>JAFIDM010012231.1:14393343-14451198 GCA_023159025.1 Thereuonema tuberculata | reverse complement strand
CGAGAGTTTCTTCGTCTAATTAAAATTTAATTTGATTTGATTTTTTTATCTTTCTTGCATTTACCTTCAGTCATGAGAATTAGTTAATTTTCTTTTTAACTATCGGTTCCTCATTACTAAGATTTGTCAACCAAGCGCCTGAATGAAATTGTTTTTCAAAATAAAGGAACCAGCCTCTTTTGAGCTCAGTATCAAGACTCTCTATTGTAAAATATATTATATAAAGTTTACTTGATTTTTAACGTGCGTGATTAACTTAAATCACAAATTTGGGCCACTGCACTGATTAAAATTCCATTTAAAAAATTCAAACATGATTTTAAAAGATTAAAACAAGCGATTCGTGGATCGAATCGAAAGTGCTTGTTTTAATTTTTAAATTCATGTAACGTAATTTTATCAAGTGCGATGGCCCAAATTTTTGATTTATGTTACACTTTAGTTTTATTTTGTTTTCTCAATTGAATTTGCATGTAAAAATTGCAAAACTTCCAGTTATCATGGCCTGTCCTTCTGCATTCATAAAACAAGGGAATAAGTTTTTCAGCCACACCAAATTTCGAAGTTGGATGAAATTTTAAGAACCATAAGTTTAATTATTTCGTGTAGCTCCAGCAGTTAATGATTCGACCACTGAAAAGTATCTCCACCTATAGGCCACTTTTTGAAACAAATAGAAAGTGAACGCATCTAAGAAAGATGCTATAACTTATACTTTATTATTATTATTATTATTATTATTATTATGTTTGTATGTTTCAAACCTTGGGTTTCCCCAGCAAAAACAATATGGCGGGTCAAGGACCAAAGCACATACTGCCAAGTGTAAAGATGTGTGCAAGAATGATTAAGGATGTGTGCTTGTGTCCAAAAATTTCCTAACTATGCGTGTAGTGTTGAGTACCACAGCCTTCTGCAGTTGTGCATAAGTGATTTTGTGAAGTCCTAGTGTGCTGAGACTGTGGTGCAATGTGTGAGGCACCAGACCAGTGGCAGACAGAACGATGGGTACAACACGTACTCGATCCTGCTTCCACTGCTTCTGGAGCTCGTGTGCTAGATCAGTGTATTTACTGATCTTGTCAGCGTGAGTTTTCTGCATGTTCTTGCTGATAGGCACTGCAATATCAATTAGATAGGTCTGTTTGTTGACCTTATCAACAAGTGTGATGTCTGGTCTGTTGTGATGTATGGTTTTGTCTGTGTGAATGGGGCGGTCCCAGTATAGTTTATATGAGGGTGACTCTAATACACTTTGTGGTATGTACTTGTAGTACGGGACCGTGCTCTTAATAAGTGAATGTTTGTGTGCTAGTTGTTGATGAACGATCGATGCTACCTGATTGTGTCGGTGGAGGTAGTCTGTTTGAGAGAGAAGGGGACAGCCTGATATTACGTGGTCGATCGTCTCATGCGTAGTGTGGCATTTCCTGCATTTGTCGTCATGTGTGTTTGCATCGTGTAGAATGTGCTTCTTGTAGTTGCGTGTGGAGATGACTTGGTCCTGTATTGCAATCATGAACCCTTCGGTCTCCCCAAACAGCTCACCACTCGTCAGCCATCTGTTCGACGCTTCCATGTCGACATGAGGCTGGCTGAGTTCGTGATGATGTCTGCCATGGAGTTCCTTACGAGCCCATGATTCACGCAGCTGCTGAGTGTGGGTGTCAGGGGTGGTGAGTGTTGGAGAAGAGTTTTCAAGGTTCAGGGGTGTGAGGTGTGTGTCAGCCTTGACAATGGCTGAGTGAAGTGAGGAGTCTTCTGCTCTTTGGTGGAAATGTTCCCTAAGTGTATGTACTTGTTTTTCGTATAGGGTGATGAGGTTGATAAGTCCTCGGCCTCCCTCCTTGCGGGGAAGAGTCATCCTTTCCGTAGCGGACTTGGGGTGTTTCCTTCTTATCCAATCAGGCTCTTAAACAAATTCTTTATGAAAGTATGATCAAAATCGCAAAATACTGAACTTTAAGACATACAGTAGAACCTCATTATAACGGACCCTATTATAACGGCCGTCGCTTATAACGGACAGTTTTAAAAATTTTGAATTAATAATAAAGGATGCTAATTTTTATCTGATGAGTTTTACATTTCCAAGCAAGCGATTAAACAACGATCGAACAAACCCAGCAGAAAATAAATTATTTTTTTTCAAACCAATGAATGTAAGAATCAACATGTACTAGGACCTTCTTGTTCTAAAGATTAATGGAGTGTATATGTACACATCTTCTTCAATTCAAACTAAGCTTACTATACTGAAGGCTGTTTTTTATTTGATATATAATAAACACTTTTTTATAGCTAACTATTGTACTTTCATTGATGTACACCCTGCTGCATTACACCCCTATAAGAATTATTTGTTATAAACCGGACTTTCATTAAAACGGACAACCTTCAGCCCCTGTTAGTCCGTTATAATGAGGTTCTACTGTATATCAAATTGCAGATTGAAATATACATATATATGTCAGTATCGCTTTGAAAACTCACTAAATTTTACTAAAACATTTTTTTTCAGAAATTAAAGGTCTTTCGTTAGTGTAAATTTGAATTGAAATTTAAATGAAAATTTCAGTTTAACTTAAGAAAAAGAAATTTGAAATAATAATAATAATAATAATCAAAGCGTAAGGCTAATTAAATGGCTTACCATTTCTTTAAATACATATCGTAGTATTTTTCATAAATTCAAAAATAACCTACAGAAAAAACTTAGTTTAACATTCTGTGAAAGTAGGTTCCAAGTTCTGGATAATAATAATAATAATAATTATTTTTATTTTAAATGGATATTAAGGTTACAGCCACCATTTGTTTAAACACATTTAAACTTCTCTGTCTCGAATTCTGTAAGTGAGGTATCGTAGTATGGATTTTTACTGCTCCATTGTTATTGTAGCTATGCAAGCATTGAACGTATGCTTCGTTAAGGCCTTCGAAATTGTACCAATATTTCTTTCTTCGCAGGCACTGGACTTCGATATCTAGATCTCTGTACTTCGTTACATTTTGCTCATGCATTGAATGTCTCCCATGTAGTCACTGCATCATCGCGATTCTGTTTGAAGTCTTTCTCTGTGATGATTTTATTCTTTTCACCATTTATCTTGAATGACAATAAACGATATTTTAAAAAAACTATATTTTTAATAATATTATTTGAATGACAAAATTATTATTATTATTATAAAAGTTTTATTAAATAAAGTCTTTATTAAACTTGATTTCGGTTAACTCATTTTTTTTTTAATTTTTACAAACTTTTTAATTCATTGCTTTTTACTCATTTTTTTTCTAAGCTTTGTTGGACTCATTTTGTCTGTCGTCAGCCAAATCAGTCTTATTTCGGACTTTCTTTTACTACTTTAACAGCCATCTTTTATGGAGTTGTGTCTCCGCTTTTATTAGATCAAAATCTAGTTCTTCGTCTTGTCTGTCAAATGCTGTTAACAGGTTTCGTGAAATGACATTGAAATTCCAAACGAATGATGTGTATCTGTAGAGATCTCTGTTGACATTCCATTTCAACAGCTGGTCGTTCTGTCGCTTCCCAACATGGACACCTTCATCAGGGACGCCTAATGACAACGAGTAAGTTGCCCTTCATGTTAGTTGTTACCGTTCTTTCTCAAATGAAGCAACTTTACAATAACTATGTAGTGCAAAGTGAGCGCATTATGTTTCGAAGGTAGCAGCAGCTTATGTTTTTCCCCTAATAGGCTACTGTGTAATTGTGTTTCTGCTTTTGTCTTAACGATTAGATTAGGGAAGTTCATCTAATACCTGAATCCCTTGAAATAAGAATTATTTAAAATGCGCAGTTAAACATTAGACCAAATTATCTTTGAATGGCAAATTTCATCTAACAGTGGTGTTATTCTGTGTTGTTATCTGCAGTTTATCTACTACGTAATAGTCAAAGGAATTTAAAATGTTTCTCGTTTTCTGAATAGTTTCTTTAGCATTTCTTTCATGGGAAACAAAAGCAATCCTTTCTTCCATATTCGCAATTTCTAATTAATGAATTCCTTCTTATTTGTGTAATTCAAAGTAGTAATTCCTGCAGAGCGATTTGTAAAATATCATTGAATCCTCAATGGATGATAGCCTATAGATCGGACGAATGTCTCTAATACTAGATTACGTAAGAGTCCATTAAATTCGGTTTCTACTTTTCCTCTGGAATGTATGTAATTTTGTGTCTGTGTATGAATTCTAAACATTTACTTTTGAAAAATAAAATACCTTGGCTTTCCTATTTTCCGATGATAAACCATTTACTTATTTAAAGTAATTTGCATAGGAGGAAAAGGGAAGAAAAAGAAGCCCTTAAGAACATTCGTAAACAACAATGGGTGAGACCAAATGCTTACTAAGTGACATCCTACAACTGCTGTTTCACGCTCTTTGGCGATCATCAGCTAAAAGTGGTCACCAGTAAACAGCTTATTATCCCCTACACGTGGTCCCAGTTCAGTAAATAATAGGAAATTGTGGAGCTTCCAAAACTTTTAATTCGCTATGATGCTGGTGAAATGTTGCTACAAGCCTTTTTTTAACCTATTTTGCATGTTTATTATTGTTGCTTATTTCAGATTGAGATGCTCCACTTTTATTGCTACGATTATTCCTATTCTAGGTTGTCACTTAGTATTTACTTCGTTTCATCTATTGATACTTTTAACAGTTTTATTGTTTAAAGGTAAAATTAACCGTACAGTTCATTTTTATTCACCGTCCTCCCTTGAGAATAGTTTTTTTTTTCTTTTTTTGTGAAACTACGATGTCGAAATATGTTAATGGATAAACTTTAGAATGTAATAAAAATATTTGTTAGAAGAGTTAAAAAATCAAAGATGAAGGGAATAAGGTAGCAGTAACTGGTGAAACATTAAAACTGTAGAAGCCCCGCCTTCGTTTCAAAAACGAGATTGACGTTTTCTACAAACTTAATTTTGTTTCAATGAGAAAAGAGAAGTACTCGGATATGACTGCGAATTTTATATCAGATTTTTATGAGAACAAGAAAATCTTTTCTTATATTCAGTTAATGATTAAGCGTCGGTTGCAACAAAATAATTATCGAGGGATATCCTGTGAGAGAAGATCATTTTAGACTAAGCCCTGTAATATCAACATTATTTTTTTTTTTTAAGTGCAGTGAATAAGTGTTTTTGTAATATCACTTGTATCGGTGCTCCACCCAAATGAGAAAGAAAATAAGTAAAAAAATAAAACAAAACTAATAATAATGAGTACATATAAATTATAAATAAATAAATTGTATTTATTGCTATTAGTAATGGCGCATTGATATGAGACTGTCTCTCTACTCATCGAGACTTAAATGTGAGACGTGAAAATTTCAAATGTGTGACAGAGGAACAGAAACGCCAAATGAGATGTTGTAGTCATACCAAAAGATGAAAGGAAAAAAAATAAATCACTTTGACAGCGCAGAGTGATTTTACGAAATTTCAATTAATGTTCAGGAAATTTGGTCTGTCACATCAAACCTGGTATTCTTCTTTTTCGTGGGTTGGAGTAGAGATAGCGTCTGTCATCTATTCCCTTCGTCAGTCTGTACACTCCGCTGCATAATAATGAAATGGAGAAGAAAAAAGATTCGGATCCCAACTTCAAATATTTGTGATTGACTGAAATTTGAGCCACGTTGTAACATTACTTTTGTAGGGATTTAAAAATAAAAAAAAAATATTGGAAGTCTTACGTACATTGATGCCTTGTCATTGGCGCATAATGTCTTTCATTTAGCTCACTGAACCCCTGACTGTTAATTACCTCTGTTGTGGTGTCCTAATAGAGAGAAAGTCTTGTTAGCAATGATGCATATTGTGAGGTAAAGTATCGACAGCTTTTGTTTATTGAGGCATGTCTATTTTAGGTACAATACATCATCCAAGATCGGATTGTTGTGAAAATAAAAGGTAGGAAATTGTTAAATCGGACACAACGAGAAATTTTGATTTTTAAGTGAACTGTGCTATAATAAAAGATGTAAAAGTCCAACATACAATATTACTCTTATTTAATAACCTTCAGCTTTATGTTTTCAACTGAAGCAATTCCTTTGTTTTAATTTCACAATAACAGCAAAAAGACAGGTTGAAGCTGAATTGTTATTGTAAAATAGCTTGAGTGATGAATTTCTAAGCTAAAAATAAGTATTCTAAGTTTAATGAAGCTTTATTTTTTGAGGAAGTTAAATCACGAATGTAATTCAAAATAATATCAGGACTACAAAAGAAATGTGAATTCTATTACTATTATTAGAAAAGTGAACAATATGAACAAAATAAAGTTGTTAATATAATAGTGATTTTTATTTCTAAATGCAACTTTGGGAGCTAATACATAACTTTTAACTACACAATTGGAATCTTGGTAAAGTTTTATTTAAAGCTCTTTATCACAGCAATTGTAGGCCTACTGCAAATGTACAATTATTATGAACCATTAAAATACATTAAATTAAGCATTTATTCATTTTTGACACATTAGATCAGTACTGATCCAAATTGTACACTTTCTCCATGAAACCTAGATTGAACTACAAGTCTTACACTTAGCCTATTTATTGCGGTAAGTGCTACTAAATTTCAAATACTGTTGTTGTTTGGTAGGATGAATTGTAAGGTTGACGTAGCGTCTTAATTGGGATCAAAACTATCCTCTGCCATTTGGGAGTAGAATCCTTGGATTGTTTTCGTGGGAATCCAGAGGCGGCACTTTGAAAGAATAACTGGTATCTTTAATGAACTGCCTTAATGTATTCCTATCCGAGTTCACCGCTTTGTCTGGGAGTTGCTACACGACAACCAATAATTATCAACATGATTCGACTGAGGCTGGTGTGAAATTTCTGCCGCAAGAATCGCCAACGCTCGTGGAAATTGGCTCGTCCTCCGTCTCGGGTTTTGTATTTGTTGCTTAATTGCGCGTTTTTTGTAATTATTCCGTTGTGGTTTTAATTTCTGTCGACGCTAATTCGAATGAATGAAAAACATTTGTTCCGTTTAGTTTTAATTGGCTTTGAAATTAAGATTTGCTTTTTGAAAATTATTCCACTCTTTAATTGGATGAGATTCACAAGAACAGTGTCATTGAAAGAGCGTAAGATAATTAAAGAAAATGAAATTCAGAAGTAATAATGTTTCCGGATCTATCTTTATTGAGCCTGGCAGTCACTTATCTAGACCAGTGCTTCTTGATCTTCTTTTTTGCTCTACTGCTCACATACATAATCGAGAAAATGCCGTGGCAGAGAACATTGTTGTTAATCACCCATGGAATATCAAACTTTTTCATTGCTTAACTAATGTAATAGAATCGTTTCGAAATCTCAAATGATTAACAATATTTTAAACTGTTTAAAAAAAATATTGAAGCTGCTTTTTATATGAATTAATAGTTGCCTAACCTTTCATTATTAGAAAGAAACAATAGAACTGTTAGAAAGAAAGACATTTTTGTTTGCCCAGAATAATATTATGTCAAGAATTTAGACTTATTTGGCTAAATTCTTATTATCTATTCATTCTTAGTTTTATTGTGGTACGCTTATCTTCACAATAAACCAGTGGGGAAGCTCTGATAACACCTTCATTACCAATTGACGAGTCATTCAGAAAAGAAAGAAAAAATATCTATCTGTAATATACAGTGGAACCTCGCTATTCGTACACAATCCGTTCCAGGAGGCAGTTCGAATGGCGATTTGTACGAATGGCGAATCATTTTTTCACATAAGATATCATGTAAATTGGATTAATCCGTTCCAGACCCACAGATGATTGCTTATTTAAACCTTTGTAATAATATTTTAAGCATAAAATACATAAAAACTATGAAAACGATATGGTTGATTTCGCCATGCCATACTGAGTTGCCAGGTCAGACAACACGAGTTCCACTTTCAAACTTCGCAACGAGTTCTTTTTTCAATTCAATTGTCGTTCTCACTGCTTTCCTTTTAGGCTGGGTTGAATCAGTAATCTTTTTTAGACCCATAGCTGCACAATTTTTAATAAAAATAACAAAAAATAACAATAAAATAGCACAAAGTTTCACGAAGCTTGCGTGGATGATGCGTAGCATACGGAAGCTAGCACGAGACTGAGCTGAAGCGACCGCCTGGCGCGGACACTAACAAGGTCACGCTGTCCGAATCGCGGGGCAAGCCTACGAATGGCGAGTTGAATTTTACTTGAAAAAGTTGGACGAATAACGAGTTGTACGAGTAGAGAGGCGGACGAATGGCGGGGTATCACTGTATATTAAGAAAGTTTCTGTCAGCCTTTTTACTCCGCGTGCATGAGCATGTTGGTTTCTTTTTTAAAGTAATTTCAATAAAAAAAAATCGTAAAAAATGACCTCCTGGATCCCTGTTAGTTTGTCCTCCTACAACTAGAAAGTGCTTGAATCCGTTTGCATCGAAGTCTAATATGGTGAACAATAGGACAATGTTAGGGGTGGTTAACTCGCAACATTTTATTAATTTATTTTTATGGAGTTTTTATTTGATTTTTAATTTCAATTATTAATTAATTCCAATTATGTAACAGTACTGTTGTATTAATAAAACTTTAATAAATTTTAATAAATAAGTGAAAATGTTTGGGGCTATTCATAAAAGATCTCTTCCATTATTGGATAGAACGTTATATTTTACATTTTATTTATTTACGTTTTGTAAAATAGTATGTATGCTTATAAAAATTGTAAGATTGCCGTAGTTGAGAGACACGTTAATGGTTCCATCTAACAACAAACTATATTTTTGATTATCTAATTTGCAAAAGAACTGAAATAGTATAATATTTATCTATCTAAATGTATATTGAGGATGATCACATTTTTATTTTTATCTACATTTTTCAACCGGAAATCTAAATCAAAAATGAGGTCTCCGAGACGCGTTCGTGGCTTGTGAGAAAGCGGTCGCGGTCGTGGGTGGTGAGATAGTTATCTCAGAATACAAGATCACAGGTTTGCTAGTTAAATCTTAAAATTACCGTTAATTGCTTAAATTTTAGCGGCATAGAACCGTTATTTATATCATTATACCAATGTGACTGTTAACAGCAAACATTGTCTATTAATAAACAAAATATTCTTTTTGATCACAGAACAATCCAGCAAATGACTCAACATATGATAGCGAAAATTGGAGACGTGATCTTCGAAATGACAATTTAGTTCTAAAACAAAAAAGTAATTGGCAAGATATCGGGATTTATGATGACCATAAAATTATCCTTTAGTTACTTTAAAGTTGTTTATTGTTATTATTTTAGCATTTTTATAATGTCTTTATTATGAGTTCAGATATGTTTTTATGTATTTATAGTTCTAATAAAATATTTATATTAATGTAGTGTTTAACAGTTACCCATAAGACAACGGATTTTTGTGTTGAATTATTAATGTAATTATTGATAATAAACATAAATACTAATAATAAACATACACATTTTATCCTGTTATTATTGTGTATTTGATTTTTATTTTTTAAGTTCTTGTACTAACACATTCATCCTCATAGACACTGTATATTCAACATTATTTATGACCAATACAATATAAAAGATGAAATTTAACCGCTTCTTGAATGAAAGCCATTATTTCGTTATTATTAGTTTTGTAATATTAATAATTGCATTCTCAATTAAAACGAAATACGTATTTTTTATAAGGAACTGCTAAAATTATAGTCGGAATGCATTTGCAGAATTAAATCCTGTTCAATAATTCTTTTTTAATTGATTTAATTTACAAAAGTAAGGAACGTGTTTTGAAATTGTTCTGTTTTTCTTGATTTTTCCAGAAATTTTCCAGGATGGCTGCTGAGGTCCAGTGGCACTTGGTGTCCCAGTCCGGGGCTGATTTTCTCCTCCCACAAACTATGATATTTTTGGGAAGGGAAGAGTGTGACGTCACATTACAGGTAAGACCCAAACAGCATGACGTATCTTCTTTTTATAGATTTACGCATAATAATAATTTGCTTTGGTGGTGATTCATTGAGGGAGCTTATCAATGACACATTGTTCTGTTTTGACACAGTTCGTGATAACGAAAAAAGAAAGCGTTTATTTTAAAGTGTTTTAGATGCATTCGAAATCAGTAGAATCTGCACTGATGCTGTTCTGAATATATAATTACCAAAAAGCATTTCTAAAATTATTTATCTTCTTATTACTGTTGTTCATTTTAGCTTAGTAAATATTTAGCATATGTTCAAGGATACTTTCTTCAAAAATCACAGGCTTAACTGAATTCTCAAATAACTTTTAATTTTATGATTGCACATAATTTAAAAGTTCAAGAACATATTTTAAAAACAAAACAAAAGTAAAGGCAATTCAATGATACCAACGCTTGCTTATTTATTTATTTATTTATTTATTTATTAAGCAGTGCTTCCATTTGATTTTTGACGTTGATGTTCCAAATCGATTGACATATTAAGTAATTCGTATTATCTGACTTCTGTTAAATTCGTTTCTTCGTCTCTAATTGTAATTAACTACGTAAAGCCTAAAGAAAAGGAGAAACAATAACATATTTATGAAGTTGAACGATTTGGTAGGTGGTGATTCTCCCGCCTTGGCAAGAAGAATATTTTTATCGTTGATTTGGATGTTACTGAGTTTAATTTGTTTCCTAATATTCCTTTGCTGTCTTTTTTTTTTCTTTTGACTGGAAACGGACGATGAACACATTGGGCTTCGGCCAAAACTGGGTTTCGCAATTTACGGCCCATGTGGAAATTAAAGCCAAATTTACATTTCAAGAAATTTCGAGTTTGTAAATTAATTAAAAAAAAAATGCCTCAGATTTTTGGCCTGAAATATATAATGCAGTATTATTATTTTTATTTTTTTTGTTTAATTTTTTCCCCCCAAATGTCAATTTTTTTTAAATTTAGTTTAAAGAGGATGTACACATTCCATTCTCAATTCAATTGCTTGTCTTGAAAAGCTCACAAAACTTTAGATTATTTTAGGGAAAATCCATTATTTTAGAGGGTTTAGATTATTTTAAGGAATATCCTTATGGATTGTGAAACAATACTTAAGGAACTATGGGTAAAAAAAATCACTAAAATGCACTTTTTTTCAAAAAAATTTCAAAAAAAAAAAATATCTGGGGAAAAAAAAATGTATATATACAACTCATATTTTTATTTTGATCATATTCGAAAGTTGGCTCTTCAACTATACTTTGTTCCTGAAAACTTCCTCGAAAAGTTTTACTTAAAGTTCTTTTATTTATTTTTTTTCCTCCGAAGTTTTGTATTTCCCGTGGAATTAGAACTGAACTTGTTCTTTTTCTTGTTGGAAAGGAAGAAAAGGGAGACGAACAAAGAAAGAGAAGGAAGCAAATGTCAGGAAGGATTTCTCTCTTCGGTGCCAAAGGCCCAAATTCAATTTTGTTTCCAAAACGGCAGCAAAAAGGATTACCTCTGGTGGGGACCTTTGGAGTCGCTGTGGCTAGCCCTGATTCATTCAATCAAATGGTGAGCTTAATTTACGAGACTGGATGGGTTTCACAGTGAGTTCGATTTACTCCATCTG
This sequence comes from Thereuonema tuberculata, assembly GCA_023159025.1. Classification (NCBI taxonomy): domain Eukaryota; kingdom Metazoa; phylum Arthropoda; class Chilopoda; order Scutigeromorpha; family Scutigeridae; genus Thereuonema; species Thereuonema tuberculata. The sequence goes on along the minus strand of JAFIDM010012231.1, from coordinate 14,439,595 downwards.
AGACATGGTATCTCAGCACGCGTCTCAAGACACGGCATTAGGCGCGAATGCTCCATTCTCCGGAATTCCTTACGAGCGAGACAGATTTCCCCGTCTAGGAGACGCCAAGATCTAAGGTTTTTTTTGTTTTTCTTTCCATTCTTAATTTTATCTTGCCTCTGTTCTGGAGCGTACGGGCCGAGGCTATTCGCCGTGCCTCGCCTTGCCTCGCTCGGGCAAGTTATCGTTTACATGTGCAGCTTTCGTTTACAAACAGAATGAATTTAGGATTATACAATGCTTCATACAAATTTAGTCACATAAATTTAACAGTATCTTAATATATATTATTCAAAATTGAAACTTAGATACGAAAGACTAAACGCAATTGGAAATGACGTATCTAATTAATTAAGAAATTACTACATGTTACCGGTTAACCCATGACCGGTTCCTTTCGTCAGGCGAGCTAAAATGACAAATAAAAACAAGACAAAAGGAAAAAGTTTAAGTCTTATAGCCGCAGGCGTGTGGCCACTTCTTTCATATCTATTATTACACTTCTGTCACGAAATATGAAATTTAAATAATTACAAATTATTCAAAAATAAAGAGAAATTTAAGTAAGTTATAAATAAATGATTTCCACTTCGCAGTTAAAATAAAAATGCAGTATACTCTTAATAAAGGCATTGAGGAAGTATCTGTACAAGATGAAAAGTGTCCCCAGAAAGTCTTATCCGCTGTTCTGAATATATTCTCCTTGCATTTACTGTGTATCAGTTTATATCTTGTGATACTTGAGAAAACTTTCCGTATCATTAGTAGATCAGGTCTTTATTTTTTTGTAACTTCATAAAAAAAAAAGTCTCGTCGTTTTATTGCTTGTTTCTTGCTAAGCTTCCCAAATTAAAAATTGATCAGCGTTCTGTGATATACGATTTGCATTTGTCAGTCCTCATTGGCATCCCACGAAAGGAAGCAATACAGCAACAACCCTCTACACTTAAAACAAAATAAAATTCGTTATCAAAATACTTGTTTGTGACTGAATAATGAAATGTACTGTGTGTGGCATCCCCAATGTAACATTAGCTGCCCGATGCTTCCCCGCATGCAGCAATAGTAAGTCTAAGAGCGGAGAAGCATCGGGCAGCTAATATGACATTGGGAATGCCACCCACAGTACAACAAGAAAATTAATTCAACGGAATGTCATTATTTACCAGTATTTGCGTTGAGGAAGGAATAACTTCGATTCCAAAAAGGAAACGGATGATGTCAGTTTATAAGGAAAATAACAAAAAGAGGGAAAAAAAATCAGAAGCAGAAATATCACGAATAATCTTTTAATTTGTCTGTCCAAATTCTGGAAAATTCAGTTATTCTGTTAATAAAATTTCATTCAGCTATTAATAAGGTCGACAAGTTTTGTTGTGAAAATCAGAACTAATTGATTTTTAATAAGAAATTTTGTATGAAGCTAACAAAAGATAATAATAATACACTACAACCTCGTTTATCGGACTAACTGGGACCAAAGGCAATCCGGAAAATCGAAAATACGGATAATCCGGGTAATGTGGATAGTAAGCAAAACAAATCCTTAAATAAGCGACTTATTGATTCTTAAATAAGTTTATTACGATATAAAAACCATGTCACTATGACACTAGTAAAGCTTTCTTAAACTCGACAAAAAGCATTTTATTACCATAATTTATTGTACAATCTATGCAGGAACTGTACATTTAATCAAAATAAAAAGCGAATGTTTGGCGTACTTATAGTTATGTTCTTGTTATCATAGTTAAAATTATTATCTATGTGAATATTAAATAATAAAAAAAAAGTCTACAAATCTGATCCGGATAAACGAGTTTGTAGTGTATTTAATGCATCATGCTAAATCCTTCTCAAACATGCTTTGTTTTAAGCGATGTAGTTTGTTGATTTATTAATTTTGTATCCGTCTGTCAGCCATTAATATTTCGCGCCATAACATAGAAATACTTTTCTGTCGAATACAACATTAAATTCTGATCAAAATACCTTTTAAAAGCAACGGGGGAATTCAAGAGCATGTCAATAAAACTGACTCTATTTTCTGAACTATTACATTAACCTCATTAGACATAAATCATGGCCATTGGGAAGGCCAGGGTCTGTATTGTATTTTAGGCTGTGGGAGTCTTTCAAAATATTTTCTTAGTAAGTTATTTAAGGAAATAAACAAATCATAGATTTCAGTTTCTTTTCAAGAATTGTGCTTCGTTTTTAAAATTAATTGCAACTAATAAATTAATTTGGGAAAGTTCATGTCGTATCTCCAATGTTGATATATTTAGTATTATTGGGTCAGAAAGAGTTACAGAGCCCCAGATCCTGGCTATTATGTGTCTTTTGTAAAAAGGAAGGAATTATTATTTCGTAATATATATTTAAAAAAAAACAAAATTGTTGAAAAAAAAAATAACGATTTTTAAAGAATGTTTTATTTTATTACAATTATGATATGATTTTTAACAATTTTTTAAAGAACTAGTCGGCTACCCGTCGCTTCGCTCCGGAAGCCTCCCTTATGTAACGGAAAACAATTTTTTATTTATTAAAACACACACACACACACACACACACACTCACACACAGAAATTACATCAAGGAAACTAAAACTAAAATTTTTTAAAATCTTTTTTTTAATTTAATTTTTAAATTCTCTCTTTCTTGACTCTGTTTTCTTTACTCCAACATCTGGCGTGTACACCCACATATTTTTCAATATCACATAGGATTTGGTTAAGTAAGAATATTTATAATATTGCAACGTTTCGGCAATTGTCGTTCTAATTGTCAGTTTCGAATTACAAATAAACTGACTGATGTGAAATAAATAAACAATCTTGAGATTCAAAAAAAAGATTGAATACATTCCTTATTGATGGGGGAAAGCAAAGGAGATATAAGTCAAAAAACCATATGAAGAGAGTTGTAGTCCCTATGGCCTAATGGATAAGACGTCTGACTTCGGATCAGAAGGTTGCAGGTTCGATTCCTGTCGCGGATGTTTCATTATAAAAATTATTTCTATTTTCCATTCTCACAGAAAATTGCGCCGGACAGACAGACAGACAGAGAAATAAAAGATTTTAGTAATATAGATTAGCTATTTTATTAAGCACTGTATATTTTATTTTTATGTAGCAATGTGGAATTGTAAGTGAATCTATGTCGCCAGCCTTTATCTTACATTTTATTTGCAATAGCATTTCTTTTTATTTAAATCCATTTCTTAGTGGTTTTGTGTTCGCCTTGATGCCTTGATGCTCATTTGTTCATTTGTGGCTTCTGCAACAAAGGGATTCATGGCTTATCAATATTCATAGAAATTAAAAGCTAAATTGGAGATTCATAAATATTCAATAAAAATGCTTCATTGCTTCTTAGGGATCGCTCTGGTTCTGTTGTGGATTATCATTTATTTGTTTTTATATTTTGCTGCTGTTGAAATGTATTACAACAGCAGTAGAAGAAATTTGATTGGTTAACATCATGGAAGAAACCAATTGAAGGATAACACTTGGCGGGAGAAAAAAAAAATTCTGTTCAGTCATAACCCTTAACGTTGAATCTTTGTTTTCTTCGTAACCTAATGTAAGGAAGCGATTTCCTGTAACTTTACAGTTTCCCGTGAACGAGAAAATTTGAAGAAGAAGAAAGAAAAAGAACAGTTTTTAGTTGGAGGTTGTAAAATCTATTTATTTTCAAATTTCAACAACTGAATAATATTCTATGAGGCTTGTCTTTTTTCATAAATAATAATCGTTGATTTTTGAAAACTCCCCAATATTTGATGACGATAATCAAGTATTTACGAATTCATCCTTTGAATTCCTCTGTAGATCATTTGATGAGCACCTTTGTAAAGGAAGAAATTAGCTTTGCATATTATTAAGGCTGTATAATTTTCTTTAATCGAAACATACTTGACGGGGACCTAAAAGGTACTCCTCACTTTACGACCTATCTGCTTAACGACCACTCGCACTTACGACCTCCGCTCTCGAAGGTCGTACTTATTATTTCATCGTTGTCATCTCCCTAACCTGGACCCACTACAGCTCCAGATAACCAAATGAACAAACAAATGAATATGTACATATGCATGTCTTTTTGTGAATAAATTTGAAGTTTGTTGCATAATATTTATAATTTCATAAATTTACAACGATCCTATATTCCCGGTCCAAGCTCCTCGCTTCTCGACCAATTCCCGCTTAACGACGTAGTCATCGGAACGGAACTCGGTCGTAAAGTGAGGAGTACCTGTAACTCTTTTTCAGAATAATAAAAACTGTTTAATTTCCATAGTCTTCTTTTTTGTTTTGTTTTTATTCCTCTTCTCCGCAAAGAGAAATATGTTGCTTTACACATATCTATTTAACTTAATCGTAATAGTGTCCTATTCCTACGACCTTGTTTTACTTGTGAATGTATTGTATTCCTCCATTGCACATTTTCAATCTGTTCTATTAGTCCTGGACTCATCTCCACCTTTCGCAATGACGTCTGTTTAAAACCAAAACGAGGTTGAAAACAATAGACGAATGACTCAGCTTTGGCCTTATTTCAGTTTTCAATAAAATCGATCAATGTTAAGTGTCATGTGACACAATTTATCTTCTGTAGCATCGACAACAGCCAACGAGGATAAATTGGAAGTGCTATTAATTAAACTGTTATTCAAACGACAGATTTTCAAAAACGATAAGTTCCTTAGTTCTCCGACGAGCGACAGAAAAACTTTGTTGATTTATGATTCGAATACAAACTAAGATGATCTACGGGTAGCAAAGAGGAAAAAGGAAAGTAAGTATTCTTTAAAATAATTCCTTAGAAAATCGTTACGTAAGATTTCACAAGCAGAAAACTATTTTCCTTGTGAGTCACCTGAATAAACTAATAGTTCTTCATAGAAATCAAACCTAAGAAAAAAGTAAACCGCTTCTATTCATTCTTTGTCTTTCAGTTTTCAAGAAATATTAGTCAGCTTAAAATTATTCAAAAATAAGAAAGAAAAACAAGGGCAGCACAATGAATAAAGAAATTGCCTTTCTGGATTAATTATGAAAGGGAATCGGGAACGGCCGTTTCGTTCTGCAAGGGACTCATCAGCCCGATCCGCCCTCCCCGATAAAAAACCCAGAAAGGCAAGAAACTTAAGTGAAGGCCACCGTCACACCTGGCAGTGACCCCAGAAATCAGTTTTTGTTTTTATGTTTGTTTAAAAAGCTCTTTTCATTTCCGAATGACAAAAGAAACAAGATTTTAGAATGCAATCTTAAGTTACAATGCAAAACACACTTGATCTGTGATCAAGCAACAATTTGTCCTACAAAACTGAAACTTCAGTATTACGTTTAGAATCTTATAAAGAAAGATCCCTTTTAACTACAATTACATATTGAATGAATAGGTAAAGGAATTACTAACCCAAACCCATCAAATACTTTTCATTTCAAGACATGGTTTACATTTAGATTTAAATTGTTTGTTGAGTTCGTTAGCCTTCAAACGCTTTCTTCTCACCTGCGAAGTTCTCAATTTTTTTTTTCCACTATGAATCATTTTTTTTCTAACACGATCTTAACATTGGAATATTCCAAAAAATTGGCTTTTTTGTTTTTATAGAGAAATTGTTCTTTTGAAATTGGAAGCAACCAAGAGATTTAAAATATTAATAGTTTCATCCCTGCATAGATTTTAGCATCTCATGAAAGATAGCCTATAAACATTCGATAAATGATACTGTTCTTGGAAGTTGTTGTTGTTTTTTTATACATAAACCTATTTTCCTTGGCTCATCAAATCGGCCAGTCTTTTGCTTATGTATATATATCTTTGTACGAGTCTTCCTAAAACTTGACATACTGTTTTTAAGGCCAAGGCACGATTTAAGTTTTATATTTTATAGGTTTCTGAGTGGTTATGAAATCATTACAATCAAAATTGTTTGAGGATAGTAGGTTTCCAGTTCTGTTAGGCAAATTCGTGTGGTTAAGGAGAATGAGATTCTCATTTTTTTTGCCGAGAAACCATAATAGTTAAAGCTTTAAAGCATAATAGTTGTCTAACTTGTTAGACCATATATTTTCCGTTTTTTCAGAACATATTTATTGTCCGGTTGGCGATTTCTCTCCTCCATTTATGAATGATTACGGACGTTAAACTTGCTTTCTATTGAATTTTTCAATTTGCCTCTTTGTGATTATTTTCCTTAGTGCCTTTCAGTGAGAGGACAAGGGGATAATATTGTGGATCTTTCAGGATCATTTTTTTATTTTATTGTTGTTTATCCCGGCGGGCCATTCGCGGGATCGCATTTGCTTTTGGGTAGAGCTTTCGCGCGGCGAGCCAAACATCAACGAGTAGATTCTGCTGATGATTCCCCAATAAGGATAAAACAATTGTACAGAATTCTCGTTGATGTTGGCTCTATGGGCGAAAGCATATTTATTGTCCGGTTGGCGATTTCTCTCCATTTATGAATGATTACGGACGTTAAACTTGCTTTCTATTTATTCCTATTATTTCAATATTTATTAAAAATCCCACTGAGAGCATTATTGAAAGTAAATGACTTGCTTTAAATACATTCTATCTTTGAGTGATCTTGGCTAGTTTTGCATAAGTCTACTCAGGATTGATGATGGTTGATACTGATACGATTTATGGGAGATCCCATACATTGTCAACAGATTTGAGCTCTTCGCTGGTCAGGGCAGATTATTTAGAAATTTCTTGTTATAATCATTTCATCACTAGCTCTTAGTTGAATAAAAACGGTGCACTACTATCGGGCGCACCACTCCCATTAAAAATGCGCTCTTGGTAGATCATCATTTATAAAAACAAAACGACATAGCCACTGCTTAAAAAGCTGTTAGATCTTATAGTACCTGCTATTCCAAAGTCTCACTTCATTTTGACAAAGAATTAAAATCATTATGCTTTTTATTCTTCTCTTTTCATTGTATTTTCTTTGCATCATTGTTTTTTTCATGAATCATGACTGTTTTCTTCATTTCCTTGGAAATCCAGTGTCCAAATAGTATATTATGTTATTAGGTTACGCAGCGGACAAATAGCAAGTCTTTGTGGTCGATAAAACGAATTTGTATAATTTCTTGATGTCATTCCGGACCAAGGTGCCGTTCAGTTTCACCTTACAGTAGTTCACCAAAATATGCTTTAAGTCTAATGTTAGGCGAGGAATTGTAGATGTGATGAGTTGCCTATAACTTCGTTCAATATCATCTGGTGTTTTACACATTTCCTTTGGTTTTCACCAACCAGCATAGTGTGAATGTTGCCTTTGATTCACAGAAAACCATTTTCAAAATAAATTGCCTAATTGTTTAGACAGGTTTTTGTACAGTAAACTTTTTTTTTTTAAACAGAGGTCTCCAGCTATCAGTTTTTGCAAATGTCATTATAAACGATATTAATTTTAATTACAATACTGTTAGTAGTTACAGTAGTTAGCGTTGATAATATCTCGGTTAGATTCATGCTGTAGTTAAATAAAGCGAGATCATTGCAACCGAGTTTGATTGTATATTATAAAACCATTTTTGTACGTGGTTAGAGATCTATCAAGATGTCTGCAGTCGAATGATTGGCAGTAATTTCTTGTTTAGTACTGGAATAGAAAATATGTACTAAGAGAGTACGACAGCGGAATGTTATGAATATTAGTATTACTGGTATCAGTATTATCATGACTACTTAACTGCTGTAGTAATAAAAAATCCTTTTATTTTTTTACTGATAAACCATTGTTTAGTAGCATTTAAATGCTTCAGTATTAACTGTCTTAACTATTCTTGCTTAACATATTGTTTTCACTTATCATTATTTCTAACAACTATTGCAAATAAAATGAAGACGAAATATTCAATGAGCGAGTAGTTCTACGGTAAATTTCAAAAAAGAAAAATTTTAAGCAATTAAAAACAAAACTAAATGTAGAGTACAACACCAATAACTGTCAATTCTTCGCAAGAGATTCGCTACCATCCATGGTTTTCGGTATAACATTGTTGGAATTTATCACTATCTTATATCCAGTGTAAAGCTATCGACAAAATCCCTTCAATGAAATCATCAGTTTTCTATTAATGTCGATTTGTTGGTTTCGTTTTTTATCCTTTTGGGGCCCCCACACGTAAATGAAAAATAACTCATTTTGTTATTTATTAATAATTCAAATGCGCAGTTTGAATTTTTATGCTTTAAAAAAAATTATTGAGGCCTTCGCACTGCTGACACATGAATTTTCTCACTAATTTTTCATTGGTGAGTTTTTCATTGTGTACTTTTTCCTTTAAGGCACCACTGCGCTTCCGATGTAACAACTTATTTTGTCGACACTAAAACCGAATGAATAACAATAGAATAGAAATACTATTTCTTTTAAAATTTTTATTGTATAGTTTTTGCTGGGTTTTTTTTTTTTTTTTGCAATTCTTTTATACTTTTAATTTTAATTTACTATTTTATTGCTTTTGCTTTGTTTACTCATGAATTTAATTAGATTAAATGGATTTAAAAAAAAAAACAAAAACCATTATTTGTTAAAAAATGGTAAGAATAAAAACATTCAATCTTTTTTTTTCTTTATTTTAACGATACAATATTTGTGAATGCCATTAAGGAATTACTGCTTTCAATTATATTTAAGTTTTTAGTTTTTGTTATAAATCTCCTTTTTCAATACTACTTGATTTAAAGACAATGTTTATTTCGTTATGTGGGATTTATTATTGCTGTATTTTCTTGTTCTTCGAATAGTTAGTTTATTTCGCGCTAGATGGCGGCAGGTTACTTCGAAAAGGTGAAGATACCTGTACAGTAGCAGTGATAAGGATAAATGAATATTTAAAATTTGTTTAAAAATTGTTGTTAAATTAGATTAACTAGTTATTTCTTTTGCATAAGAATTTTTAAAAAAAAGTATAAACCTAGTAATAGTTTATATGAAATCTTATTTATTTAACAAAAGCGGTATTATATATGTATCAATTATTTTGTTTCTTTAAAATATTAGATATTTTTATTACATAAATACGACAGAATTAGTTAAGGTGGTAGATTACTTCCGTAGATCACTAAACATTGATGATTTTAAAGATATAAAGTTCAATAGTCTTCGTAATGTAAAGTTTATTAATAACTTGATAAGGACTTTAAAATAAAGTGGAGAGGGGAATAAAATAAAGTGGAGCTTATATGAGAAAACCCCCGTAAATGAATTAGTTTAAAAATTAAATTAAATGAAAGTAAATCCATTACTCATTTAAAGGTCCCTTTATTCGTTATTTATTCAGTAATTAGTTTACTTTATCGAAAGTGATAAGGATATCTAATCGAGCTGTAATTTATTCTGAATTTCCTGTCCAAATACAGTTCTCCTTAATTACTTTAAAGTATGGATGGTTTTGAGATATCAATATGATTCCATTTTTAGAAATAGTGATTAGCGACTGTTTGTATGTCCAACTTTTCAACAAAATAATAATAATAATAATAACAAAAGCCCTTTTAGCTAAACCTATAAGTTAGACTAATTTATTTATTTGAGTTCTATCGTTCATCGTTAGATGGCGCTAGCATCGATTAAATGCCTGGTCTCAAGATCCTGTGTTAGTTAATACATTTATAAGATTGAAGTAAATTGAAAAGTTAGCTTAACATCTAAAACTGACGAAGTTTTATTCTCTTACTGTTATAACTATGGGTAGCGGTGAAGACAACTAATTTCGCAATTATCAAAAATACTAAAAATCCTTCGCATTTTTTTTTCTTTTTTTTTTTTTTTGGAAGATAAACAAAGTATTCGTTGCCTGTAATTATAATAATTTACAGCAACAAATTTTGTTGATTTTGAACAATTAAAATTAAAAGGGTTATATCAATGAAAATTAGTCGGTCTTTAGATTGGATGAAAAGTTTATATTATTTTCTATTTTTCAAACTTTTGAATTAAAAACAGGACTGAGTTTATAAAAAATAGATTTAAAATAAAAGATAAAATTTTAGGCATGGGGCTACAAAATAATATCTTTGCAGAAATAGAAATATGGTTTTTTGAATTAGAGTTTTACAAATTCCAAATTTCTGCTCAGCTTATATAGTTTGGAAATACAATTTCATTGTATACTAGCTGGCTGCCGTCTCTTCGCTCCGGACGACTTGTGATATTTATTCGAAAGACCAAATTACATCAAGAAAAAGTAAAAACCAAAACGAAGAACTGAAATTAAGTTAAAGTTTAAATTTCAAACAATGCTTACATGCAGTACAATATTGAAGTCCAACCTATTAATTAACCCTATCGTATATTTATTCAAATCTGTGGCGCGATTTAAAACGGCGAGGCCGCCACCTATCGCCAATTTTGGGAATGTTTTAAATGCACTTTTTGACAACTGCGCTAGCGCCATCTATGGACAGTTTTGGAAAGTTTTTCATTCATCCCATGCGAACTACTTGATCGATTGGGATGAAAAGTAGCATGCGGCGTACTGCGTGTCCTAGACTACATGCGTGCAAAATTTCATTCTTATTCGTTGCGCCGTTGAGGCGTGAAAGAATACAAACAAACAAATTAACTTACAATTTTTCGCTTTTATAATAATAGGGCTTTAATAATTAGGATTAGGATTCTGTAATATTTCAAAACTGTTTCTGATTAAATGAAAATTTTGCAACTCAAAAACTCTTAAATATAGGTTGTAAATTTTGGCATTTATGATATTTTTTTTTTTTGCCCCTTTTGGAAATAGCATTTTCTTTTCTTCCCTTCGGCTTACGATATCCCTTATGCGTGATGTATATTTGGGAATGTTTTAATTGCACAATTTGACAACTGTGATAGCGCCATCTGTGGACAGTTTTGAGAAGTTTTGTTTGCACATTTGTTTGTCATTTCATGCAGAACAGTGGATTCGTGTGCTTTTATTTTCTGCCAAGAAATATTGAATTATCTTTTATAAGTCGAACGAGTTAAGTGCCCTTTGATTTTACTCCTTCTAGCGAGGAGTGTTTGTAGGGTTTGTTCTTATGGAAAGGTCGTTCTCAATAGAGAAGGAGTGTTTTTTGTTTTTGCTCTGTTTCCTTCTTAAGCATTGTTCATCTTCTTCCATAGAAGGAAATTTGTTGTTGGTGACGTTGCAATCAAGAAAGACAGATGAGTCTACACGATATGATTACTTTCTCAATAAATAACGTGGATTGTCGTATCAGGGCCAGAGATATCATTAATTACAAGGAAGCCACGCCGTTGTAGCTGCGGTGTTTTGCCTGCAGTGGGTGGAACAACTAATGTGCATTGTATTGTGTTTAAGAAGTCTTTTTTTTAGAATAATTAAGAAGTTAAGGCTGCATTGCTGTTAGTTAATTAGACCTATAATAGTGATTCTATTGTTAGAATGAGATATTGACGTTAGTTTGTTGTTAATGTTTTTATTACGTCGCCTACAAAATTCATGTATGGTTTTGTGGGCGATGTAAGTTTCTGATAGCGTAGTGAAGGTAGATTTCTTAATGCCATAGTTAGTACTGAGCTGTTACTGATCCACCTACAGTAATTGTAGGCCAAGGCAAAGGTAGAGATGTCACACCCATGGAAGAAAAACGTTTACTCTAGAGCACCGGTTCTCCAACATTGGTAATCTAAAGACTTCATTTACAAAAAGGAAAAAAAAAATGGTTCCCCTTTTGAATAAGTTAAAAGCAATGATAATAAAAATAATTTCCATTTTTTTTTTTTTTTCACGGATGTCCGGGGTGGCTGAGTTGAAGAACTATATTAGGAAAACGTCTTTGTAGGAAATGTAGGCGTTCTGCAGTAGGAAAACTCAATCAAGGAAGTACTTTACCAAAGTGATTCTTTATTCCATTAGGATTCAGAGTTTTCAGATCTCTAGATTTGAGCTAAAATTTTCTATGATTCTTATATGATAGCGTATTCAGAAGAAAAAAAAAAAATCAAATAAGAACTTTTATACTTCCTTCTACGATTACATTAACTTAAAACTAATGAAACTTTGGAAGCAGATTAGAAGATATCTATCTGTAGATTTGGTTCAAATTGAACTGTTTTAAAATTAGAAATGTGTAACAAAAAAGATGTAGTTTATAAATGCTTTACTAATGGAATTCGAATTTGGCGTATTATGAATAATGTTTTGTTTAGTGATATTCCTACTATGATTCGATATAAGCAGAACTTCGTTGTCATCAAACTATTGTCTTTTTTTTTTTATTCCAAAGTGTTTTAGGTTTAAGAAGAAGTTTCCTTTTTATTGCAAACCTAATGATGGATAAGATGAAAAGAAAAACAAATGCCAGTAGCTACATTTAAAACAGAACTGTTTTTTTTTTTAATGTTAGGTTTTGTTTTTAAATGAACTTCATTCATAAGAGCATTAGTTAATTGATGTCTGAAAGTAAAGTCTGTCTGTTCTTTTTGTAATAATTTAATAAAACACAATTGGCATTAACTGACACGACCGTGAAATGCATTACACAAATTGATTTCCAGGGTAGTAATTGGACGGAAACAAATTTGGAAAGCGAAATGAAAAACCATAGGATTGGAAAATTTAATTTGATTTTATGGTCTGTGATGAAATACATGAAAAAAAAGAGGGAAAAAAAGTGACTACCATTTGATCTTATTGGTGATTATGTTATTAATTTAACGCTGGCAGCATTTGTTGATGATGTAAGTGGCCAGGTCATGTGTTCAAGCGAAGACCAATTACAGGCCCAGTTGGAGCTCAAGTGTCGCATAGGTTATTCGTCTGGTGTTAATATCAGTGCCAAGTCAATGGCCTCGTATCGTGGAGGGTATTTGTCAGATTAACAGGTATCATCGTTACGCTCCGTAGCTGTGGATATCTTAAATCTCCCCGAAGAATCCATTAAGTTGTCGGAATTTGTTTTATCGTTGTTTGTGAAACAGATACGTTGTGTTATCTACGACACTGAATGGACGCTCGAAAGTATATTTTGCGTGAAATTAATCTTTAAAATTGGCTTTACTTTTTTACTATATTGTAAAAAACGGAATTTAAATAATTTGAATCATCCATCTTATATTATTTTTAGTGCTGTGTGTTTATTTAAGATGCTTCGATAGCTGACTTCATTGTCATAACTCTATTTGACTAGAAGAACTTGGCAGATGCCGACCTTATGTGTGTTTGAAAGTAAGTGGGTGTCAGGTGGATTTAATAACATCGGAATTCCTAATAATTTTATTAGAATGTTTCAAATAGAGGACAACTTTCAAAATGTTTGAAAGTAATTTTCATTTAAGGATTTACAAATTGATTCCTAGCCTAAGCTTTCAAGAAACTTACCCAAATATATTAGAATTTTTTTTTTTCTTAGCGTTATTTGTATTGATTTTCTCTGTCATTCAGATGAACTGGATTATCTTAATTCAACACGAAATTCTACTTTTTACGTCCGCTTATTTTCTTAATGGTGTGATCTATTTTTGTCAGAAAAAATTGGATTGAATGATTAATTGCTTTTTAATACCTGTCAGTTTTCCTACCTTTCTCTTTTTCATCCTTTCATATTTGTTTTTCTTTTCCCTTCTTAGCTTTTATCGTAGTCAGACTTCCTTTCTTCCTTGTTTTGTTATAGTTTGTATTGAAGATTCGTATTTGGTTAATTTTTTAAACGGACAAGGTGTTGCTTAATTTTTTCTCTCCTCCAGGATGCATATTTAGAGAACTAAATGTTTGATTATCATCATTAAAAAGAAAATACAGGGTGTTTCAAAAATACACGGCATAATTTCAGGTATGTATTTCCCACATGTAGACAATCAAAATAGTTCATTACAACATATGTCCGGAAATGCTTCATTTCCGAGTTATGGCCTTCACAACATTGAAAATCACCGGAACGTTTTTCGTTCCGCCGGTCGTTGCCATTACAGAAGATGTTCAAAATGACCACCTCCTGCTTGAATACAGACCTCACATCGATGTCTCAATGACCTGCGAACACGATCCCACACTCCAGGAATGTTGCGTATGTCCTCAGAACGTGCCACAATTCGATTCCGAAGGGATTCCAAATCAGGCACCGGAGACGAATAAACCAATGATTTTAAATGGCCCCACAAGTAGAAATCGAGAGGGTTCAGATTAGGTGAGCGTGGAGGCCAAGCAATTGGGCCACCTCTACCTATCCATCGATCAGGAAACGTTCGATCCAAGTACCGGCGAGCCGTACGACTGAAGTGTGCAGGAGCGCCGTCATGCAAGAAGTGAGCGTGCTGACGATCGATCAGTGGAGTGTCGTCATAAACATGAGGTATGGTGTTTTCCAGGAAGTTTGTGTACGCCTGCCCCGTAAGTCTGTTTACAAGTACATGGGGTCCAACTAATCGATCACCAATGATACCGGCCCACATGTTGAGGGAGAACCGCACCTGGTGATGAGATACAACAGTTGCATTTGGGTTTTCATACGCCCATACATGCTGATTGTGGAAATTTGTTATGCCATCTCGTGTGAACTGTGCTTCATCTGTAAATAATACTAAGGCAGGAAAGTTCGGATTTGCAGCACACTGCTGCAAGAACCACTGACAGAACCTAACTCGTGCAGGGTAATCTGCTGGTGACAGCGCCTGTACACGTTGCAAATGATAAGGATACAATTGATGCTCTTTCAGCAGTCTCCAGACAGTCGTATGGGGAACATTCACTTGCAACGCTAACCTTCGTGTGCTGACAGAAGGAGTTCTGTTCACAGTCTCCAGAATCTCCTCCTGTTCTTCTGGAGTTGTAGACCTTGGTCGTCCCCTTCCCAATCCAGGAGAGTGAAATTTTCCATACTCGCACAGACGGTGATGGAGACTTACAAATGTCTTCCGATCTGGACATTGTCGCTGTGGGTACCTCTCCTGGTACAAACGACGAGCCAGCGCAGCATTGCCGTCTGCCTTACCGTACATGAAGTGCATCTCTGCCAGCTCCTGATTTGTGTACATGACACACAGTCGAACGCCAAACACACCACTGAATTTAACCTTCGCCTCGGAATGATCTGTCAGAGTGCCCTCTTAATGTGTCCTTTGACGGCAACGACCTGCGGAAAGAAAAACGTTCAATGAGACATCGATGTGAGGTCTGTATTCAAGCAGGAGGTGGTCATTTTGAACATCTTCTGTAATGGCAACGACCGGCGGAACGAAAAACGTTCCGGTGATTTTCAATGTTGTGAAGGCCATAACTCGGAAATGAAGCATTTCCGGACATATGTTGTAATGAACTATTTTGATTGTCTACATGTGGGAAATTCATACCTGAAATTATGCCGTGTATTTTTGAAACACCCTGTATATTAAATAACCTAATACGTTCTTTACAATGGATTTTAAATGTCGAAAATTTTCATCTTTTACCTTCTTTAGATAGATCATGTTAACAGTGTAATAAAATTGTAACAAGACAAAATTTAAATATTTATCAGTCAGACCCCGCAGTAAAATCCCAGGGGCTCGGACTGGATTGATTTTTATTTATTTTAATCAGAAGGATGAGAAAGAAAAATATTGTTGTGAAATCATTGTTTATCATATTTGTAATCACAACATCAGTGATTCACATTAACTAGTGGCAACCCGTGAAATATTCCACATTTTTCCACATTTTTGAAATATCGTGACATTTTTCGAAAACCCAAGATTGAAAACGATGTTCTAAGCTAATTTTTTAAAAGCCATGACTTCCATAACAGCCCATGTATAATTTGAATGATGACTAAGCAATAAAACAAAATATGTATTTTGATCATGGTAACTCTTGCAAGCATGTAATTATCTATATTTAGAGAGGTTAGTTTCCGAAATATGCTTGAAGAGTCAATAAGGTGCGAGATCACGTGTAATTCATAAAACAATATGTTTGTTGTAGTTCATGACTTAAAATTATTCATGACTTATATAAATTAAATACTATACAGTGGAGCAGCGTTTATACGTTTCTCGTTTATACGTTTTTATCGTTTATACGTTTTTTTAAATGGTCCCGGCAAAATCCAATGCATATTAACGTCAAATAATTTCATTTATACGCTTTTCTGAAATCGCAAATTTCATTTATAGGTTTTTTTCAATAACTCGAGAAGAGAGAAAATGCGCATTTCAACCTCAGATTCCCACCTGCCGATTGTCCAGTCTTAGAAAATTGCACTGAAAAACCACTGCCATGTTTTCAACAAGCTTTGGCGGGTTTTAACACCATGCAAGCATACTTCATTAGCAGTGATTTAAATGATAAAAGATGGCACTTTTAACTGTGCACAATGAACTTTTTTCTATGCATTCCAAAAAAGCCCCTCAACCCAAAATAACAAAATATTTTGTAAATGCTGAATGAATATGAATATTTTGTACTAGTTGTACATTCGGAATAAAAAGTTTAGTATTACTTACCTCTTGTATTTCATTTTCATGTAATGTTTTAATTTACCTCTGACTTTTTATTGTTGGTTATTACGAAATTGTTCGTAACTTTTGTGAATTTCGTTTATACGTTTTTTCATTTATACGTTTTTTTTTCTCAGTCCCTTGAAAAACGTATAAACGGTGTTCTACTGTATATATCAAACACTAAAAAATTGAAACTAAATACAAATACAAAATTGATTTACCAGTTTCGCAGTAGCCAGCGCTACGCTTTCTCATTAAAAAAAGTTAACCTCCTGCCCTAAAATAATGTCGATCCAGACAAAGAAATCTTGATGGCGCCACCTTGTATTTTGTTTCTGCGTAAATACTGTTTCCCAAGCAAGTATTGAGAAATGTTGGTGGCGCCACCTTGTATTTTTTTTTCTTGCTTAAATACTGTCTGTAGCGCTATTGGGACGACAAACACACAAATATCCGTATAGTTTTTGCTGATTAATAGTATGATTCAAACTTACAGTCCATCACAATCCCTAATCTTCCGTATATAAATACGTAGTATAGTTTTACGACCCGTGTATCTCCATTGAAATTTGGGAGATCCTTCATCTAAGGTGACCCAGGGAACCTTTCGCATAACCTGAAACTGAAAGCAGAATGTAATTTTGGAATAGGATTCTCATACAGAAAATCTGTAATAACTACGATTTCCCTATAAAATAAACAAACTCATAACAGATAAATAATAAAAACTTGTTTGCAGGATCTTTTTACAGTAGATTTGAAAACCAATGTAGAAATGACTTTGTTCATTCGCTATTGAGTTTAAATTGCATAATTAAATCTGACCCAGGTCATGGAAAAAAAATAAACAAAAAAAAATGATAAAAGAGGGGGAAAAGAAAATGACAATTGCCCCCTCCCCCCCTTGTAAATGGCGGAGATGATTGTTGCATCCTCTGCTGGCTTTTAGTATTCATACAAAACATTTATTTTTCTTTCGGCTTTTGGGAAACGCTAATCAGAACCACATTTTTTTAAAGTTATTATTATTATTATTATTTCACTAGTTTAACACACTTCCATGAAAGTTAAATCTGAAATTCGGAAAATATAAATTAAATTTTAGCCATCTAAAAAAAAAAAACTTTTTAACACTATAATTTTTTTAATTTTTTTTATTTCTTATTTTTTATTTTTTTAAGAAGCCAAAAGATGTATACAATACAATTAAAATACCTTCTTAAATTCCATTCTTTAATCACAATATTTCGTTTTCTTCAATAGAAAACTTCTTAAATTGAAGAAAAAAATCTCTCTCTTCTTTCTCGTTAATTCGTTATGATACATATAAAAATTAAAAATACAACCTACACAAACAATACATGGATTGTCCGTGTTTATAATACCGAATCTCAATTCTCGTACTATTTACTGACATTTCATATTCAATTTCCTTGTGCAGTGGGACCTTGATAATCCGGCCTGCTCGGGGATCTGTCAATTTTCTTGTTTTTAATTTTCAGAATATTCTGTAATTAATTAAATTAAAATTCAAAAAATCAGTTCTGGTGGTTTTTTTCCGAGATTTTACTCGGTATTTTCAACCTAAAAAAACTTGACGAAAACCTGAAATGATAAAAAATTCATAAAATAATCATCATCATCATATATAATTAGCTAAGTTCGTCTGTAACTCGATTTAATTAAGCTATTAAGATAGATCCAACGGTTCTCAATGGTACCACTGAATCAAGGGTACTCAAATTGAATGAAATATTAGTTCATTTTGTCATTCCATAATGTTTCCATGAAATTTTATCCTTAGGAACTTACCTACACAACTGAAATTCTAACAAAACATACGTTCAAAACCAAATAAATTTGATACCACTGCACCCATTTTAATGAAATTTGGCGTACTTACTCAGTTGTTTACGCTGATTTTGAAACTCAAAACCATTTTTGCCGTAGAAGCTTCGTTCACAGGTTAGCGCAGTATTTAGATTACAAAGGTGAGTTTTAAATGCCTTTCGGCGTTATGGGTCAAAAATAATAATTATTCCATTCTTACTTTTAATAAAATTTATTTACAAGGACAAACTTTAGATATGGTTGGTATTTATTTCAAATCAAATCATCAATCAAATCAAATATCATCATCAACTTATATAATTAGCTAAGTTCGTCTCTCTGTCTGTCTGTAACTCGATGTAATTAAGCTATTAAGATAGATCCAAGGGTTCTCAATAAACTTAAGATATGGTTGATACCGTATATATTTACCAGAGCCTGTTTTTAGTCATGGACAGTTGTATGTTGCTATTTCTCGAGCACGTCGTGTTTGCGACGTCAAAATCAAAATTCTTGACCGAATAGATCAAGGACATCTGATAGAAGGATCTGATGCTGTTTTTACAAAAAATGTAATTTATAAGGAGATATTTACTTTGTAGTTGATAGTTGATAATAAAATGATTTTTCAGATTTTTTTATGCCTGTGGTCCGAGTGTTTTTGCTGCTAGTGACTTACATTTAAAATACTTTAGCCAATAGTTAATTTTTAGAAATTATTTGATTTTAATAATTTTTAATAATTTTTTTAAAATTGTTTGAGTTTTTTTTTTTTTTACATGTTATCAAATAATCGTAATAAAAAAAGTTTTCATTAAATGCTTTCTAAAAATCATACAAATTCATTTGTTGCTGTTCGTTTCCAAAAATAAATTTGTTTTTGAAGCATTTCTTTCTACAAACAGATTTTAATAGAATTAACAATTTTTGAATTTTAAGTTAATTAATTACAGAATATTTTGAAAATTAAAAACAAGAAAATCTTGTTAATCCCAGATACTTCACAAGTTCATATTTAAGTTTTCAGAATTTTAGGTGCATTGGTAAAAGAAGTATATAGGCCTGAAAGATTTGCAGTCACCTGTATTCAATGAGTCAGGACCTTAATAAAGATAAATTTTTAAAAGTCAGCAATATAACGTTTGGATAGTTTAAAATTTATTTTAAAAATGAAGAACGATTTTTATTACGTAAATTTGGAGTGAAGTACAAATTGAATTGTCAGTAAATAGTATAAGAATTGAGATTCTGTATTATAAACACGGACGGACGATGTTGTGTTAAAACTTTTTAAATGTATCGTAACGAATTAAGGAAAAAGAAGAGAGATTTCTTGTTCTCAATTTAACCTGAAGAAGTTTTGTATTGAAGAAAACGAAAAATCGTGATTAAAGAAGGGATTTTAGGAAGGCATTTTAGTTGGATTTGTGTATAACATGATTGAACGAAGATTACCGTTTTGAAGCCAAAAGATGATAATACAGTTTCATTTAATTATTAACAAGCTATTACAAATTTATTTTATTAAAATGAAAATGATTTAATTTTATTGGATTCAGGACCACCTTGAATAAACATATGCCTGAATACCAACAGTCTACTAACGAAATCATGCAGAGATACAACCACAAATACTGTACCGTTCTTGGCGTTGGAGGCTATTTTCTTATTTCTATCACTCTTAGATGGACAGTCATCGATAGTCACTTGTTAACATTGACCAATTGTATTCAATTGTATTGATATTTAAATTTCGAGCTCATTTAGTAGCGACGAATATTGAGGACTCCCATTTCTCTCTTCACGAAGCTTTCGTCCACTTGAAATCTAGATTCCTGGTGCCAAGGGAAACTCCAAGGATGATTTACGAGCTCTCATAAGTCTGTTACATCATAAGTTGTTACAGGCCTGGGGGTGTCCGTCTAGTAATAACACGTTCTTGTATCTTGGAACTCCCGCCTTTAGTTTTGATACTTCATTTTGTTGGTTCACAATTCTGCGCAAATTTCTTTGAAACAAACTCTGGGACCTCGATTTTTTTCCCCGTTATTGTTGATTGTAGTTAGTGCAGTGAAGAAGTATTATTAATAATAACAACAAAAAGAAATAGATAGGCTTCTTTCATTAAAATAGATATTTAATAGTTACTTTGTTTATTTTGTCGTGGGTGGAAGACAGCTTCGAAATCGGATCCGATTCGCTCAACTGAAAGGCAATTAGTTCCAACAAGCTCATGTTCAAAAGACAACAATATATAAAAGGAAAGAAGAAGAAGGAAGCTGTTTTTAATGGAAAGAAACCATCTGTGAGATGACACTGCTGTCAAAAGGGGTCTGTATTAGCTCAGGGAAACCCTCCTCAGTTCATTATTCATTATCAATTGATGGAAGAAATTGATGAAAATAAAAAAAATTCAAAGTTTTTTTATCAAAAAGTTATTAAGTTGACCATTATGGTTTAATTTACTCACTCTCAGATATTAAATTACTTTTATTTTTAACATTTTAGCTATCGACCGTTTAAGCATTGTCATTACACCTACGTACCAGTTGTTCTAAGAGCTCGTTGCTAGTGTTTTAGCATTGGGAACACTTACTGTCAAACCGGTTTTCTCTTTGAGTTTTCTTTGTGAAAACGACCCAAAAAAATAATAAAAAATTATCAGAACTCATTTTTAAGATTTCAAGAAATCCCATCTTTGGATTATTCCCCTCGTATTTTTTGAGAATTTTAGGAGAAACATTTTAGGACGAAAAAAAGGCGTATTTTTGAGAATCGAATAAGCACCTTCATCTAACAAGAGCTCAACACTGTGAATTGGATATAATAGGAATATTTATAATGGTCTTACATTTCAGTTAATATCATACAACATCAAGAAATGATACAAAGTTTTTATTATCAACACGGTGAAAGATGAGCCTCCCAGAATGCAAAACAGATTATTGTTTGTCCTTTCGTGGCCTTTCGCTAACATTGAAATAGAAGAGAAGCGACTTTTTATGGTCATTCTTACGGACGAAATCAAACCTGGAGGATCAGTTTTTAAACAAGGAGTAAGATACTTGAAAAAGGACCCTGCAGAAACAAGATGAGGGTTTGAAACGTTGTACATTTTATATTCTATGTTTTAATTAATGGAAATGTGTTTTTAATTGTGAGCAGTGTTAATCTATAATCTGCTTTGCATTCTGGGAGGTTCATCTTTCCCCGTGTTGATAATAGTAATGTAGCTGTTAGTATTTATTTGAAAAGTTTTTACGTAATACGAAAAATATCTTTTTTTAATCGACACCAATTTTACATTTCCAATGAGAAAAACAGAAATAATATTGACAGAATGTTCAATTAGTTTTAGGACATTTTTCACATTAATATTTTTCCACATCACGCCAAATTTCAGGATTGGCTCCACCTTTTTACACTATATTTGGATTTTTTTTTTAAGTGCCATAGAATGGAGCTGTATTCATTCTGTCCGCCCATGTCCGCATTAACTGTCAGTCGATTTTTCCGTGATATTTCATTTCTTTTATTAGAATGTGTTGTGTGAAATTCTCGTTTTCGATTCTTTGCTCCGATCTTGACATTAATTTCCCGCCATTAATTCTATGACTCACCACTGGCTTTCGACTTAACCTATTTCGCACTAACTAGAAATGTCGAATAATATTTGAATTATTTCTTTAATAGTGAAATTTAGACATAAGTTAGGATGAATAGAAAGGTTTCATTGAAAAGGAAAGATAGAAAGAAATTTTAAATGAAAGAAATAAAATAAAATTTACTGCCATTTTTTTTTTCTTACGATTAATTTTCATTCGAGTTCAGTTGAGTAATATCTTTTTCTAACTTATTCCTTGCTCTTATTTATTTATTTATTTATAATCTTTGATGTGGATCATTTTGGTAATTCCATTGATTTAGACTTTTGTTTGCATTCGAGAGGAGCTTCTTCGATCTCCGGGCATTTCAGGGTTTTATGTTGAACATTACTCTTTCGGGTGGGCCTAGAATGGAAGTGAAGGTGGTCCTTTTAGCCAATGGCTGATGCTACGTTTCCCAGTGACTTCTACAATTGGGAAATTCTAGTCAAATCCTATGTGTTGCTTTCGGTTATTTTACATTTTAATACTGATATCTAGAAGAAACCTGGAAGTTTCCACGCACGTTCCTTTGATTACTATGTATGACTCATTAAGTTTTACTTATCTATTATCTTCATAAATAGTGATGTGACCACGTAGAAGGTATGTCCATCTAGCGACTACTTTTGAAACTTTCTTCTTTCTTGGATGGTGACTATGGAAGCTTGTAATGAATATCTTTTAATTTTTTTTTTCTTTTTTGAGGCAATAAAACTTCATGAAAGTTTGTTGAAGTATACATGTAGATAGTTTTTATTCATTTATTTGTTTATTTATTTTGAAAAAAAAAAAAAAGAGAGAGAGAATTCATTTCTTGTCTATACAGAGCTAAATTACGCCCACCCGCAACAAATTTTCTTGGAGTTCTCCTATTTTCCTGTCATCCTTTGACACTATAATTATAATTTTACATTTTCATTTAAGACACCCTATTAAACATTAATGATCAAAAATTGAGAAAGAATTCACCCGAACTATTTAATAAACTTTATTATCGTTAATTAATTCATATTTTGGAATGTAACGAAAAATATACGATTCATAGAAGGCCGAAGGTGAGGCTCTCATGGAGCACCAATGAGATCAGAGAGTCCGTTACTCGCTCCCTTTTTTATAGAAGGTTGGGTGGATCCTAGCGTTCGTCTGAAGAAGAAAGAATTTGAGAAAAATCCCTTACCTCTACCAGAGATCGCAACGGTTCCTCCAGTCAGTAGACAAACGCCTGCCTTTTAATTTTGCCCGAGAGGAATGGAATACTAACACAAAAAAAGAAACAAGATAAAATAAAATAAAACCATATCGTGTTTATATCTTAGCCTTCAAAATCTATTACCTTGGAAATTGAGGATCTTTGGCAGCTGGTGGAAATAAATTCTTTGCGAAATTGCTGTGGAAGCCTTTTATTACTCATTGGAAAGCGCCCTCTTTAGTCAGTTGATGCAATATTCATCAAAGAAAACACCTGCATCGTATTGGCAAATCCTAAAGCCTACCTGACAACAACGACATGCGCCCCCCCCCCCCTTTTCTTTTTTTATCTTTGTCTTTTGAAAAATCAATTGAGATTCAACTCGACCACAAAAACTGGACTTATTATGTGTCTTTTGTGATGTAACGTTTGAAAAGTCGACGCCTGATATTTGCCTGAAGCAGATTCACGAAGGTCGGTTAGTGTTTGATTCCATTCAGTTAAACGCCGTTTTGATCATCTGGTAGTAACTGCAGGTGAGCTTTTTAAACTTGTATACGAAATTTTGATGAAGGAGCCAGTGAAGCTCACCTCTCGTTGAGGGACCTTTTTTTTTGTTCCCCTAAGTCACCAGTTTATCTGATGTTTTGCTTTATTTAGTTTGGAATTCGATAACAATATTTTTAATCTATACGTGTTTATCTTGCTTTAAAAAAAATGGCTGCCTCGCTGTGGAACCAACTTTAACTGAGGTAAGAATTCTCAAAATATTGAATGATTAAGTTATGACACTATTTATTCAAAATAACACAAAGATCCGTAAACTAAAACTCATCAAAATTGTTTTAATTTCGAAAGGCTATTTTCATCCCTATTCACGAGTGTAATTAAAAAAATAAACGTTTCTATTTCGCCATGTCTTTGCAAAAAGTTTATTTGGCAAAAAAAAAAAATAAAAAAAAAATCAGAAATTGCTTGTGGTTTTACCTTTTTTAAAGTTTTTTAAAAAAGATATATTTTGGCAGACCTGCATTTGATAAATATACCAACAGTATTTATTCATTTATATTAACTGATACTGGGTTTTGTTACTTGTTGATTTTGCTTGAATGCATTTATTAGTTAATTTTTCTTTCTAAGAAATCGGAAAGAAGCCATGATCGAAAAAAAAAAAACCCAGTTACATTTTTATAATTCAGCATCCAAAAAAACTGTATAAAAGTCCGAAAATAATGCAAAGTAAATTTCCACTGTATACCGGTGTAATTGTTTAGTTAGGGGGTGTCCATTAATTACGTGAGCTCAAAGGGAGGGGGGATCCGGCAAAATATCATTTAAGGGAAGGGGGGGGGGGTTAATGAAAATCTCACGTCAACTTTTTAATTCAGAGAATATACATATTATAACATTTTGAAATATTATTGTATGCCCGGGGTTGTGAAGCTGCAGAAACACAGGCCGGCGCTGCATGCCAGCACCTGTGGTCAGGTTTCGACCAACGCGTGTGACCACAACCCGTCGGGCTGAGGAGCTGCTGTTCGCCGTGGACGATAGGCTGGAGTGGCTGCACGAGGGGGATACAGATACGTGTAATGACTGTCTTCCTATACTACCAAAAGACATGGACGTCATGTGTCCATCATTACAATAGAGGAAGCACATGAATGCCCATGAAGTGAGTGAAGAATTAGGGAAGGTGGTGTCGCAGCCTGTTTTTTTACTTTTACTAAATTTAATTAAATTCGTTGTGGTGTACCTTAAACGTAGTGTCGTTTTTCTCCTCTTCTTTCACAGAAAAAAATATATTTCATAGAAGACATCAGTAACGCTTTAGATATTTAGTGGTTTGAAGTAAAATACATGAACATATCAAATAAATTTAATTATCTAAAAATTATAGGGGAAATCTCAGGTGAGGGGGAGGGGGGTCCCACCACATCTCATCAAAGGGAAGGGGGGGGGGTCCAAATTTTTACGGGAGGAAGCGGGTCCTCACGTAATTAATGGACGCCCCCTTAAGAGTTAATAAGAAACATCAAATAATATCTCAATAACAAACATCATTAATTACTGTAACTATTTCATGGTCTAATGATAATAATCATAATGATAATTGAGGCGAATGTTTCCCTCAATAATAATTTTTACTATTTTTCTGAAATAAAATCATTGTGTAATTGAGAAATCAAGCACAATATTAAAAGAGAAATGTTTACGTTTTTCCATTGTTACAGCTTTTTAATTGTAAGCGATAAAGACCTTCTTAATCTCACCCTCTATTTTCCCTTAGTGATTGATAGTTTTTTTTTTTCTTATCTCTTTTTGGAGAATTGATTTAATATTCTTTTGTGATGAGTCACAAGAAAAAGCATTTGTTCCACATTCTAAGGTTAAGGCTTTTTTTTTTTAATTCCTTATAAACTGGTTTTGATTAGAAAAAAAAATAGAAGAAGAAGAAATGGGTCAATGGAGAAATTATTTCTCGTTACATTTTTTGTTGGAAGCTTAAAGTTGTTCTTGACAGTTGAGTTGCTGTCTCAAGAACCTCTTTGCTCTCTAATGGCTAACTTCTTTTTTCCCCTCTGAAGTTCATTATGATTCGATGTTTTGAATTTAGAATAATAGTTGCATTTTCCGTTCTATTGAATTGAACTCGTTTTCTGTGAAAAAGATTTGTTTTAAAGATCAAGCTACCTTTTAAAAATACACTTTCCAGTTTTTTGGTTTTTCGTGAATTCTTATGTTCGCCTTATTAGGACGTTGTATTAAGATATAAGTATAAAAGATTATGTAAGACAATGCCTGTTCTTATCTTATTTGTATCACTTGTGCGATTATTGGAGGAGTGGTTATTCCTATATTTATTTTTTTTTGGTATAGTAGGACATGATAACAGCTATTTTAAAGGAGTGATTTAAAACTAAGCTTAAAACTGTTTTTCGGTAGAACGTTAATTGTTTTGGTTTTTGCTCAAAGGAAACAAAATTTCTAAATTAATATTTTGAAATTTGATTTTGATAGAAAATTAAAAAAAAAAAAAGTAACTGCACTTTAAGATATTAGTATTATTATTATTATTATTATTATTATTATCTAGGGCTCGTTTCTAATTCTGATAATAATCTGTCTTTGTCGTATACTTTTTTTCTATTAGGTCGACACAATAAGAAATCACGTTTATTCAAATTCATTTTTATAGTGATATAACAATGAAAACCTGCATCAGAGTTCATTGTTGATTGCTGCCCGTTCCCTTTTTTTTTTTTTTTAATTTTTTGTAAAAGTTTCTTTTAGATGCTCTTCTGTTTAATTAGTAAATATCTGAGAAATGCCTTCTCTGAAGATTATCGTACGGAACATCGTTGAAAAGTCCTTTCAAAAATACTAGTGGAAAATGGGAAAATATACAGTGTATTTAATGTAAGATAAAGTTTCCGCTTTATTTTAATGCTAAACCAACGATACAATTTTTGCAATCGCAGACTAGTTGCCCAATTTACGACTTTTCTTCCGTAAATATTCAGCAGCTAAGAAAGTTTTGAAGACAGTTTCTAAGGGATTTTTGAGGACCCGACTTAGATTGAACAACGAAGACCCCACAAACACTGTCGAGGTAAATCCGACGAGTCGTAAGTCAAAGCACCTCTCACAAGGTTCACTTTTACCGACTGCGCTACCAACAATTGTATTGAGTATGATATTTATCGTATTTTGCAATTAAAATTAACAACAATTTAGAAGTGATAAATTCATCCGATGGAGGCTAAAACTTTCATCATTTCTATAAACTTCATTATTAAAGAGACGTCAATGATAAGCAGAGGAAGAATACAATAGTGGAAAGCCTCCTAAACGAAATCTTCCTTCTCATCGCCCTCAATCCTGTTTCACATCTTTTTTTTATCGAATTTTGTCTTAAGCCTAACACCTTCAATCTTTTCCTTTACTTCTTAAAACGTATTTTATATTCGTTGTTTCTGTATTCTCTTGATAGCCATCACAGAATATTTACAATTAGATTGGTCAAAGATTTGTGTGAATCAGAGAAAAAAACAACAACTAGAATTAAAAATACAAAGTCTACGTTGATATCGGAATACAATTTTAAATCGAAGTGCGCCTTAGATTGGTCTGATCAAAGATAATTACCCCCAGAAACTAATTTCCCTACAAAACTAAAACCTGAGCAATTGGGTTAAGTCTTTTAAAAGAAGATTCTGTTTGATTTTAATAGAGTAAATAATGTTGTCAGTCAATGACAGGCAGTAACAATGTAACAGTCAAATAACAGTAACAAAAACTACTATTTAACTTTCTCTTAAATTTCCAAACACTTGCCATTTAACAGTTTTCTCTTAAACTCTCGTTTTACTTTTAAATAGGGAAATAAAAATTGGCACGACAACTATATGTTTTGCTTTTTTTTTTCCTTTTAAAACTTCATCTTCACTAAATTTCTAAAATTCTTTCTTTGTGGAATTCTATTTTATTCTATTGATTCCTTCCATTCCTTGTACCTTTAATTTTAATTCTAATTCTTTGGCTTTGTTCCATTACAATTTCAGAGTACCATCGTTGTGTGGGAGTTTTAGAAGCAATAAAGAAAAGGTGTCACATAATTATTATGTCTTCTTTTTCCCCGTCCCTTCTTTTAACATTGAAACTAATAATTAGGATGTTTTAAGAAGAACCAAGTGTTACGGTTTCTCTTGATCTCTACTTTTAAATCCATTAATCTATGTCATGTGACTTTGTTAATCCGAAACTACTGTCATTAAGAGAAACTTGTCACCGTTTTGGATTAATGCTAATGACGGATTGAAAGACAAGGTAATCCTTCAAATAAGAACGTTTTATTGTTTTCTTTTTGAGAGCCATCAGTATTCAATATTTATCAACAATTCTTAGTAAGAATGCAACAATAAAATTCCATCGAAACTGCAGTATTTTTCAAGCTTACAACAATATGCCGCAAAGAAAAACGTGCGCTGCTTATATTTGCAACTTTTTTTTTTAAGGTTACATTAGGTTTTTGTCCAAAATATAAAATCACATTAGAGCCACTAATTTGTAAATTACATGATTCTTCAACGGAACACATACTTTTCCCAGTCTTACTGCAATTGTCCTTACAAAAATATTACAGAAACAAACAAACAAAAAAGAGGTTGAAAGTGGTGGCAGATATTTCCAAAATAAAAATGAGTGTTAAGTTTGTCTAGAATCAAAGTATAAGTGATCAAAAGTTTCATATGCCCGAAGAAGCTCTAAGAACGTTAATAGTCGAAATGTAATTATTATACCGGACTTTTTTTTTTTTCTGTCTGACTTCAGTTTCCGTGTGTTGTCTATTAATCTTGTATATGAAAATAAACGTCAAGGAAAAGAATGGTCATTAAAAATTACGTAATATTGTCCAATGTTACCTGATTTTTGAGATTTCCTCATTTTTTTACTTAAATATTGCTATTTAAGCAGATCAACTGCAATTTCCATTAAGAACTTTAAATTGACGCCTAATAATTCAACAAATGACAACCGTCCGTCTTTCTCCTGTGACAGTTCGTGGTACGAAATCCTTTTACTTACCCCTGTGCCTTCCTTGGTTGTCATTTGTTGAATTATTATACACGTTAAATTTCTTATTATTTATATTGCATAATTGTAATGCTTTCTTTTACGTTTTTATTAAAGTCCTTTTGAACCTAGCGGGAACGCTGAACAAGGAATCGACATTATCCTCGTATTATTGTGCATTTCTGGTGAGGTTTTCTTTTTGGCTTTGTGGAGCGAGACCGGGATCCTTCATCTTTCGCAACTTCTAGGCCTGTCATTGGAAGAGTTTGGGTGGCTGACGAGTTCTAAAGATTAGGAAACGGCCGTCCCAGTCTCTCCCCGGTGACAGGTCGGGGGGTGCGAAATCCTTTTACCTTCCTTGGTTGTCGTTTGTGTAATTTACACTGTTACACGTGAAATTAAGTATATTCATGACTCAACTACGTCGACGCTTAAAAATTTTCCTAAAAATTCCTCAAAAACGATCATTTTCAGATTGTTTGCAGAAAAAAAAGAAGAATGTGCCTTGGTAGTCGTTTTTTACTGGTAGAGTGACATAACTGAGCTTCTGAAACTCACCACGAGAGAGCAGTTGTGTCAGTATTGCGTCGTCACATTTTCATCCACTTTCAAAATTTCGAAACTCGTTTTCTGAAAAATAATGTTTTCTGAGTGGGTTTCAGCAAATGAACGAAATGTCTTCTCTGTGCTAAATAATTTACAATTTATTCATTATAAGGTCTGTGACATTCATTCAAGAAACTTAAGGAGTTGACGTCCAAAATGATACCAGAGCAATTGCTTAAAAAAGCCACCAACAAAAATCGGTTGTATTTACTTTATCATAAGACAGATATAACTGACTGTAGGAACTGTGTTCAACAATTGTATGAACATAATACAGTTGAATGATTTTAACATTAAAAAAAAAAAAATACTTCTTATTAATTAACTCTTTAGAGAAAAATCGCTAACATTTGATCCACATGTCAAACACATGATTCCGTTCAAGTTTAATAAAAAGGGCTTAAAAAAAGTGGAAAGCAATTTAACCTTAACACTATTAAAGCTTTTGCATTTTTCATTGAACTTCTTTTATTAGTTAAGATTTAAGTTTGTTAGTGATTTTGTGTCTTTATGTAAATGGCTGCAGTGTCAATTTGAAAACAACTCATAATAATAACAGTGAAAACTTAACAAACAGGAAAGGCATTATTTTCTTTCTTTATTTTGTTTTTGTATTTAATTTACTGTTTTAAAGAGTATTATTATCATCTATTCAGATAGAGCTCAGAAAGACCTCCGATTTCTTTTGACCGAAATATTGCTCAACATTTCAGAGCAGAATAAGTTTCAAGGGCTGTAATTTACCTATTTATATTTACTTTTAATCCATTTGTCTTTTTATATTTGTGAATAACACATATACGAAAGTGCTGTTACCGAAATTACTGAAGTTGTTTACTTAGCTTTTTTTAAGTATCTTAAAGAAGTTTTGTTTTTTCGTCAATGTAAATTCATTATTGTAGTCCTATTTTTAGGCATGCTACCTTAAAATCTGTTCAAAATGATGTCTACAATTGAACTTTTAATGTTAGCATAATTGAAAATCATGTAAATCCTACTTTAGCTTGACTTTTTTTCCAAAAATTTTCCTTTGTCTGTCTAAAGCAGATTACTAGATGCTGCTGGAATGTTTTATGACGATCAGTTCACTCTGTGTCTTTATGGGTTGATCTTCTGCCGCCACTTCGTTAGTGATCTCCGAAAGTTGCCTAATTTCTCATTCCTTCAACAAGTGGAGGTCGTTGTGTGGCAGCGGTTGGTTATCTTCGTTTGTTTACGAGCGTCGGGAGACTCGTTCATTGTCGTCGTGGGCTTCGTCCTTCATTCGATGGCGAGCAGTTGTTGGGATGAGGCGCGTTCTCGACGGCTGTGCAATCGATACGGGCGGTGAACCGTGGCGACCGACGGCTTTGGAGCAGCGACGCGGAGACGCCGGCTGGCCAACTGTGAGTAAAAGCAAATCAGACTGATTTCCACTGAATCAACAGTCCATCACAGACTCATAAAGACCCGTTTTGGTAGTTTCGCAATCGATTACTTACGTAAAATTTTAATCTGTAAAACGATGCCCCCCCCCCCCCCCCCCCGTCTAAAATATCATAGAATGGGGTTGAAGAATAATAACTATGTAAAATCTCTCAAATACTTCGAATGTATTAGAGCTTTTGTCTGTGATTTTATGCGAATCGGTGTTATATAAAAATCTCGTATGACAATGAGCTGCCAACCCAGTTTAAGTTTCAGTGCAATTCGAAAGAAACGGTTGATACGAAAAGCTCTTAATTCCGTTTTGCCTTAAGTAAATACCGTATGTATTACTGTTGTTGTCGTTATTTAATGTGAGTAGATGACTAACTGCGCTGCTGCTGTCACTGCACCAATGTTCCAATATTGTGTGCTGCCACAAACAAAATAGTCCCAATTTTAAGTACAGATATTTCGTTTCCACTTTAATCAATATGAATGGAAACCTTTTTTTTTTTTTTTTTTTTTAAATTACGTAGTGAAATTTTGAATTTGTTTTCGGCCAATCAGAGGTCAGGAAATTCTAGCTTAGTTAGAGGCGGATAGATATACGATATCGTTTAAATAATTCATGTCTAAACCAAAGTGAAACAATGTATAGATATTTTTACTTATAAATCTTTTTTGATTAGAATTAGGCAAGCTCTTACGTGCGTATCATGACTGGATTTTACTGTCTTGATACGAAGATTGAAATAAAATATTGACAACATGCATTAATTTTTCTGAAAAATTTATGTAACTTTGCATCAGAAATGTAACACAGAAGTAAGATGACCTATCAAATAAAAGATGGTACGATAATAAACTCTAAAAACAGAAGTGTAGTTACTGTTATTATATAATAGACCTCCGGTCGCAGTGCTTGGCTTCTCTGCCATTCACATTCACTACATAACATAACGTACTGTTATTATAATTAATAATTATAGTAGCTTTCTTTTTGAAATAATTATAAAGAAAAAGATAATGTGATCTCTACAAGCCAATTTCAAAATCTAACAGTAAATACTTGTACATCTTCAATAAAAAGCTTTTTTTTTTTATTCTTTTTTCTTAAAAAAAAATGTGGAATTTCAATTAAAATGGTATATTAAATTATATTTTATCTGTCTATTACAAAGTTCTTTTTTTCTCTCTCACTCTCTAAAAGAAAATCCGTTTTTATAGCCCATTTCCGTAACTGAAATAATTGAATGATATGGAAGAACAAAATATAACAATGTACACAGGACAAAAGAATAATGGAAGTACGAGATTACCATTTCCTAGTTATCAAAAATATAGTTCAAATGTAATAAAAAAAAATTATTTCCTTTTTTCCCTTATAGTTTTATTTGGTGATGTAGTTTTGCTCTCATTTTCATAGCGTGCAAAGAATTTCGTTTCTTTGATTCGCGCCATTTCCTTTCTAGTGGAAGTCTTTTATTCATTGCTTTTATTCCTCTATTTAGTTCTTTTTTTTTTGTTTTATTATTTGTTCGTTTCTTCAAAAGGAAATAAAATAAAAAGCCTTTAGCTTGAATTAAGAATGACCAATAATCAATTCATTGTTGATTTAATCATTTCTTTGAACTCTTTCCGTTTTGTTTACTGAGAATAACAGTCGCTCAACCATTAAACTTTTAATTGTTCCCCTCGATTCACTCGTAAAGTCATTGCGGACTTGTTCATTATTGGATGTTGCTCTGACTAAAGCTGTAGTTTCAGATCGTGGCTCCTATCTAGACGCCACACGATTTTAGCATGTCTTAACTCTACTTTGTATGTTCGTTTATAGCTTCAAGTTATTTAAAATACCTTTTCTGTTTTAAAATAAGTGTGTCCTCGGAATCAGTGTGCAGCATTCAAAGCTCAAATAAACAATTAAAAAACTCACTAAAAATATTGGTGAGAAAATTCGTGTACCATCGTTCCGCCTGTCTCAATGAATCTTTTTAGCGCATAAAAAGAAGATAAAGCGCATGTAAATATTAATAAACATCAATGGGTAAGATCAGTAGTGACATCCTAGAACGGCTGTTTCACGCTCTTTGGCGATCATCAGCTAGGAGTAATCAGCGGGGTCTCGATACATAGGTATTAGGGACAATCGTCGGTATCAATGGGTAACCTCCAAAGCTGAAACTTATTGTTTACTTGTAACTACTCCTTGCTGATGATCGCCAAAGAGCGTGAAACAGCTGTTTTAGGATGTAAACACTTGGTTTCACCCATAAGTGTGTCCTGCTTCCCCTTACGAAGATCTGTACCAGGGTTGTTCTGATGGAGGGCCGCAGCATCCCATCCCCTTAACTGTATCTTACTAATAAATGATTTGACCGTGCCATTTTACGATAATAATTAATAATAAATGATATTTACCTGGGACTTACTATCTCAGGGTTATCCTGGACGGGGTATAATTCTCGTCCCCCCTTTCTTGAATTTCACTAGCCTCGCCCTGACGTTGTCAGGTTGAGCTAGTTACGTGGTCCCTAGTTGGCCAAATTCGATAAAAGGAAGGAAATGTTATTTACATAAACTTCAAATTATCAAATAATGCGTTAATTGTGTTTCCTATCAACATTCCAATAGTAAAGTCTGAGACAGTTGCTATTGCGAATTATGACATTGTTCAATGTATCTGTTGGCAGCAATGGAAAGGATCAAATTTAATTTTAAGTTTGACACTGCAGGGCCGCACCACTGATCTACACAATTGACATTCGTCTGAAGAATAAAAGAAAAAATAATTTTGCTCATTACTGTGTTTTGTAGTAATAATAATATTAATACCAATTCTTTTTAATAAACACTTTATACAGTAATGAATTATATCTTTCCTCATTGAAACATTTCAGAATTTCTGTTCCCAATTGTTATACGACATATTCATAACTTATTTCTCTATTATCAAGCCAGGAAAGGTTCAACCTATTTTGAAATTAAATTCCATGTTAAATATTTAATTGCACTGCATAAGTAGACGCATTGATATTCTTCACCTAATGTCTGGAAGTTTTTGGTAACGTCTTTACACTTGAACACTTTGCAAGATCTGGAGATGTTATTCAATTTCGCCTATTATTTTTCGTAGTATTTCCTTATATAATATCGGTCTCCTCCTCTCTCAAATAAAACGCCCAGTTTCAAAACTTAAGGAGTATTTACAAAATAAAAGAGTATTATTGTCGACATTGCAACTCCTGAACAGCTCGCCAGCAAAATGGTCTACAATGGATTTGCTGTTATTGCCGAAATGTAACCTTTTTATAAAAATGGTTATTGTTATATTTTATATAAATATAAAATTTTATAAAATTTTTATAAAAATATAAATTTATAAAAATGTCCTAAAAATCTAAATATCTTAATCTTTTATATATATATACACACACACACACACACACACACACATACGGAGAGTCCATTATTGTAATTAAACTATAAATGCAGTACCGTTAGTTAATTATTAGAGAGCATTGGCATTCTGAAGTTGATTTATCATTAAAATAGTTTCCACTTTTTTATAGAAAAACTGAATCTCCATTGTTCTCTCTGTTTGCAAGACGTACAAAATATTTTAACCAATGTTCCGCCAGTGGATGGATAGGAAATTCTTCATCATCATTTCTGTGAAAAAACAGGAAGTAAATATTACTAATGTGAGTTATTGAAACGTTTAAGAATAACGTAAGGACGAGCATCGTACACGGAACCAGTTAACTATTCGTTCTGTAATGTCTCCTTAAAGCTACCTGATGTGGAATGAAGAGAATGTAATGAATGGGTTCCACGTGCATCAATAAAAGACTTAAATTATCTTTCAGCTGCTTTAGCTTCTAGAAGTTGCCAAGACAGTGGCATTGTAGAAGCGATCACATGGTCTTCGTGTAGGTGATGATGATTGACTAATGGATAACAAACCTCATTTGAATTTAGTTTATCTAAAGGTGATCCTTAACTAAAAAAAGTCTTCTTTTCAGATCTATTAGAAACTACGAGGACACTTGAAGAGAGGCAAAAACATTGTAAAATTGTAATGGGAATTCATACTCCTGTCAATAAAGCATTTTTTTTTATTTTATTTTTATCTTAAGATTGATAATTCTTACTTTTGTTGTGTATCGAAAAATACCTTGTTTAACAGCACCCCTGAGAAAATTCGAGATAAAGTTAAGTAAAAGTTCTTGAATTAAATATTAACGAAAGAAATTTTGTTAACTTTCGAGATTTGGAACCAATTAAGATGTTTCTTTAAATAAAAGAACTGAGTTCAGAAGTCACTTCTCAAGAAACACCTCAACATATGTAGTTTGTTTTTATCTGAATTATTTCGAATAAAAATTCATTTCATTTATAAAAAAATTTGTTGTAATTTGCTTTGTTCATCCACAGAGGTTTAAGTATCGAGTTTTCTGACTGATATTTGAAAGAAGTTTTGAATCAAGTCCTAAGAAGAGAGAAAGACCTTTATTTTCTTTGAAATAGATCAAGGTCTTTTTTATTTTAACCACAGGTGTTTTTCTATTAAGCGCTGATAGAATTTTAATGTGCTCAGTAAGATTGTTCTCGAAAAAAAAAAAAAGTAAAGCTGAACCTTTGGGTTGAGAGAGAGAAAAAAAAAATCCTCAAGGATGAAATAAATGTAAGCACGTGATGGACTAGAAATGTTTACTGTGGGGTTTGAATATTTAGTAGATGTTTTTTTTTTTTTTTTGATTTTGTAGAACGGCTTCAGTTGAATGCTAAAAAATTTCAATCAACGAAATGAAAGTAGAATACATTGTCTTACGATGCAGCAAAGCTTATGTAATGATTGGAGAAGAGGAACTGATGGATTGGTAATAACGGACCTATTATTAAACCGTTTTTGGCTTCAGATGAAAAATGGAAATAAGTAATAGGATAAGGAAGATACATCTAAAACACAAAAAGATTGTATTTGTAGTGAATATCCAACGAAATAAACAGCTTAAGAGGGTTTCAAATATTAGGAAAAGCTGCTTAGATCTTTGGATAACAAGCAAGCTTTGGGGTAACGTCGAATTGTACATTGGTGGGCAAAATTTTCATAAAGATGAACGTAATCGAAATTCTTATCTAGGCCTTTCATCTGAAATGAATAACGGAGATACAGGCGCCAAAGGCTTTGTTAAACGGTGTACTGGAGGATGAACGACCGATCCGGCGCTCACCCGTTTCAGTGCTATATGTATATGTTACAGCTGTCTGAGAGAAAAAAAATAAAAAAAGACAGGAAAAATGTTCGACCTTCGTCACAATCGAACTGGTCATAGAAGAGAACCTGACCTCTTCAGCTACCAAAGAAAAATACATCCTTCCAAATTTAAGGATCTTCTTTAGAGGTTGTAGGTTCAATATTTATTAAATTTCTTTCATGACACTTCACGAGTCATTTGGAGTAATGCCAGGGCAAAGAAATACCGGGAATATTCTGGAAACACGTTTTGATGCCAAATATTGACAAAAATCTATATTTTGGATGATTATTGTTGCCAAGATTTCGTGCGATAGTTCATGTAATTTGTAATTTAATATCTTTCCGACAGTTTATTGTAGTTATAAAGAAGGTGTTCGCAATTGACATTCTAGGTCGGCTGTTTCGAGGTATTTTGTAGTCGTCAGTTATCTCATCCCTCATTAATGTCACGTGATGAAGGGGTCTTTTTATTTATTTACTTATTTATTTTTAATCTACTTTCGCATGAAAATGAAGCTCAATCTGTCTGTGAATGTATACGTGTATTCTTCTCTCCCTTCCCCCAATAACTGCTCTTCTTGTAACTTTGTATGCAAATTTATGGACAGTCTACCTTTTTTTGTTTGGAATCTTTTCCAAGTGGGTGCTTGTCTAAAAATTAAAGGTAGAAAAGGTGACAAAAATTGCCAAAGGAGAACATTTGAACCTAAACAAGTAATCCATTAATTTCCGCGTGATTTGATAAGATTGAAATTAATCGGCTTTAGACACATCAAGTAAGTTACGAAGATTTAACTTTTTTTTTTTTTTTTTTTTAAGGAAATTAACTATTCTCAAAATTAAAGGAGATTTTGTTTATTTTTACGATTTAAAAAATGAAAGTACAAAAAAAAGTAGACTAAGTTATTTCAGGAACTTCTTGCTTAGTATTTACAGGAATCTTTTAAAAAAAAAAATCTCCCTAAGCCTTTAAGATTTGTGTCATCGAACGATGAACATGTTGGTCGTACGATTGTTGCTACTTGGATGCTTCAGTGTCTGACGCCAGGTGACGCTTCACTTCATACGTACTTCCACTTGCACGAACCAGAAAGCAAAAATGTCCTAACGTACAGTGAAATCCATGCAGCTGGAAAAAATGTCTTTCAATAGCAGCCTTTAGAAACGAGCAAGGAAGCATCATTTGGGAATTCAGATGGATCACGGTACAAAAAAAGAAAAAAAAAAAAGATTTGAACAAAAAAAAAAAAGAAAAAAGGATTTTGGAATACAATCTTAATCCGCGTATGATTGTGATCAGTGTAACTCAAATATTATTTGTTTCTGATGTAGAAATTTTAGTAGTAGGTTTCTGCGCTGTTAAAAGGTAGGTCTCTGTTAATTTTGGTACTTATTGGACCTTCCTGTAAAGAGCTATGGACCATAACAGCTTAAGCATATTACAATTCAACCTCAGTCTGATAAGAAATACCATACTCCTTTTTTATTCCCCAAAGGACCTTTTTAATTTTCTATGTTCTCACTTTATTTATTTTTTTAATCTTGTAATGTAGGATATTCGAAAACTGTGATTGGCGGAAAATGTGAAGGTGAATGAATTACTTTCCTTTAAAATGCTTTTATTTTTTTGAGATTCTATTTTCTTTCCTGATTTGACTCCACTTGTGGGTGCTCGGGTTAAACATTGATCATTACCTTCAGAAATAATAAACAAAAATTAAGGGAAAGAAACTTAACGCATGCGCAGTTTCCTTCTGTATTTGTTTACTTTTCTCTTGGAATTTCATTCGCTTTTTTTTTTAGATTTTTTTCATGTCTTAATTAGGGTAAACATCATAATTAATGTTTTAGGCTATTTGTATTCATTGATTAAAAAATTAATAAATTATAGAAGTATTATGAAGTATTACGTAAGTCCTTAATAATTCCAGGAAATTTTTCGGTTAAACGCTTCTCTTCATAAACTCGGGAATTGGAATTTTTGGCACCTGGGGTTATGATGTCAAAGGGTTGTGAAGACAACATTATTTAGAATCGATTATATCCTTAAGGAATACTTCCGGCGAAGCAGTATATTTACAAAAGGACTCTGCGCTTTCAAATCAGAATGTGGGTTTATAAAAAGCGACACTAAATTAGTAGTCTCTTAAAATTTGTGTGAAGATTCTCCTTTAATGTAACCTAAGAGACAAAATACTTTGTTGAACATCGATATCTCTCCATTTTATCTACAGCTTGTCGATGGAGTTCTTATAGACCATTCGCCTCGGGATGATAAACTGTTCGCCTTTTTCTAGCTGAATTAAATATGTACAATTTCCATCGAGAATTCTTTAAACACAATAGATTTGAATCAGTTGAGAAAAGCCAGATAATAGTAAGTGTAATTTTTGTTTTTATTTTTAATGATTCCCGTAGGGAAGAGCTATTAGATTTTCCTCCACAGCCCAGACCGGAAGTCGGAGTCACCCTGAGTTATCTCTCGTTGGATTCCCCATGGTCTGGAGATTTGGCTTTCAGACCATGGCCAGTTTTTAGCTGGCTGCTGACCTTATAAGGAATAGTAGTCACTGGGATCTGTCTGCACTAAATCGACTAAGCTGAGAACGAATATGTTATCTTTGATCCAATGTGTCCACTTCCGGTTCAAGATGGCCACTGGTCAGAGTCGCACGAATGCTGTAAAATGTTTATTACAAAACTGAATTCATAATAAAAAAGTTTTAACGTGCATTAATGTAATATGAAAAGGGAATAAAATCTATAAAAAAACACATTGTAAAAAAGAATTTAAGCTGAGAAAAAGAAATGAAATGATCCAGATGTCATTCAGAGCATTTTTTTTACAGGCTTGTTGCGTAAGTACTGTGAGCTCTTTCGAATCCACAGGAGCTCCTTTAGTTTCACTTGTGCCGAGAAGAAATAGATGAGGCACTTTCTTATACATAAGGGTTTTACCAATCACGGCTACTTTTGTTGCCACCTATTTTTTTAACTTAAATTCTAACCTGTGTTTCTTTCCTTTAATTGTTTAAAATTTTAACATCTTCAATATATAAACTTACATATATTTTATAATGAAGTCAGGATTTTTAATTATTTTTTTTTTTTTAATTTCTTATTTTAAATTACATTTCAGTCCCATTAGGAATTTAAATTCCTATCAACAGGTGCTGTATTTATTTTAATACATAATAATTATATTAAAAAAATTACATTTAAATAAATTTTATAAAAATTACAAAATCAACTTATCCTCAAAAACAATTTCCTCAAATAATAATAATAATAATAATAATAATTTTAGTAGTATCAAAAATATTCAAGCTTATTTATTAGTAATAATAAATAAATACAATAAATATTAATTGTTTTTTGAATTAAGTTAGCGTTTAAAATGATACTGGTAAAAAATATGTGATTTTATCTTTTCCCGTGTCTTTTCTTTTTCTCCCTGGTTTTCGTCCTTATGTATTGAACTCACAGAAGTTGTATTCAGTTACTTTGTTGAGAAGAACTTCAACCTTTGAAATAAAATATAAAGAACTTTTCCTAAATTACTTTCGTTATTGACATTTTGTGACCTAAATGTTGCAGTTTTTTGACTTGTGTCGTTTGTTTACTTTTGAAGATAGGATTAGTCATTTACTAGACGAGAATTCATTTATTTATTGAGATTCCAATGCGATGTGTTTGCAGTTGTTTTTCCCAATGTGTGATTTGTCCCAGTAACTAGCGTTGTACCTTACATGGAAAGATGACTCAGGCAGTCACTGTCATCACCAACATTATAAATCTCATTCTCCCGTTAATGCTCGGCGTTAACGTCGAATTAAAGTTTAAAAAAAAACAACACCGGTAATAAAAACCTCCACCACCTGATCTTAGTTCTTCGAAGTCTCGGGAAAAACTTTGTTCCCAAGAGAAGTATTGATTTTCTTTTCCCTCCTTTCAGGCTCCGGTTTAACACCCCTTGCAGATAAATAATGCAAACGCCCCAACAACAGGTCTAGCGAACGCCGCGCCGCCTTGCGGTGGTTTTTTAATTAATGTCTTAAAGCGATGACGTTGTTAATGATAAAATAAATGAAGCAATGAAACTAAATTTAATTTACAAGTTTTTTTATTTAGTTCTCTTTATCTTATATGATAAAACACTTAGCTTTTCCTAATTCGCCTCATTGAATTCCGTCACATTTTGGTCTCCTGACCTGCAATGTATCATTTACTTTTCCAATTCACGGTTTCTTCGAAAAGATTGGAATGACTAAATTATGTATCTTGCTTCTATAGATAGAAGATCTACACATGATTCAATCTCTTTATTTTCACAGAACCATTCATTGTAGATAATAATGTTTCATTGATTGAAATTTAAATGTTTTGACGTTGTTGAACAAAAACAATAAGTTCCAAATCGGATGACAACGGAGAACGAGACAATACAACCAAACTTCAGTAGAAATTTCAATGCCAAAGAATCCCGAAGAAGCAATGGTATCCGAGTTCAAGTGAAAAAAGAATAATCCAGACATATTGTGAGATGATGGTTGCTATATCGTGAATCAAAATCAAAACAATGAAATATATCAAATGTGATCTTGGATGAACGAAGGGATATTTCAAGAATTTATTTCCAGATAAATATATAAATTACAGTTTGCGTTCTGCTACATTTCTGAATAATTATAATTAATTATAATATCCAGTAATTTGTTGCTTTGTCGGTGCCAAAGTTATCGATTTTCGATAGCGCTTGTGTTGATAAGAAGAATGATTAATGATTATTTTAATCGAATAACGATTTGATAGTTTATCTGAGGGATTTCTATCACAGCTGTTTTCTCGGTGAGCTTTCTTACAATTATTATTTGTTCTATTTAATTCTTGTATTTGATTTCAAACGTATTTCAGAAGAATAAATAACAAATTAATAAGAAAATACAGTAATTGTTTATTACGATAACAGAAATGGTGCGAAATTAAGTAAAATAATAAACAAATTCATCACTAACCCCTGGCTCTACTTTGACCTTCACTGGAGCTCCATAAATGGGGGGGTCCTAATTGATGAGCAACATTCAGAGTGAAACAGGTTAACAGGATGTCTCCTAAAATCCAGTTTTTACAAATATTCACTTTAACAGATTTTTTTGTATTTCTTATACAAAACTGTTATTCAATAAACTGATTAATTAATTAGTAAAATTTAATAAATAATTTTTATCAAGAATAAAAATAAATTCAGATCATTGTAAAAAAAAAAAAAAAATCACTTCCCTGATATAACTTTTTTTCTAATGATTTAAACGATTTAAAAATCCTTAAAAATTCACTTAATCGAACTATTCTAACTGATTTGAAAACGGAGGAAAAAACGTTTGATTAAGTGTTGTTTGTAGATTCTGCTGTCAACGGAAGAAATTGTCTCATTGCGTTTGAATGTAAAACGGTCAAAGAGCTTTACCATTCGTAGTATTTTCTATTTAAAAGTAGTATGAATTAATAAGAAATACGTAGGTTGAATACTTTACAAGCTTTAGTTTGTAAAATTAAATATTCTACAAAAGAGAAAAAGTGTAAATCAAAATCTTCAAAAGTAGATAACTTTTTTTAAAAAAACTTGAAAGTCATTGTTGTATGTTTACATAGAGTGAAAATGGAGCTTTCCCTTGGCTCCATTCTCTTGATACCTCCAATAGCACTAACAGAAAACGAGGTGAAAGTTCTCTGTTTACTGCGACATAAATACATCAGCGCAAATGACGCAATTTGGGATGACGTATTCGCCCCCCTTGGCATTACCAAAACCAGATGAGGCCACCTGCATCCACAGCAGCAGGATTTGAATGGGGAGGTTTCAAAAAGACAAAACAATAGAGTTAAGATCACGTGGTTAGAAAACTGACCACGATTAATTACAAATGATTTTAATCTGCACTTGTAATGACATCATCGAGTGGGATTTATTAAAAACAAGATCTAGAAATACTTAGGGCGCTCAACATGTCTTTAAGGTCATTAATTCGAATTCCGATTGAATACATCGGAGTAATTATTTATCCGGATATTGCTGTGCCTCTCAGTGGAAGATGATTTTTTTTTTTTTTTTTTTTTAAATAAGCAAGAATTTGATTTTGAAACAAGCATTTAGAACAGACCACATCACGTGACTCAATGTTGCACAGTTGCTAATTTCCATTTCAAATTTCTTCAATAAAATAATAATAATAGTAATAGAATTTAGAGGTTTGAAAAAGGGCCGGAAATTGTTTTTCTTGATTGTTTCGTATTTTCGTATTCGCAACATTGAAAAGGGAATTCTCATATAAACGAAACTCACAATCTATTTAATATTGACTCGTTCCTTTCCCGTTTAGTTGATCTATTAATCGTGTAGTAGCAATAATATAAATATCCTGTCACTAATAGATTCTGAGAAATAAGGCAAAAGAAACTAAACGATTGAATTGCCAGCAGTATCTCAAACATCTCGTTAAATGAATAACCGTAAACCCTTCCTGTGAATGGCCAAATCCCAATAACGGATGACAAACCTCCTTTAATTGTTGGCAGAGATTTTTTATATGAGGTTGTCGTTTCTGTCTCTATTAGGACTCGTGTCTGATCTGGATTCTTTTCCATTCCTTTTACGGTCTGTCCTTGGCTGTGGGTGAAGGCCTCGTGGCTGGGGTTTTATTTACGACAACTTAAAAAGCTTTTTTTTTTTTTTTTTTGATAACTTTGTTAAAATTGAGTAAAAGGATTTATTTTTTTTTTGTAATCAATAATATTAAAAATATTCTTATTTTTTTAATGCACAAAATAGGCTACGATTTAAATCAATTGTAAAAACATAAAAAAAAAAATACCATATTTATCGGCGTATAACAAACATTTTTTTTTCCCTTCAAATTAGGGCTGAAATTCTACTTGCGTGTTTTACGCGTGAACTATTTTTATTTTAAATTTTAAGTCTTTTCTACTCAAACTTCTTTTTTAAAATTAGTTGCATGTTAGATGCCGATAAATTGGTGAGCCAACTTTCAGCGTCAAGAAAGAAAACGACAATTCGAAACGGCTGTTGATCGTCTGCAGCTACAAGAAGATTTTCACCTTTTCTTCATAATTAGTGTATCTTTGTCTTGGTAATAGCGCTTCAAGAAATTCGTATTTTGGTGGTTTTTTTGACTATTTAACTTGATCATCTAAGGACCCAGTCTGTACCGCAATCATAGTTCAAAATTGCAGCTCCTAGCATAAATAGTTTTGTTAGTTTGTTTAGCGAGAAACCTTCATATTTCCGCAGGTCTAGAACCCATTTTTTTTTATCCATGTTAGTTTGTTTTGTTTTTTTCCTCTTCTTCTTCTTCCGATATATACTAAGAAATTTTACAAACTCCAGATAAAACCTGTAATATGGTCTCTGCTGTTATGAAATAATTTCATGAATTTTAATAAAAATCACATTTTATAAAAGCAAGGCGTTGATTGGCAGCTCCCTTTTTAGCTTCACTACGAATGTAAGATGGTCTTCCAAATGAATGGCTTTGTATTCTTCAATTGTCTATTTCCTCTTTCCGTTGAGTTTTTATTAAAAGAACTTGACTTATATTCCTTGGTTAATCCTTTTGGTGTGACAAAAGAACTCCTTCTTACGGTTGAGTCTTTCGCACAGATTTCGTGGCACAGTTCCAGCAAGGAACTTTCCTTGAAAAGGCGAAATCAAAAGATAGCGACTGACACAAAACCCTCCAATCAGGAGTAAATGAGAAGAATCTCGCGGTAGCAAATATCGCTCCAGAAAGTTCTAGATCTTTTGACTTTGGATAAAGGATCCGCCTTTGGCTTATCTCAGCCGAAAATATTAATTTCTTGAAGGAGAACCTCCAACGAAAGGCTGCTCGTGATAGAGAAATCAAATATTATTAAAACACAATTATTTTTATCATTTTCAAGTTCTATTATTTACCAAAAAACCCTCGTTAAAACTCAATCATGATGGTGATTGAGAAATGGCTGAATTTAGAAAACTACAATTGTAACGATAGATAAGTATTACAGTACGGATCTTCCTGTTGAGTTTCATAGAAAGAGGACCCTGAGGGTGAAGACAACCAGTAGCTTTATAATGC
The DNA here is from genome assembly GCA_023159025.1 of Thereuonema tuberculata. Taxonomy (NCBI): domain Eukaryota; kingdom Metazoa; phylum Arthropoda; class Chilopoda; order Scutigeromorpha; family Scutigeridae; genus Thereuonema; species Thereuonema tuberculata. The sequence goes on along the minus strand of JAFIDM010012231.1, from coordinate 14,395,440 downwards.
ATGAGCAAAGAGTTGCCTTGGTGAATTTATCATCGCCTGATTAATACTAATTATTTAGTTTGATTCACTTATAAAATAATTGAGAAAAAAAGAGGGGGGGGGATAAAAATTAAATCATCGAAATTATTATTATTATAATTATTGTTTACTATTCAATGAATATTCTTATGTATGCCCTTAAAATAATGAATGTAAAAATATTTAAGGCCTCAGCTCCAGTGCATTTCTTTACCCAAGGCCTACGGTTCTGTTAAGACGACACTGTAACGGTGCATGGATTTATTTAAAGATAAATAAACCCAAGTGACTACAAATCACCATCATATCCTTTAGCACCCACTGGAGCAAAGGGGTTCAACAAATTCTTCCATTTAACAAAGCAAATCATTTGCAAGAATGTTCAGTTCAGTCCATGACTTTTCAATCCTCCTCCTCCAAGTCGTCTTGGGTCTCCCTCGCTTTCTAGTATCTTGTGGATTCCATTTTCTGCGCCTAATTTGAATATTAATAGGTTCTTCATCTGCTCTTTGCCGGAGTTGTTTATTTATAACAATCTCTACCCAATGGATGTTAAGTATTTTCCTAAGAATCTATTAAGTTTGCAGAGTTTTCGGAGTCTTATCAATTACTATCCAAGCTTCACATCCAAAGAGAAGAACAGTGAATTTACGAATCCAAAAATTTAAGTTAGTTTTAAATGAGACATCATGAGCTCTTCATATATGGTAGAGTTGAACCAAAGAAGCATTCGTTTTTCTCTTATAACTCTTTGCATCTGCATTTAATCCTTTGTCTTTTGAAACCACACTTCCTAGATAATGGAAATCTGTTACACAATTCAATTTCCTTTCCCTCAATGAAAAAGTTTCAGTTCTGGAGCTAAATTGCTGTTGATTCACATTTCTCTTGTTTTATTGCTGTTTATTTGAAGTCCAGCCTTCTTTGCTGCATGTTGGAAGCTTTGTTTTTAAATTCATGTCTTGAAGAAATGAGGCAAATGCCTCAATAAATCAAGATCTTCCAAGCCCTGCATTAACTCCGCTGGAGACCAGTTCTGGCATAGAAATGTGCTCTTCTCAAAACCAGATCCATAACAACATGCAAAATTGATGGGGTAGCAAATGTCCTTGTCTCCTACCTGCATTAATACTAAAAGGTTCCCATTATGTGCAATCCTAAATTTTCATATATAAAACTTTCATATATAAAAATGCTTAAAAAACTATACCATTCAATATCATTTGAAAATTGGCACTCCAATTATAGCTTGTAATAATAATAAGTTTTACGTGCGTAATAATTCAACAAAATGGAAACTACGAGAGACTAGATTTAAGTATTAAAGAAATGAAAAATAAATATAGAATGATTAACAATAATAAAAAAGACTGTCGTCTAAAGAAACTGAAGATTACACTTATTAAAACCAAATGTCTTTTTTCTTTTCTTTTAATTTTATCTTTGCAATTTGATGAATAAATAAATTGATAGGTTTTTATCATAAGCTTTGGTTTCATTCATTCTCATTCGTGTTTGTCGTGTTGAGGCTTCCAAGGAAATAGTGTTCCTCTGCTGCACTCATTTGTTCCACGGTTGCTTACTCCTTATTCGGAGCAACACATTGGGGTTTTCTTCGACCGCCACCCGAGGGCGCACCGGATAGGTGTTTGGTCTCCCTCCTTTTAATTTCTTGGGAAACATACTGAGGAGGTTTACTTGCACTCAAGCTATCCCACACTGAAAACTGGGAAAAGCTGAAGAAGAAATGACACTGAGGTGGTTTCCCGAATACCTTCCTCAGGAAGCCATTATGGAATATCTTCAGACTTAAAGGGAAAGATAAAGAATCAGACAAACACAGGAAAGGAAATAAACATCGGAATTCAAACCTAACTGCCGAGTTATCTTTTTTCTTGGAAGGCCTCAAAGTTTCTAATTGATTTTATTTGAAATTATATGAAATAATATATGTATATTTAAAGATCCATGACTGCTTGAATGTGTCTGTTACTTCCAGACATAAGTACAGCAAATATTCTCTTTACAATTTCTTTCTTTCTTTCTTTCTTTCTTTCTTTCTTTCTTTCTTTCTTTCTT
>JAFIDM010012231.1:14378815-14393333 GCA_023159025.1 Thereuonema tuberculata | reverse complement strand
CTTTCTTTCTTTCTTTCTTTCTTTCTTTCTTTCTTTCTTTCTTTCTTAAAAATACTTTCTTCGTAAATCAGTGGATAATCTTTAATTGAAAATGAGTATGTGAGATGATCCTTCTCTTCGTATAAATAGGCTTACATTTAAAATAGATTTGAATAGAATCCGTAGTTAATCAAATAATCAGGAAATTGATTCAAAAAATATCAGTATATTTGAATATCTCTCTATTCATTTCCGTTGTTGATAACTCTCTCCCGACACCGAGAATCAAGGAGTTATGATTGTATTGGAAAACCGAAAAAAACATTGTTTTCTTCTTATAAGTACTTCAAGAATGAAGATGTGCCCTAAATACGAATAAGCTGTCCTAATTCTCTGTGTATTTAAAAAACGCCCTAAATCAACAATAAGCTATAAAGTGATGAAGTTGCATATTCTTAAGAGTATCAATAAAAAATGTTAAAGTAATGCTAAGCCCGAGATGCTCGATAATTCGTCTATATTTTACAGTGCATCAAAGATCGGCAAACATGTAATCAAAATGTCCGCTCGCCTCGGTCTAAAATCTCTTTTCAATTGAAAACAAATACAATTATTAGATGTTATACGTTCATTTCGATTATATCTTCTCAAAATCTTTTAGGATTCTCACTGGTTAATACCCTAGTTAAAATACAAACATTTAAACCATACAAACTTCAATATCATCCGTAAAGTAGGTGGCAACTAAAATAATTTTTTGTTGATTATTTGAAAGCTCTGATTCTAGAACACAAGTGTTTTTATTCTTCTATGTTTTTCGTATTTTCATCGTGTTTTAAGTTGTCAGAATAAAAAAACAAAAAAACAAACATACAAAGTGGTTTTCTTACGGTTGGCCGCTTTACGTAATATTTGTGGTTCAGACTAACGTTGACTCGGTTCTTGTGTTGAGGTTTTTTTAGGTTTTTGCCCAAAAGAGATACAAATCAACAAAGAAAAGAACATCGTGTAAAAGGTGTTTTTGTTCAAAGAAACTGTTTTCATTTGAGGGGAAGTTTTTTTAGGTCATTGTAACGATTTGGATCAGTTAAAGAGGAAACATCACAGTTAAATGCAACTTATTTTCAGCGTTGGGGATCAAGGTTGAAGATGTCTCAGTCTTAATCTTGAATTCGATGCACTCAGGGGTAATTGATGCACTCAGGAGATCTCAGTATCTTTCTGCCAATTATATAAGTAATTATACGAAATGAATTTTTCATTCTAATTAGATCTCTTGAAAAATAACCACACGTATATATTATAAAGCTATACTGTAAATCAGTGGTGTACGCAAAGGGGGTCGTCTCTTACCCATTTGTTTCCAAAGTAATTGATTATCAGCTAAATTATTGAATAAGTAAATAAAAAAAAAGTCATAATACAGCATTAATTCGCTATTATCATTTCCTTCAGAACATATATTAAAGCCTTACAGAAGTCGTGTTGTTTTGAAGCAATACCCAACCCTTTTTGATAGCCGAGGTCTTTCGATATATTGACATTCTGTGAATGACTCGATTAGTTTAAGGCCTTGGATTCTCTTCATAAAATTACCGTTTTTGGTAGGCAGATTATGAAGAAAATTTATCTAAAATTTCATTTTCCTTTGGGACATGACTACGTCTTTTAACAAATTAACTACTACTGATAAACTGAGCCATCGACGAAGACCACCTTAATGTTGTCCAGGTGTTACTACAAATGGGACAGAAACAGGTGTGTGTTATTATGTCACAGTGTTTCTTAACTGAAACGAAAACAAAAAAAAAGGACTTTCTGAAACAAGTTTGGAAGAAGTTGTTCCTGTGAGAACTTAAAGCTACTTTCTTTTTATTATTTTTCTGTGTATTAGTGAAAGCTACACAAGCGAAACACCTACGATTCTTTTTGACATTATCTTCTGAATACAAGGAGCAGGAATTTTACATTTGCTGTAAAATTAATTGAATTTACATCACTTGGTTAAGTTGTCTAAAGCCGATTACTTTTAAAGAGCGCGGAAATCAAGGTACCAAATAAACGGATTAATACTCAATGATAGACATTGATGAGTATTTCGTTGCTGATACTTGTTTATGGAATGTTTTGTCATCTTCTGACAATAACTTCTCGACATGGGTCCACTTTAGAAAGATGTTAAATAGGAAAATTGGATTCACCAAGTTCAGGAAGATCCAACCAGCGGCTCTACTGGAAGGGGCAGGAGAGATAAATACATAGATACACCCACACTGACTCATCTATTGTGGAGGCAATGGCGGCAAAGGTATGTTATTACGAAATATGAGGGCTGCCTCCAGTTGAAGACCAGTGACTTAGAAGTGGATTGTGGTTTGGGGGATTAGTGGTAGATGGATAATGGTTTTAGGATTGGTTCAAGTCAAGCGATTCCATCAGAACATTCGCCTGTCGTTATTATCAATTTGTCATGGCTTTAATAAGTCAGTAATTGTGAATCGAGCGTCCATTGAAGCGTCAATAACGGAAAGGAAATCAACACAGCGTTACTGTACGACTGACTCTCTCTCACCTGGCAACCCCCCCAGTGGTGTTATTTACGTGGGAGACACTGCGTAGGCTACGATTAGTTACGTAAAGGCGGGAATTCGCACAAGTGACTTCGGTTTATTGCCAGTCAATGTCCAAATACTTGAAGATCAAGAAATCAACTATTTTATTGATCGTTAATAAACCTAAGAATGTTCTCGCAGTTTAATTCTTCTAATATTTGTTATTGATTTAGTTTTGATATCGAATATTTTTTTAGAGAAATCACTATGGGACAGACGTGAAGGCCAAGATAAAAATTTCTACAGTTAAAAGAAGTAAAGGCTTATGTTCAAGATAAGTCGTTCCTTAGGACTAAATTCAAACGATAACTATTAAAGTATAAGTTTCATCAATTCCTTCAATCATGGCCACAATGTTTACACCATAACCATAATGTCAGGTTTAAATATTATTATTATGACAACTTAACTACATTCATTGATATATTGTTATTTCTGCTTATGTTTTCTATTCTGTTTAGAGTCATAAAAATACTTTAAATATATTGAGAAGAACCTGGATAGGGTTCATTTAAATCCCAGAACTTAATACATTGTTATATTTAATAATTAATAAGAGATTCGCAAACCTGCGAATGATGGGTAACAAGAATTTAAAGGAATAAAAAAAAGAATACAAAACAATTTGAATAAAAAAAGTAATTAAACTTACATAATCCTTGGTTATCTAATAGTCTAAAACTAGAATTTTCTTTTCTTTGTTTGTTTTCTTTCTTTTCACTTAATAGAGCGGATCAATTAATCACCCAGGGGGAACTTAATGTTGCGAGGTTTTATTTTAATAAGACAGTAGCTGCACTTTCCACTTTGAAGTTGATCGTAACTGATTTTAATGTGTACATTCGAATCATAAACAGAATTTCCTATTTATTGGTTGTATGATTTAGAATCTGCGCAAAGTACATTGAAAGTCAGTCTTTAGATCTCTTTTTTAAGGATTTTTTTTTTTAAAGATTTGCTCAAATATATCTAATTCAGTAAATGTTTTGTTGTCTGTTTACAATGACTACGAATGAAGATTATGGTGAGAAGCACATACCTTTCATGAATACAAAATATTTTGGTCAATAATTTTGGAAGAACGCGATGAAATGATGAATATTGTTTTCTCCAAGAGCTTTCTTTTAACCAACTAAGCCATCCCCCGTGTACAGATTGATCTCTTCTACACTCACTCTCAGCCTGATGTCGTTCGGCGTCTAATCTCGGTCTCTCTTGTGTCTCTTCCGTTGTCTCCTTAGCTCTTGACCGTCTTTTACGTTCGGCTTCATTCTTTCGAGCCAAATCTATCTGTTATGATCTTTTCAATCGTTTCCTCTCAATATCTTTCACTCTTCTTTCTCCTGCCTTCCTCTTTCTCTCATTGTCCATTTCGATACTTGATGAATTAGTAGAGATTTAAAAACGATGATTAAGAAGAGATGATCCAAGAAGAATCGATTCCAATGAAAGCGGTTATGATTTGTTGAATAGTTGAGCAAAAAGTGATATTTTATTCCTTTTGAATGAGCTCATTATTTGATAGCGCGTCATCGTTGACAGAGAACGCAACATTTTGAATTTGTCGACTTCCTCGCAACAATGACAAATGAAAAAACCGTTTGTTTATATATATATATATACCGTTTTCCATTGTTGCACTTATTGCACAATTAATTACTAATTAACAATTGCGCCGGACAGACAGTCAAACAGAGAAATAAAAGATCTTTGTAATATAGATTGATCCAAAAAAAACGAAAAGGTTTCTAGTAAACATACTTCTAGGGTAACAATTCCTCTACGGTATGAAATTTGTTTTGAAGAAACCTGTTGAAAGTAATTTTTTAGTTAAAACTCCTTTTTTTAGTGTTTCATTCCAGATGTTTCTGGAAGAGATGGACTGTACTGTTATATGGTCGTCCCTGCTTCTATCTTTGTTTTCTAGAGAAAGAAAAGGTTGTTAAGAGTTACTTTAATAAATGAACATTACTCCACATCTTAAATATCTTTATTTAAAATATTCAAAATACGTTTAATAAATTACGCAAGTTTTCAGAAATAAAATCCGTCTTTCTTTTTTCAATGTACAAATAAATAAAACATTCTACACAACAAAACAGGAAAAAGTGAACATTAACTAACTTAACAAATATGTAATCTATTTGTAATAATGTGAATATTATTAATTAATAATAAAGGATTTGGCTAAATGTTAAATTGTGTTTATACGTAGTGATGATATTTTTTTATTGTGATTGGTTACATATTTGTTAAGTAAGTTAAAGTTCACTTTTTCCTGTTTTGTTATTTAGATTGTTTTATTTATTTGTAGCTTGAAAAAGGAAAGACGGATTTTCTTTCTGAAAATTTGCGTTTATTTAATGTATTTTAAATATTTTAAATATACTTAAGGTATGAAGTAATGTTTATTTACTAAAATGAACATTAAAAAGAAGGTTTAAGGAGAAAGTGTGGACTAGAAGCTTACAAAACAGTTACTTTATACTCGGTTTCGCGAAGAAGTTGCAGAACCTCGTGATCTTGCGTGATGCCACAAAAAACAAGATCCAATTCGTAGATTACAATGGTAATAAGTTATCCATGGATTTACAACATGTAAGTATTTCGTCTTCAAGAAGAACCGGAAATGTCACCTTATTTTCTTTTCATTCCTTATATAACGAAGTTTGGAATTTTTATTTTCAGTCACTTGTAGGACAGGAAAATTTTAGAACAATTGAAGTGAGGAGGTGGAAGATAAATTTAAGTAACTTGTTTCGTAACGGGCAAAACTCAAAGCCTACCTTCGAGTTTCGCAAAGCAAAGATTTCAATCAATCGTTTGCAATTTAGAAAATTTTAAAAAAGTGTAGAATATAAGAATAAAATTAACTTACATTACTAAACATATAAAACCGGACATATATAAAAAAGAAAAAAAAAAAAAAGAAATAAAAACTGAATTTTTAAGATAAAAAGAGCAAGGTCTTAAAATATTGCGATGTTGTTTTTCTAAATTTCATAAATTTTAATTTCTACTGTTGCCACTTACGCCGCTGATGACGTGAGGATAGATTGGCCGTATCTTTACAGAAACAGTGTTACGATTTTTGTATTGGCATTTTTCAAATTTCACATCACTGTCCGACTATTTCAGCAGAAAGAATAATAGAAACAGGCTAATCTTTTTAAATTTACTTTGGCATCTGGCAATCGAATGACTGCTCCAACTTGCCCAGTTTTACGATTTTTGTGCTGTTGCTTTCTATAGAGAACCTGGAACTATGAAGAGATGATGTGATGCGGTCAAGCGAAGGCTCAGAACTTGGAGCGAAAGTGCATTATGGGAATAGAATTTAGCCAATCTCATTGAAAGTATCAAACTATCCAAGGCTTTGGCGCGAAAACTTGTAACTGACGTTTATAAATCGAGAGTGAGTGTTTTTGACAGCGGCGAATGAAAGACCAGTTGGATGTTAGGGCCACAGATCCATTTTATACATTGAAAGGAGGGAATTAGGAGTAAAACAAGATAAGTTGATGAACTAACTTTGAAATTTCTGGTCTAGAAAGATCGAGAAAAAACAAAAGTTTAAAAAAGAAATTTTATTCCCAGGCTAAATAATACAAGGCGCAATTTCTTACAGCCATATTTAGATAAGATTTAACTGAGTTCTAAAATTGTCTCATCATAGAAATTAGATGCTATTAGACACTGAATCTATTGAAATTTACGTTGATTCTTATAAAAAATAAAAATAAGAAGAACCTTCTCTTTAAAGAAGAGATTCTTCCTTTAAAGAGAAGGAAGAATTATTCCTTACATTTCTTTTTTATTATTATTATTATTTTAATTTTTTTAGTTGTGAAAACGATACAAATCGAATTCTACGATCGTTGTCAAATTCTAATACCTGTTGAAATAAATAAATGAGTACAATAAAAAAAAAAAAAAATATTAAATCCGCTTACCTTTACCTAAATTATTGTCTAAAAACCGATTAGTTTTAATCATTTCAAATTAATAGATTTACCAAAAAAAAATTGATAAGACATCGATTAAACTCCTTTAAATAACACTTTTGTCTCCTTCTTGTGCTAATTTCTCGACAAAGATTTGAGATATAAAAGTTATTTTACACTTTATCTACAACTAAGTCATTGCATATCAAGTGTCAAGAAAACCTATCCAGTCATTCAAAAGATACTAGACATACATATACGCAGACAGGCCGATTTGATAAGCCTCGCTTTCTTAGAAAGCTAAATAAAAACCATAATTATGACTGGACGAACAGAAGTTAAAAATGAGGATATATGCAGTGAATTCGTAAAACTATTATATTTGGCGACTGATTCAAAGATGAAAGCACCTGCTATTAATGAAGGTCAGAAGGAAGAGATAGTGGGTGGCCAAAAAGTAATTACATAGAATGGAAATGGTTAAGAGGCTTATCTCCAACAAGAACATTTCCCACCCAAATCGTGGAAGTTGAGACTTACTTAAAAGAATAAGACTTACAAACAGAACTAAACGAAAATAACATTTTTAAAGCAGACACAGCTAAATTATAATGTCCGCTTGATAATATCCCACATAGCTGATCAGTAAAAAAAGTAAATATATTTTTCTAAGAAACTCAATGTCATCAACTTTCCAGTGATTCTTGATTACATTATATTGTTGCTAATGTTTTTTTATTACGATTTTTGTTTTTAATAAATTGTGATTGTTTCTTATTGAAACTTTATTTTATATTTTTCTCTTTTCTTAATATTTCGTTGTTTTTTTTTCTTTTCAGTCCCGCAGTGTAGATAAACGGCATGCGGTCATAACGTACGATCACTATGAGAAGCGCTTTAAAGTCAAAGATTTGAACAGCGCCAACGGGGTAAGTACAAGAGATATTGGAAGGGAAAAGGGTGCGAAGCACAGCGAAAACAGTCGATTGCTCTTAGTAATGAAAACGATATTGCTTTCAGAGTTTGAAACCAAAAAAATATATTACTGCACTCTGAAATGGCGATCGAAATTACAACATAATTTTTCCATGTCATATTTACTTTATATAATAAATAAAGTTATATCTTATGTTTGATGTGTAAGTCAACCTTAAGTTTTAGGAATAAAAATTGATCTACAAAGATCAACTGCATTATAAATCGAAAAAAACTGTTTATTCAAAAGGCGACACTTCCGCATTTTAAACGCCTCTGTTTCTCCTGAAGTGACGAAACGAAATGTTTATAGGCCTAGTTATCACGTGGCTCACGTCCGCTTCTTGTCTATCCTCTTTTCTTCCCATCTGCTGTCAGGGCTGTAAACTGTCATTATTTGTAGTTTTACTTAAAAGTAAATAAAAGTAATGATTTTTAAGAAGTGTTTTAACTGAAAGAAGTACGACTGTCACGAGGTAAGCGACCACCTGAAACGAATGGGATTTCAGGGACTCATAAGGAAGTCAGTGCGAGGACAAGAGAGACATTTCTGTTTATGTTGAACAATGTCATTATTACCGAAGCGATTTCTGATAATGGATTTTATGTCCTGTTTTGCTTCTTTCTTTCAGTGGCCATCTTCAACGAAGCATTTATTTACTCATCTTAATTTATTCACTCTGTTTTATTATTTTTTTCTTAATTTTACAGACATACGTGAACGATACGAGAATTCCCGAACAAAGTTATGTGAAATTAGAACACATGGATACGTTACGATTCGGTTATGATATCCTTTGTAAAAATATTACATATTATACATTTTCATATTAGCTCTTAAGATTTTAATTTTAATTTAAGAGTTTTTTTTAGGCATTGTCATTCATTGATGAATTCCTTGTGTTTCTGCTGCAGATTTCGGAAAAAGTCGAATTAATTTATGACGTCATATATCCTTGCGCCTTCAGACTTTCCTTTTACAATTCTAGGAAAAGAAATTCTAGTTACAGGAAAACAAAGTGGGGATTAATTATATAATGAAAATAGGAGAAGAGAGAAATAGGATGGTATTCATTTTGTTAATAAAATTCCAAATGATTTGTCATAACTACAGAGCCAAGTAAAACAGGTTAATCACAGTAAACTACGAATTGCCTGTACTTTTAGGAGGTACCCTAGTTCGAACTTAAGAAAAAAAAAAAAAAAAGAATCAAAAACAAACGGCATGCCAGTTATTAATACTTGTACAGTCCTGTACTTCGTTAAACAACAACAATTATAATAATTTAGAATAAGTAATATTTGTTTTTAATATTGTTTATTACTACAAATAATAAATAAATGTAAAACTATATAATATTAAACACATTAAAAAATGGACCTAGTGTTTATCAGTGCAACGCGACATCTCCGAACAGCTGTTTTCCTACCTTAACTATATAATATGAATGATATAAAATTATAATCATCATTAAATAATCATAAAATGTTTGATGAAAAGTAAAAAAAAAAAAAAAAAGCTTTTTGTTACTTAAAAAACATTTAAAAAATAATAGAAACAAAAGTTTTAAAAGTCAGATTTTAACAATTTGCTGAAAACTGCCTCTTGATAGAATAGAACTGTAAATGTACATTGCAAACACGATAACTCGGGAATGATACATCCAGTGGAAATGAAAACTTCTTCCATTGGAAAAATCTTTATGAAAAGTGATCAGGATAGTACAACCAAAAATAAAAAAAATGACTAAATAAACTATCAGAAGGTATAACATCAATTCAGCGTTCTTTCGGTTTTTTGTTCATGCTCTGTGATTTGGAAACTTGCATTATTTAAGAAATTAAGTTTTATAGATGCAGAATTTGCGGTGCATTAGCTTAATCCAAAATAAAACAGATGTTATTAATAGTAGTTTAAGTTCAGAATTGAAGGCATTCCAATACAACAGTAATTTATTTATTTAAAACTTTAATTTCCAGCTTTTAATTGCAGTAGTATTTTTATTTTATTTTATTAATGTTTGCTTGATCTAAGAAAAGTTTTATATGGGGAAGAAGTTTACAATGAACGACATATTGAATGTGAGTTTTTGGCGTAGATTTGAACGTTTAGGTGAATGTAGAATTGAAAAAAAAATCACAAAATTCAGAACTGATTCCACATAAAAAGCAGAACAGATCATTATAAATGAATAAGCAAAGTTTATTTACATAATTTTGGTATTCTTCATCTTATACTGCAGTAATATAGAATAATATATATATGTGTGTGTTTGTGTTTTAAAAGATACGAAACAATCAATATAAAGAACGAAGAATCTGAAATGAAGGTTTTAAAGAAAAGATAATCAATAATTAAAAATGAAAAACACTACAGAGAAAGACAACATTCTTGAAAATACATTTAAGAAAAAGAAAGGGTGATGTCTTTTGTTTGTTTCAGTGCCTTAGTTTGTTTGATGTAATGAATTGGTCCACTGAGATTCCTGTGGGTGTCCATTCCATTGACTCGTTACTAATTAAATTTATCCCAAGCGTTCGATTTACGCTTGGCTGTGAACGAAAGAGGGCGTTGTAATCAAGGACAAAAAAAGACGACAAGGCTAAAGTGGGAGGAGATATTTAATTGAGAAACGAGAGACTGTACAACATATAGAAACAGTAGAGCAGATGCTTAGTACTTGGAAGCTTTGTGAGAAGGAAGTATTTACTTAGTTATTTCCGTTTGTCCGTACACTTCTGTGGGTTTATTTTGATGAAACTTTATTTTTAAGCATTTTTCGGTAACAACCGAAAATGATTTCGTTCCAGTTCGTCAAGTATTTAATTGTTTCGATTGAAATTAAATGCATGGCTATCCTAGCCATGGTTGTTAAAAAAAATGGACAAAAATTTAGCATTGTCTTTAGGCTTTTAAATTTTGTTGTTTGTTTTTCCTGTCTTTTCCATCTGAATTTCGTTGAAGTAAAGTTCCTTAGTGTTACTTCTTTTGGGAGAGCGATTGAGATCCACAGTATTACACCCTCTGAATAAGTCGGAACGAGGTGTCCAACTAAGGATAAAGCAACTGTCCCTGATTCCCATTATTGTGGTTGTGTAAATGTGTAATTTTTTACCACGTTCTTGTTTTTTTCTATAATTTATGCTATTTAAACCTTTTATTAAATGTTTTGATGATCTCTGCTTTTAACATAGCTGACCAAGATTTAGATTCTTTGCTATTTACAGCAAATTCCCTTACAGCTCTTTTGTTTCTTGGTGTAAGAGTTACGTAACTTCTTATCTAAATTCTAACACTAATCTGCTTCTCTAAACTGTCCGTTCTCTCTGACTGTAACTTTGGCTGCCAAGTGCTAATTAGCAAATGTTCCAGAATTGTTATTTACAGTTCAACCGTAGTAAAAAACTATGGTAAAAAAATATAAACATTGTAAACTTTTGACAGCTTTATCATAGAGTTCAGGGTAAAACGCACTATTCCGTCTATCTCCGTCTCTCGTTATGTTTCTGTAAGATAATTGCTTTTACGTATCAGAATTGAGTCTCGAAAGACACAACGGAGACCTTGAAATCAACGAACATTGCCGTCTGTGCAAACGTAAGGCCAGCCAATCAGATCGTGTGAAGCAACAGCCAATCAGAGAGCACTGACGTATTCCTAAGGATTTTCAAGATGGATAGCAAGTTCGTCGGCGCCATTTTGTTCACCGCTTTGATGGGATCGAAGGTTATTACGAATTAAGTGTCACAGTGAGGAGATTATTTTTCGAAAATAAACAGTATTTTTATTGAAATAAATAAATGCTATGCGTCAGAATGTTCAGATGTCAACTTTTTTTTAAAAGAGATTTTGCATGTCAATGAACTTCAATCGTAAAGCCGTTTCCGTTTGACGTAACTTGCGACGGTAAATTGCGCGACTATTTTTCCGATGACGGATACAAAGACGTTTCATAAACATAACGGAGACGGAATAGTGCGTTCAACCCTTTCTGGTAAAATGTAAGGTATCCATCGAAATTTTTATGCAACGTCGTAATGAGAATCTTAATAGATACTTTTTTTTTTTAAGACGACATAAAATGCTTATGATTGAAGCATTTATACTTGCTTTTTTATTCTGTTAAAGGAATCAGCTGAAGAAATGCTTTAATTCGATTCATGCTTTTAAGAACTAAGTTACACGGTTTTGGAGCGCAATTATAAAAATAAAAATAAGAAAATTAGGAACAGTGTTTCGTACTTCCGGAAGTATCAACTTCTTTTACACTTTTGAACTGTTTAGAAAATACAGAGAACCTCAAACTATAGTGTGGTCAGAAAGTCCCAGTACTCCTTCATTGATAGACATATTTTAAGAAACTTATTTACACATTTACACAATTATTTTACACATGTGTCCAGTGAGTCTGTGTGTTCGCTATCATGCTGTAGTTCATACCACTCGACATTTTTTGGAGCATGTCCGGTGTGATGGTTCGAAATGCGTCCTTAACTGCATTGCGCAATTCTTCATTTGTAGCATAACGACGTTCAGACATTTAGGTCTTGATGATTCCCCCACAATGAGTTGTTAGACGTCGTGAGGTCAGGACTTCGGGGTGGCCATTTCAATGGAGCTTGCGATGACGGAGCAGCGTCCTGGAAAATGTTCATGAAGAAACCGCGCACAGTAAGAGCGAAGTGAGCAGATGCCCCGTCCTGCTGTAGCCATACGCATTCCATGATACCAGCGTCTTCTAACTGTGGGATTAACCACAGTTTGTAACATGGTTTGTAATAGGTTTCGTCATTAACATGACCATCAAAAAAATAATGTCCAAACAAATAATAATAATATATAATAAGGGATACGAAACTTCCCGGCCACACTGTAGTTAAATTCCTTTCAAAATTTTATATAAATAATATATAAGGAAATATAAACTGTCCGGTCAATTTATTAGGTACCCCTGCTGCGCGCATGAATGTCGTATCTCACAACAACTCATCAAGCGGGTGGGGGCAGTGTCATGTTGTGGGGGATGTTTTCCTAGCACAAGTTGGGACCATTGATAGCTCTGGTGGCACGTCAGGATGCTAGAGCGTACCTAAACATAGTAGCTGACAAGTGCAACCGTACATGTTAACAGTTTATCCTCATGCAGATGGCTATTTCCAGCAGATAATGCGCCGGTGCACAAAGCCCACATCACTATGAGATGGTTTGAGGAACATGACGATGACTTTTCCTTGCTGCAGTGGCCCACTGAGTCCCCAGATGTCAGCCCGATTGAAAATTTGTGGAATGAGCTGGAACGGGCTGTTTGCTCCAGGCCTATACCTCCATCAAATCTTCAGGAACTGCGTGACATACTCATGACACAATACCTCAGCAACGTTTTCAGCATCTTGTGGAATGCATGCCTCATGCTGTTTTGAGGGCTGAAGGAGGTGTAGACCTACTAATAAAGTGGCCGGACAGTGTATATTGATCATTATTCAGATAAAAACTTAAATGCTTCCTAAAGTCTCAAACTTTTTATATTATTTAATTTCACTGAACTTATGGGGCTGTCCACAGAAGTTTCAGAATTTTCGTTCAGGAAAAAAAAAAAAAAAAAAAAATCTTTAATCTAAATGAGGCCCTAAATTGAGTCTCAAAGAACTATTCGAGCTCAAACCTGCTTTATTCTCAGGATACGGAACTCCTTAAGTATTACGGTTTGAAATATCTGTGTAGGACAAAGTTTCTAAAATATTTATTAAATGTACGAATTCGCCATAAGAATTTTGAGTTATTGTCCTATTTAAAAATCGTTCTAAAAATCAGGTTGTATAATTGGGGTCATTAGTTTAATTACGAAGGGTGATTGAATTGAATCTTAAGGAAACTTAATCTCCTTAATGTTTCAGTTGATGTCCCTTGACTGACATCACTATTTTCTAACTCTTTGACTTTAGTTAAGGTCAATTCACAGCAAAGGATGGTGAGGACTTATTGCACGCAATCGTAGGTCTCTGATTTATTCGCTGAAGGCTTCAAGATTGATTTTACTTACAAATTTTTCCCTAACATGCAACCTTTGGTAAAAGAAGCCATAAATCGACCCAAAAATATCGATTGGGTTCGTTAGAAATAAAAAGGGGCGAAGAAAAGTTGGCATCAGTTATTACACGTGATGTACAGAGGAAACTATTCTGCAACCAGTTAAAGATTACTATTAATAGTAAAATTCAATAACAAAGTACGAATTTCAAGGGAAACTGTAGGGAAACGATCGTAAAACCGATGTTGGCAAGATAGTTGCTAATTATTGGAGACGTCTGAAATTTAACAGAATTTTCGTTCTTCATCCTTTTGTTTTAATTGTCTCGCAAATATAGTCGGGCCTCTATTTAACGAAGTCGCTAAATCCCGAAAAAAAGTTCGTTTTATGGAAAATTCGTTAAATAGAGATTCATCTTTTAAAATTACTTTAAACTACATAAAACAGATTTAAATACGTAAACAATAAATATTATTAAAAAAGTAATAATTTTAATGACATAAAGCATACATTACCACATGCGTATTTAAATTTTACTAATAAAGTCTGTTAATTTTGTCTGAGTTTTTTTTTTTTTTGAAAAAGTGTTTTCGCTCATAGTACGTCTCGCACCTTCGCAATGCACCGTAAACCCCTTCAGTATTTTCTTCAGATTGTAATCCGCGTCGGATTGTTTCAAATGATTTTAGCATTTCATCATACGGAGGTTTTTTGATTTCTGCATCATAATCATTTCCATTTTCATCATCTTCATCGCAATTCATTGCTGTATTGTTTTTATTTTTCACACAGTCCAAAATATCCGATTCAGTTAGTGTTTCCGAGGTCTCAACTTCAAAATCAAGTGAAAGGTAATCATCAATCAACATATCATCGTTAATTTCTTCTTTTTCCCTCAGCTGTATCCACATTTCTTTCATTTCCTCTAAGGGAATATTAATAATAAAAACATTTCGGTGAAAAAAAAAAAAAAAAAAAA
>JAFIDM010012231.1:14297502-14372332 GCA_023159025.1 Thereuonema tuberculata | reverse complement strand
TCGCTTTGGAACGGAACCAAGGCTTTTTAGATTTAGGGTTAATCCACGTCGGTCGATTTGATGAGCCGCGATGCGATGTTCATTTGTTGGACGATCGAAATCCCCCCGAATCGAATCCTTTCTCCAACGCAATCTGCATTTTGAGTTGAAATTACGTTTTACATTGCCAGAATGAGTCACGCACACGGAATATGATTCGGAATCTAAGATTTAATGGAGAAAAATAGAACTGAAAAGTGGCTCTTTCATTTCCTAATCGCAAACTAACATCCAGCAAACGACTTCACGGCGCCATTTTCCAAAAGTACTTTTGCTAAGAACAAAAGCCGTAAAAACAAGAAAGCAGGCTTTGTTTGCTTGAAAAATAACATAATAAAATAGGTATGTTTTCGATATTTGTTTGATTTTAGAAGAGATTTATTTCAAGAACAACAAATTGGTTCGTTTTCTGTTTACAGACGGTTTACTTAAATGACGTTACATATCCTTCCGCCTTCTACTTTTATTGTTCTAGCACTGAAAATTTCATTTTATAATTAAAGAAAATGAAATTAAAAAGCTTTTTTGTATGAAAGTGTAAAGAAAAATATTTACTTTCTATAAATCCACAGATAACCGTGCCATTATAAGTTATGAATTAGGACTATTTCTGTTGGCGTCGTTATATCAAAATATATTTTTTTCTTATATTACAACTTCTTCGTGAAATAGATCTTAGAAGGTGGTTTACAATTTTTTTGTAATGGAAAGTGAAGAAGTCTGAAATTGTTTGCTGAGGTTTTGAAGCCTTGCATACGTAATATGAAAGAAAAGAAAAATATTTTTTTCAAAAAAAGCAAATTACATCAAGTAAACTATAAACTAAAATTAGAATTAAGAACACTCATGTCAAATTTCATGTTTGCGACTCAAGCGGTTTTGGAGATACGCATACCCTGCAGGAAAGTCCCCTCCCCGTCCCCGCTTACATCCCTTAGGATCCGAATATCGGAAATTCGTCGAATACGTATACCATATATGCTCCAATAAAGGCCGAGGCTCTTATTGTCGCCGGTCTCTAATAAACGCCGGGCTGCAGAGGGGACACGGCCAAATAGTAGCCGGGTCTTTGATATTTGCCTACCGGTACTAGTGTAAGCATCCGTATCTTTATAGTCGTGCGTAATACCTTACGGTACATTGTCTTACAAAATGCCGCCGAAACAGTCATTTGACATTGCCTTTAAGATTCGCGCGGTGGAATACGCGAAAGAAACTTCGGGTGAGGCGGCCGCCCGTCATTGCGGATTCGGACAACGAATAGCAGCTACAGATACAGAAAGACATTGCCATTTATCTTTAACAGTCTTATGTAGCATGTGAAATTCAAATAAAGTAGTTGTTTGTAATATTAGTCGGTATTTATGTGTAAAAATATTGCGTTCTGAAGGTTTTTTTTTAATAATGGCCGGCCTCTAATAGCAGCCGGTCTCTATTAAGCGCCGGGAGCCGAGGCTAGTTTTGCAAATAAACGCCGGGAGCGTCTATTGGAGCATATACGGTATTCTAGATTTTGACAAAGAACATTCAATATTAAATTTCGTGTATCCAACTAAAGAGGTTTCAGAAATATGCGTTCCTTCAAGAATGTTTGCGGGCCCCCCCCCCCATATTTACACCCCTTAGTCCGAATCCGGTTTTCGTTGTTCATGGAGGATGCATGTAATTCTCGGGGCCAAATTTGGTGTAAATCCTGTTGAGAAATGGCGACGTTGTTTCAAGACAAACAAATACAAACACGCGCTTATTGTACAAACTAACGAGAAGCATCAGTAGGATGTTTCGGTTGCTTATGTAAAAATCGTTTTGATTTTGGAGGCTGGTAATTTTTTCATTAGTTTCAGATAACAGTAATAAAAATAATAATAAAAATACTCAAGTCGGATTAAAGTTATTCTTCACTGGTTTTGAAGAGAAAGATTGTCACAAACTCAGATTTAAATTTGTGTGTGTGTGAATTGTCACTCCGTTATTTGGAATAAGACAGCATAGTTTCAAATTTTAATTTCTTAATTGGAATTTCTTTGTTCAGATTTCCAATAGTTGAGGAATTTTGTTAATAATAATTGTTGTAATAAAGTATTTTTTAAATTAAGGGGAAAGAACTGAATCACGTTGTACAAAACTTCACATCAGGTCAAAACTGAACTGTTATGATGTTTTTTCTTCTAATAGTAATGAGCTCAATGTGATATTATTCCCTACAATAAATTCACGGATGAAGGGACTAATCTGGAACAATTTTCTGATCTGTTGCGCCAGAGAGAAAATGGTAAAAGCAATGGAACAATTAATTAGCACCTCGATTCAAAGAGAAACTCAACAAAAGCAAAATTTTCCGTTATTATAATAATTAATGAAAATAAAATAACTATTTTAATTGAAGCAAAAGAAAGGCATTAAAGCAAAGAAGAAGAACAGTTGGAATTCTTTTGTGAAACACTTTTCCATAATTCACTTTCGCAGAATGAGACAACATTCTCCTATAAACGGTGATTTCGTTTTCAGCGCTAGTTAACGCACAGACTACAAGTGCCAACCTCCAATAGGCACAGGGGCCATTAAACCTTATATTGCAGCCTCGTATGGACTGCATTGATAGTCAATATTTATCAACTACTGCCGTGGAGTCGATAGGGTTTTGGTGGCATCAGAGTTAGGGTTTTGGTGGCATCAGAGGTGATAAATTATTAGCGTCGAAGTTGGGGAATAAAAAAATCTTTATGACTACATAACATTGCAAGGGTTTTGAAGTCGGATTCATGATGATTTTTTTTGTTTGTGGCCAATCGAAAGAAAATTTTCCCGGCTCCTTAGCCTTGATATTTGTGTTTATTTATTTATTTATTTATTTAATTTATTTATTAATACATACATTTGCATTAAAGTAGATAGCCATAATATTCTTTTTTCCGTATAATTTTTAATAAAAATTATTTTTTTAATTATATCTTAATGCTGTGCTTGTCAAATACACTTTTCCAGCCTACAATTTTATGATTTTTAGCTTTAAAATAAAATCTTATTCGTGTTTTATTATCTTTCTATTATTTTGTTAAATGTTTCCCAAATAAATTTTAAGCTGTTTCGATCCGCAGTCGGTAGTGTTTTGTTGTTTGAATGTGTTCTAGGCTTCCCTTTATGGAATTAGAACGGAGAATCAAAGAAACTTTCTGTTTATACTTTGCAAACCTTGTCTGTTTGTCTGTTTGTGGTACATTTGAAAACTGGAAAGTCTGTGAAAAGTCTCAACATTGTTAGTGTGATAAACATGCTTTTTCGGCTCGAGTCTTTGAGATCTTCGTCTGACGACAGTTACAAAGAAGGCATTGTTGGCGTGCCAGCTTTCCACATGGTGAGGTCCAAATAGACGAAAAGACAGTGGTAGTGAATTTAGGTTAAAAATTTCTATGAAAATTGGTTTATTTACTACGATAAATTATTCGTGTTTTGGTAGTTTTTCAGTCCCTCTGGGTTCAATTTCTATAAAAATCAACAGGGAGATTACATTTAGTACTATGTATCCAACATTTCAATTCCAGATATTTAATGTATATAATTTCTAAGTTATCGTGATTTGGGTGGCTCAACAATAATATATCCTGGTAGCGGTTTTTTTCCCCACCTATTTCTATTTCTAAAATTTCACCTTTTACAATTTGCAGTTTGTGGATTATCATAAAAGGACGGATAACGGACGGACGGACAAGCATATGTATTTTCACTTAAAACCTTAAAGTCCTGACTCAATCAGTTCAGGTGACTGCAAACCTTTTTATTTCTGTTATATATTTCTTTTACCAATGCACCTAAAATTCTGAAAATTTCAATATGAACTTGTGAAGTATGAAGGATTTCGAGGTATTCCTCGGTATTTTCAACTGAAAAAACTTGACGGAAACTTGAAAGGATAATTTTTTTTTTAAATAATGACTTGTAAGTGAAATATTTATTATTAGTGCAACAAGTAATTTTTAAAAAAATAAAAATTGTACTTTTTAAAATTGTTTGGAATTAAATTAAATTTTTTTCACTTGATATCAAATAATCGTAATAAAAAACGTTTCCATTAAAGACTTTCTAAATATCATGTAAATTCATTTGTTCTGTTCTTTTCCAAAAATAAATTTGTTTTGAAGCATTTTTTTTTATAGAAATAGGTTTTAAAAGAATTAACAATTTTTGAATTTTAATTAATTACAGAATATCTTGAAAATTAAAAACAAGGAAATATAAATCCCAAATGCTTCACAAGTTCATAACTAAATTTTCAGAATTTTAGGTGCATTGATAGAAGAAGTATATAAAAGGTTTTTAATCACCTGAATTGATTGAGTCAGGACCTTAATTCACTTAAAACCCTTTTTTTTTTTGTCTCCTATATTTTTTTTAAGGGCCATTGATAACATTAAACTACATTTAACTACCCCTAGAAATTAGCACAATATAATAAGGGAGGGAATTTAAGAGCACGTCGTGACCTTCTATGGATACCTTCTATGGGAAATTGAGCTTCGTGTCATTACGGACGCTGCGCTGGTTGTATTCGAGCCTTGGGAGCATCTGTGTGAAATCATCAAGAATAAAAACAAATCAGATTTGAGACAGTAGTTTTATAAGCATTTTATTTTTTTTTATTTTTTTTGCCCGCTCACAGCCGAACTGTATTTCATAGTTTTATTATAAACGGTTAATAAACAAAAGAAAAAAGAAAAGTTTATTATTTCGGCAGAATGTCGAAGAATTAGATTGAACCTAAAGTTTGTTCGTATTTTTTTCTCATCCATAAGCGTGTCACCAAACCAACAACCTAATATAATTTGAACCTAATCATTGAATTCAGTCTGTTCTTATATATGTTTAAATACCAGAATTTTTTTTTTTTTTTTTAAATTTCTTCTTCAAAAAAAAACAAAAAAAAAAAAACGTAGTTTGCGAAAGAAAGTTTATGGTAATTATCTGTAAGATTTTAAATAACTTTATAAAAAAAGATATTAGAGTTGGAAAAAGAGAATTCTATTAAATAAAACTTAGAAAGGAAAATAATTTTGACAAATTGCGTTTCAAAAGAGAAAAAAAAGATAAAAAAAAAAAATCTTTTATTTCAATGAAATACGTAAATAAAAATAAGAAAATTATAATAAAAAATTATCAACAAATGTTATCTTCTTTTAATATCTATATAAGCCAATTTTAAATTGTTGCCGGAAATATATATTGTCCACTTTAGATTTCCTAGTTACGGGTATTTATATAAGCAATTGTTGTTGGTAACTCCTAATGACTCTGTAGGTCACATTCGAGTGTTGATTGCCCACCCATTCGGCAGTGTGATTTATGACGATTTATATATAATATAAAAACCATTTTTTTTCTTTCTCCAAATCGATCTGTAAATCACGAAGCCCGTTCATTGTGGTCATTCACCTCCAGCTGAATCTCGTAACATTTTTTTTTTTTTCCTATACACAAGAAAAACGAAATCTGCTTACATCGAGCGGTCGCAGCCATTCTGTTACCATTTGCCTGCGCACAGTCGAAAAAAAAAAAAGGGGGTGACCGTCGTTCGCCAACTGATACAGTAACTGGCCAGCAAACACACGATCCCTTTCGGTGGTTGAAAACAAAAGGCTTGTCCTTCTCGCACGGCTGACTCGTTGGCTGAATTGAACAAAGACTGGACCGTGATCAGTCAAGAGGAGAGCGCCATTAAGCACCGACCTTATTGTTGAATTGTGGCCGTTTGTGCTTCAACGACTGCGGCCAATCGCAGCAGCACCACCGGCACCGTCTCTCGAAACGCGGACCTGTAGTGAGCGGTCTGCCGCTGCAGTTGCGGGTCGACCTTATTCCCCGCTGCCACTCGGACAGGGCAGGATTTTATACAGATTTCAGCAAAAAAACAAAAAGTATAGCTTTCGGCCATCTGTTCGTACTGCTATCGGTGCAACTGGTGCAAAGGGATGGATAAAGTGACGACTGTGGATACGATATGTCACCAATGCATCGCAAATCACAATTAGCGGCTTGTTTCAGGTAAACTAATTTCTTTATTAGTTTTGATGTGTTACATTTTTATTCATCGTATTGTAACTTAATATCTCCATAGTTTTACTTTTGTTTTACAAAGAAAGTCTTTTTATCTCAAAGCAGGATTTCCGTTGATATCAAAAAAAATAAATAAATAAATAAATAAATAAATAAAAAAATAAAATAAGTTAATTATTTGTTAGTTACTTGTTAAAGTGTTAAGTTAATATAAGGTTTTCTGCATATCTTGGTTGGTTTAAATTCAGATAAAATCAGTGCTTCCGGACCTTGTAATGGGACGGGTGCGGTCGTGAGAAAAGTGTAGGTGCATCAACGGAGGAAAACTTGTTTAGCCAGTATTAATAATGTCTAAAATATCTGAACCCTCTGTTTGCCAAGGAAAATAAGTTTTATTAAAGTGAAATTACGTAAAAACGACAATGTTAATATCGATAATACAAAGATGTGTATTTATTTATTTCCATTGAGTTTAATTCCGTTCTGACAAGTGAGATTAACGGATGCATGTGGTTGTGAACCGTCTGGAAAAAAAAAGAAAACAAAAAAAAAAAAGTTTTAGAAACTTATCAGGGGATTAGAGGAGAAATCCACTCTCTAAAAAAAACAACTACAAAAAAAAATGTAAGTGAAATATTTATTTTTTACTTCCGATACAAGCTTGCTAATGTTTTTCTCCGTTTATGTACGGATTATGCCTAATCAAAGTTGATAATTATAAAACTAGTTAACCACAGGTATCACGTATTCATTTAATTATTTTCTTACATGTTTCTTAAATATATATATATATATGTATATATTCATAGGAAATCTATGGAAATATGTTCATTATTTTTCCTTTTGAATTAATTTTGTTTTAATTTTCATTTCTGCATTTCATTCTCTCTGAATGTTTAAAATTTAAACAGAACTAACACTAGTACAGTAAAAAGGTTCAAATTAATTTGTGTGTGTCTGTGTGCTGAAAAAAAAAACCACCTACTTGTAAATACAATTCTATTGTATTCGGAATAGGCATAAAAGAGATAGTAACGCTCTATTTCACTGACAGTTTTGAATTTCAAATAAAGCCTCTGGCTTGGAACTAAGTAATTACTCCTTTCTGATATTCCTATTATATGTAATTTGCAAATTATGGATTGTTATTGAGAATTTTCCTGTCATAGTCTGTGATTCAGTTGATGAATTTACGGCATCTATAGGTGTAAAGGAACGGTAATTGTATTTCTTTCCTCCATCCAAAAATAAATAAATAAAATAAAATACACTGTGAATATATACCTTTCCATCATTTAAATGTGTTTTTTTTTAATTTTAAATTGTAATGTGTTCTTTCAGTTATAATATGATTTTATACTATTTTTTTTCTTTCTTTATGTGTAAATAAATATGTGCCTGCTTTCATTTCGATAAGTGCTTTTGTTTGTCTTAATTTGTCTGTTGTCATTGCTTCAATATTGTTAAGTGATAGGTTGGAGATTAATCTGACACGATTTCGGATGTGGTTTAATGTGATTCCCATTTACGTGATCAAATATTCAAGCTAAAAAGAAGATTTGCAATTTAATGCATCTTTGGGTTTGAACGTAATATATCAATGGAGGGAAAAAAAATGGTTTCAGAAAAAGTGAAATAAACTATCTAGGTCTGTTACGGTAATCTGAATCAAAATTGTCTATTTAGAAAGGGAAAGATAAAATCAAAATAATAATATTGAGTGGGGGGTGGAATAAATAAAAAAACCATGATAAATAGAACACAATTAGTCCATATATCATTTTCTTATGTTTCGTGTACAATTATGTAAAGGTTAACAGAGATTTAAACGAATTTTCTCAATGTTACTATTTTTGTAAAGAACGTTTTTCTTTAATCTGTACATATTCCTTTTCGAAACTTTTTTACTTGGGTTGCCTATGTTTCTATAGCATCCTCGTTGTAGATCAGTGTTTTCAAATTCATCAACTCCTCGGCACCTCTATCATCCCGTAAGTTGCCAGGTAGCTTTACATTAACAGGTGGTTCTTACATAAATCGGTGCTATCCAGGAGCAATCTCTCAAGAGGGCTCCAAAAGTTATCCTAAAGCAGCGGTTCAGAAACTTTTTTGAACTGAGAACTCCCCTTATATATCTAAAAATATATTTATAAATATATTTAAGCAAGATGCTTGGGATTATTGAAATTATAAAAATAGAAGAGAACTCTAACTCTACCTACTTTCAATTAGATTCATAAAGGGATGAAAATGCTAGTTAAATCTGAAAATATTATTCGATAATAATAGCATAACTGTAAGATTTCAAGTTCAGTGAAAATAATTTGAAAAGCAACATTACATTTATTATCAAATTACCTACAAATTCAAAATAGGATAAATAAATATAAAAAGTTCCACTAAAAAATCAAAATCAAAGTGGTTCGGACGATAAGGTTAGAAGGGAAAGAGGCATCTATTTGCGTATTTAAAGCCCGAATTTTGATGTGAGGACCAAAAGTAATTGTTGTTATGAGCTAATAGCGAAGAAAGGCGACAGCCGTGATCCAAGATGTTTTTCAAGTCTCAGAGATTTAAATGTTTGAAGTTCGATTCTTAAATTGAGAGCTTCAACATGGCTGAATATTTGACAGCCAATCATAGTTAAATCCAATCATGTGATTTCCAAACACCAATCACAATCATTTTAACTTTGTGCAGCGTTTTTACAATGAAACAGAGCCATTGATTCACCAAGAATGAAAATTCGTTCATCTCCTATTTTGCTTGAAATAATACAATTATTATTATTTATTTTATTTTTTATTTGATAGATGAGTTGAACTAATAAATGATTAGAAATGAAGGCATTAAAAGCTTCTGTTTTTCTATGCTTAATGTATTTACTTTTTAATTTCAAAAGCTTTAAATTATTAATGTTTTGTTTGCACCGTTCCCAAAGACAAAAGTAACTACGTATTGTTTATTAATTGAAAAATGCTTTCAGATGAAATGAAGGACGAAGTGGAAAGTAAATAGACTGGCAAAAATGTACTACCACACAGGTTTTACTTTTACTGTCGATAGAGCACTTAGTTTTATTAACATACGAAGGAAAATAAGAGAATTAATTAAACACTGAGCAAAATACCATTATTATCTTAATTAATTCGAAGGATGTTGGCGTCCATCAGACCAGGGCGTAGGCCTTCATTTGACCGTTTCTTTTTAAATATAGGAACTATATCTCTGGAGGAAGAAATTTTGTCATTGAATAATGTTCAAGTTAAATATAGTTTCCAGATTGTACAGGGCGATTTGTATGTAACTTCTCATAAAAGTTACTTTGCTTATCTGCTTATAAGCTTTGTAGTCATTGAACTACTACATTCAGCAAAAAAGACAATGGTTCTTCCTTCCTCACTCTTCCAATCAAGATTATATCTAGTTTGAATTAAATAGTTCTCCAAGTATCACAATAGGAGGTAGGAATAGATCTTTTTTTTTTTTTGACGGATTTATTTCTAAATTTTATGGGATAGTGTTTTTAAACTTTGATGTAAACAAAAAATAAACAGAGTTCAAGTAAAATATCTTATCACTCATTAACTTGCAGAACTTTTTCTATATGAAAATGATCAAATTTGACTAAGTTTTGTTATTATTTCTTGAATAACTTATCAATAAACCACTAAAGTCCTGTGTATAATAAAACTGTATATTTTGGTAAACGATCAATCATTGACGACTGACCACAGGTGACAGCATTTTTGCTTGAAATCCTTAATGAATTCTTTTAATTCATAATTAGAATTTTTAATTATATATCTGGGGTATAGCTTTTTCTTAAAGGCTTAACTCCATTCTTTCATAAGAAGAAATTGAGCAGTAAAACCAGGACCATGTATATCGTAGCTCTGAATGGATTTTTCTTTTATTCCCTGGATGTGATGTTTTTTCATTGTTTGCTTACATCAAAAAATAAAAATTACTTTCCAATGGTCTGATAGGTCAGGCATGCGTATTGCTTTCACAGGACAGGAACCAATGATTAATGGTTTTCTGTTACCAAGGTAACAATATTCCTTATGATATTGCAAATAAATAAATAATTGATTATCTCCATTATTGATAGAACTTACAGAAAGCGAATTATCCCATGTGGTTTTTCCATACACCTACCATTTCCCGAACGGAAATAACAGAGAGGAAACGTTTCCGTAGCCAACAGGTGGTTTTGGCCTAGAATTAAATGTTGTATTTGATAATACAAAAGCTTTTCCTGCTTAGGGGTGGACTTAAACATCTGATAATTCGAGAGATTTTTTGGCATTGATTAATGTCATCTGATGAGAGATACCAAATGCCTACCCTAGTATAATGATCAAAAACAGCTCTTGTTCAAATGTAATTATTACATGTATATCAGATTTCACAGGTTATAAAGCGAAAACGAGAAAACAATAAAGTAGGATGATTAATAGTATTGAAGAAACATCAGAGACAAAAAATCAGACAGAAAAAAAACCAATTGATTTTGCGGACACCTATCATGAAGAAAATACAAAGAAAAGTTATAGTAAAAAAAGAAAACAAGTGCAGCACCTGATCAAAATAAAAGAAAAGAAAATTGCTTTTCTGATTCGATTATGGGGAAAGCGGGGATTGGGCTGATGAGTCCGATGAAGGACGAAACCGCCGTTCCCAATTCCTTCCCCATAATCGAATCAGAAAGGCAATTTTCTTTTACTTTGATCAGGTGCTGCACTTGTTTTCTTTTATTAATTATTCACAGCACGTTAAATGTTTCTAAAAGTTATATTACATTATGCCTTTCCCGCTATAACCCGAAATCTACTATTAGTCCCCAAAGCTTCTCACCCAGTGATACTAATAGAAACCTCTCTTCATATTGGTCCCTTCTCTAACCTCATCCTTTCTTACATTCTCAAATATATCTATGCTTTATCATCGGACGAAGAACAATCAAATGTTCGAAACTGTCACTACAATGTGTTACATTTTAATATTACTAAAGTGTTTTCCACTATATCTAATAACCACACGTTAAATGAAGACCTAAAAATAACGTTACTTATTTACTTAATCAAAAATTCGTATTTTTTATTAACACTCAATTTCCAAAAGAATAAATCAGGGGCGTGTATAAGGTAGGGGGCGAGGGCCCCCGAAATAATGAAGGTATGTCCTTCCAACGTTTTTTTTTTGGTTGAACAGATAGGTTTCCATGGGTGTCTACTTAAAATTAATTAACTTAACCTTACATTTAACTTTCCCCACCCCCCCCGAAAATATATTCTATATACGCCACTGGGATAAATAATAGGGAATGTTATCTTGCTTCTGTTCTTCGTCTGGGATGTCAAAGTTCACTTTACTTCCGTCACTTTGACATTCAACTTGCAAGGGAAAGAATACATTTATAAATCGCATTTCTAATCCGATTATATATAAAAAAAAGGAATATACTACTGTAATTACATCTTGTTCATTGGAAACAATAATATTTTTAATTTTTTAGTTATAAAAAATTATAAATATTTTTTATAAATAATTTCTTTCTGTAAAACTATTCTTCAAATTTCTGAGATTAGATTTTAAAAATATAATAATTATTGCTTATTAAGAAAACTTATCAATAATCAAAGTAATAAATCAGAAATACGAAAGACTACTTATTATTACAATATTTATAGTTACAACAACAAATGTCACATTGATAAACAGAAATACTCTTTCAGCAAACATCCAACATTTTCAATATGATAAACATTGATAAAGTAAAGATAAATATTCCAAAGCATTTCAAGTAGTTCCAGAGTACCGAATAATCAGAATAGAATAGACTGAAAATCAGGTATTCTGTAAATTTATATTGGTTAATAACTAATTGTAATTATTGTCAATAACGAATTGTTATTTTTCATTTAATGTTAATTTCAGCCTGTTTTCTAAGGACACTCTTAATTCGATGATTGTGTGTGGTATCTTCATCATTTTAAGCTACACCACGAACCATCATGAAACATGGCATAAATATTTATTGACAACAGACGATCTGGTGTTTGTCTTTGAAAAAAAAAGCTTCTCTGTCATACACATCCATATCTTAAATAATTGCTTGTGACGACGACAAAAATTCTCTTAGAAAAGAATTAGAAGCGAAAAAATTCTCTCAAACTTCAGTCCCACATTGGAAGACGGATAGTCCTCGTACGCGTTTCCCCTTCACTTGATTTCGAAATTAATTAGGCTTTGATAGATTTACAAGAATTTGTAGAATAATGAGTTTGTAGCAAATGTTAATGTGATGGGAGATTACAGTAAATGCAAAGAAAGCCGTTTTGCCAGGATTTTTTTTGTTTATTTTTATTATTATTTCTTTCAGAAATTTCTTGTTTATTAATACTCTAGTTTTTAATCCTTAAACCAGTATTATTGTTTAGGTTTATCAACGTTGCTTCAAGTATCAGCTATTGCTTTTGCTAGGTCATTTTAGTTTTCATTGATATTTCATACCTCTATTTTTTTCCTATTTTTTTTTTCTTTATTTTGCAAATAATACGAGAAGACGTGTATAATTTTCGTTTTGTATTGTTCATTTGTTTGCACGCACCGCACAAGGGCATTGCAATAGATGTCACCTAGTGGTTGACTTATTAGTGAATCAGTCTGTCTATGTGGGTAACGGTGAGATCATTGCTAAGGTGCACTTAACCAACCTGTTTGTGGACGGGCTGTCGTGGCCAAATACAGTGAACACGGAGGGCAGCCACCTCTCGTGTCCATCCTACTCACCAGTGTAGGCGACACAAAGAGATGTAGTTCAGGTCGTGATATTAGTCATCGCCTTCAGTGTCTTTGCACATTTTTATCTGGTGTTGTTCGTGAACGACACGACTTCCGCTCGACCGTCCGACTCCATTTCAGAATAAATTAGAATTTGTAATATTACCACCCACTCTTTAGATAATAGGTAGGATGTACGGTTGAGAGAAAAGGCACTGATTAAGGCATTAAACAGTCTGATATAAACAAACTAATATAGTAAAAAATGAAAATGAATATGCTTATTTTAGAACTAAATGCAAGAAGCCGAAACTAATTCTCGAAAAAACGTAAAGCTTGATTGTTTTCTCTTTTCCCGATTGAGGGCCCGAATATTTATTATAGATCTATTATATTATATTATATGTAATTTAATATTGATGTAAATTCATCTAGCAATCAACCTGAGAACGTTTCAAAAGTTATGTAATCTAAGGACGTAAATTATTATTGATAATTACTGTCTACCGACTGAGGGGGTATTGTTTCGTCTCCGTCTTTTAATTTAACCAATCCTCTGCAAAGATAGAGACCGGGTTTCTTTTCACAAGATCAAAGGCTGGTGAGGATAATGGTCGTTCGATTGGCTAGCGAAACGCCATCGCTTATCCTATTGTTGTCCCATAAGACCTGGGAGCTTGAAGCAAGTTTTCATTGGATTTTTCGCTACATACCTGCAACTATTATAAAACTTTCATTTTCATTCAAAAGTTTTAAAACAAAGTTGACTTCACAATTTAAAAAAAAAAAAAAAAAAAGAATATTTCAACCTAATTATTCGCGGAGATCAAGTTCTTTTATTTTCCTTTCTTCAATGTGGGAATTCCTGTCTAATGAGTTTCGCTTGTTTGAAATTTACCTTCTGAAAGAAAGATAAGTTGTCTGGAGTTTTAGTGAACCTCCTTTTCACGGTGTCGAGTTCTTAAAGAAAAGATATCGTTCTTTTACTTGTTTGTTTTGCGGCGTGAAATACAGTCCTAAATTAAGTAAAAAAAAAAAAAAAAAACCTGTCTGTAACTCAGGCGAGTGAAACAAGAAATTGGAGCCGCTGAACAACTGCAGAGACTGGATGAAGACACTCGAATCTCAACAAATTACAGCTACTGTTACAATTTATGTTGTGCATGGAGAGAAAAAGCCATTTACGCGTCAGACATGCGTAATGTTTGTCACTGCAGAATCCTAAAGCAAAATAAAATATTTCCTACTGGGAGTTAGCCTCAAAAACTTAGTACTCTACAACCTCGTTTATCCGGACTAACTGGGACCAAAGGCAATCCGGAAAATCGAAAATCCGGATAATATGGGTAATAAGCAAAACAAATTCTTAAATAAACAGACTTACCGTTTATTAAGATAAAAAACTATGTGTTGTAACAAAATTACTCTAGTAAAGCTTTCTTAAACTCGACAAAAAGCATTTTATTACCATAATTTATTGTACAATCTATGCAGGAACTGTAGATTTAATCAAAATAAAAAGCGAATGTTTGGCGTACTTATAGTTATGTTCTGGTTATCATAGTTAAAAATTATTATGTATGTGAACATTACATAATAATAAAAAAAATGTCTACAAATCTGATCCGGATTATCCGGAGATCCGGATCAACGAGGGTCGGACAAACGAGGTTGTAGTGTACCTCCAAGTGTCCCTTTGAAATGAATTGAGTGGATCTTCTTGAGATTTGGAATGCAGGTTTATGGAGATTAACAAAGAGAAGGCGTGGCTTTTATATTTGAAAATACTGTTCCTAATGAGGAATTTACCCGTGAAATTAATAAATTCTTCACAAAAAAGGATTAGAAGTGAAGTTGTTTATTTCGATATTTTCGAATGATTTTGATCTTTGATTTGTTGTAAGTTTGACTTCCGTTAGTTTTTGAGTAAAGTGTAATATTATTACGAACATTTTGACACTCAGTTGCCTGTTAAGTATTTAAAAAATATTAAAATTCATAATTCCATCCTGGTAAAATACACAGCAATGCGTAACAAGAAGTTAATATTTGAATTAATATCATAAGCTTAAAAATATTGAAAAAAAAAACATACATTAAGTAATGGATGAATATTACACAACACAAACAAATTCTCAAGGTCCAATTAATTCACCTTTGCCAATAGGTGATCGGCTGTGGTGCTTGTTGGCTTTCAAACGCTCTTTATCTATCTATCCCTTTCCTTTACTTATCTGCTAAGTTGTCGATTTGTAGTTTTCATTTTTAATTCGTTTGAGAATATTTAGATTATTATTCATAAAACCTATTCTACCATCATTTGTTTAGGATTCCCGTTGATGTTGGCTCAGTGTGCGAAGGCATATTTACTGTCCAGTTGTGATTTGTTGCTCTATTTATGAATTGTTATGGACGTTACATTTTGCCTTTTTATTTTAGTTTTTATTTATGGATTTTACGAAAAATTTCTTAAATTATGGTTTTGTTTCTTGAGCGAATTCTAGTTGCTTGATAATGTAGCATTAGCTGACAAAGAAATTAAATCCTTTAAATCAGTGATTCACAACTCGCGGCCCGCTAGTGTCAAACGTAAAATTAAAAGTTCAGCCTTTCCATTGCTGCCAATAGAAATATTGAAAAATGTCTCAGACATTACTATTGGAATGTCGGTAGGAAACACAAGTAACGCATTATTTGATAATCTGAAGTTTATGTAAATTACATTTATTATTAATTATTACCATAAATGGCGTTGTTAAATCATTTATTAGTAAGGGTTGGAGGATGGGACGCTGTGTCCCTCCATCAGAACTTTTCTAAAAATATTGGCCCTTGGACTTTCTAAGGTTATTCTCCCCTGCTTTAAATGATTCCATAGTAATGCTTTGTTTTTGTTTTTTTCTTCTTCTTTTCAATTTACTTCTTCATACCTGCTTAAAGAGCTTAAGCATTTTTAAAATAAAGGACGATTTTTAGATCTCTCTCTTTTTAATTTTTACCTTGATATTGTGATGTAGATATCTTCCTTGGTGTTGAACTGTGGAATAACTTCTACATAAAATCGTGTAATTGCTGTTATTAAAATGACGATAAATACAGTGTTCGTATCAATCTACGCATGGTTTTTACTCTTAATGTAGAAATCTAATTCTGAATTCTTTGTTAGCTGTTTTTCCTAGGCTTTCTTACCTTAGCGGAAGAACTAAACTAATTATTCAGATTTCTAAGGAACTTATTCTTACGGAAACATTTATTGGGTAGTTAAGGTTAATGGTATTACTAAACTATTAAGTAGTTCATTTGTAAACTATTATTTATTTATTTATTCGTACAACCTTTATTAAGAATCTGCGTTTTGTTCGGTTCGATTTTGTATATTTTTATCTTTACTAATAAAAACAGACAAATCGCTCGAAAAAATATTATAAATTTTTATTATTGAAATTAACAT
This sequence comes from Thereuonema tuberculata, assembly GCA_023159025.1. Classification (NCBI taxonomy): domain Eukaryota; kingdom Metazoa; phylum Arthropoda; class Chilopoda; order Scutigeromorpha; family Scutigeridae; genus Thereuonema; species Thereuonema tuberculata. Next base: position 14,356,005 of record JAFIDM010012231.1, on the reverse strand, counting down.
AGTTCATTGAATTTTTACTTTATTTTTTATTCTTTATGCATTTAAGCTTTTTCTTATGTTAATGAATTGTAGTTTGAAATTTTTTAACTTGTGCGAATATAACTTTAATAAAGAAATTAATGAAAACAGCATTTTTTTTTTTAAATAAATTATAAAAGCATTATAATATATATGGAGCCTGTGAAGTTATTCCGCGGAACTATACTTCTTTCTTTTTTTTTTTTTCTTTGTGGAATTGTTTTTATTTTCCAATCAGTATTTTACTGCAAATAACCAAGTGACGCAACAATACAAAGGAACGGTCACGGAACTGCCATCATCGGAGGTCCTTGCAGAGATTTCCAAGCAGTTCTTAGAAAATACAATATTTACACAATTCCATTAAAGGGGGGGGGGGGGGGTTGAAGAAGAGTTCCGCAGAGGAACTTGAAAGGCTCCATAAGCATTTTAATGTTTTTATAATTTTTTTTCTAAGTTTTTGTATACTGTTTTTTTCATTAATTCCTTTTCTTAATGAATTGCAGTTTATTTAATTTATAGTTATCAGTCATTACTATTTTTTGAAATTCAGATTTAGGATTTTTTATATCTTCCCTATAATCTTTTAGCAAATATCGAATGGAAGTTACAAATTTCTTTGATAGTCCTTTTTCCGATCATCATCACTGGGAAACTATCGCTCTTTATAAATTGCTAATTTTCTTCCCTTTTTTTTATTTGCATTCGAACAATGAAGCGTTTACAATTTTATTTTATTTTATTTTTAATCTGAGAGATTGAGTTGATTATCTGTTTCTAAACATCACAAAACATTTCTTACTTTATTTCAGTAAGATTAGAAAATCTTTTGTTGTGATGTGAATGGATTTCTCTATCACCTTTCTATCAATCAGTTAGTTTTTAGTCTTTGATATATGAAGAAATATGAATATACTGTAAATCGAATGCATCAGATATCTCCTTTGTTACTGAAATTAGTTATTTTATTTTCTATAATAAATTAATTTTCTTACAAAAATGATAAATTTGGAAGCTTCTATTATTTCAACACTGCTCCTGATTCGACTGCTTCGATCAATAATTGTTTTGTTGACGATGCTCTTTTTTTTCCTTTCCCTCAATCATCTGATGATGATGATGCTCATTTGTTGACGCTTCCCATTTCGTTAATGTTCGTCTTCCATCTATTGGAATTTAATTGCTTTGCTGATTAGAAGTGAAAGTCACGCCTCTTTCTCAAATTATCCTTTTCCCAGAAGCTGCTCTTAAGAATTGGAATCGACAAATTTGCAAAACAGAATCCGCCATGAAGATAAGTTATTACGAAAGTTATTAGGCCTAAAACTACCGAAATCATTTTCAAGACTTCAACTATCGAAAATTTAAAAACAAATTCAAAAGACTGCAATATATGGAGATTCCATTAGAACAGATTACAAGCACCTCTTACGACAGCTTTTACATAAATTCAAAGAATGGAATTAAAAGAATTGTCAATCTTCAGCCTCTAATTAGCAGTTTCGTAATAAATAAATAAAACATTGTTTAAATAAAGCTCCTCTGTTGAGGAAGGCAGAATAAACTGTAAAATGCTTAAAATGATTTCACACTTTCAAAGTACAAATAAATTTGACAAATTACTGAAGAACTTGAGTCAAATTTAAGGCGCTTTTTATTCATCTTATAGATATTATACATTATACATAAAGCTGAAGAGTTTTTGTGTTTGAACGCGCTAATCTCAGGAACTACCAGTCTGATTTGAAAAATTCTTTTTGCGTTAGATAGCCCGTTTATTGAGGAAGAATATAGGCTATATAAAATCATGCTACGACCAATAGGAGCGAAGTTGTAAACATAAACATTAACCAACGGATGCGGCGGCGACGGGGCGGCTTGGCCGCACGACGAGAACCCAACATTACCGAGAAGTGCCAAATTTAACGCGGGTGACATCGTGGGGCACAGCTCGTTTAAAATAAATATTTTAGATGATTCCCTAACAACCAAACCTTCAGTTGTCATAGTCACAGTTCTACTGTCAGCTGTTTGAAATCATTTTCTAGTTTCATACTAAAGAGATTCTACATTCATTTGTTAAGATGCTCAAACAGATGATGGAGTTTTATAAAATAGTAATCAGTAAACAAACTTACAACATATCACGTGCAGAAGTTGCAATTTTGTCTCTTTCTTTTCGTAAAAGATTTTAATAGAACTGGTTTATTGAGGTTAGCAGAGTTAAAAACGACGAAGCATCTGATATGGAATGTTGACGTTTTATGACGTTGAGGGTTATATTGGGAGACGGAATTTCTCAGTGAAAACGAGGTTCCTGGTGAATGAATAAAAGGACAAGGACCAACTTATAAAGGAAGACTCCGTCTCTGGTTTCCAGAATTGATGTCATTTACCGAAATAGTAATCAGATCCAAGCTTTTTCTACGAAATTGAATGAGGATGATTAACGAGATGTATTGTTGGAGCTTGAATGAGGTGAAAACAAATGAACAGTTTTACAATCACTAGTTGCCATTGCTAGCAATGGGAAATTTGGGACAACTGTCTATTCTTGTTAGGACTCATCAGTAAGTTCTAAGAAAACTAAAAACGAAATTGAAAATATTTTTATATTTCTTTTAAACATCTTATACATAAGCGCTCTATTGATCGAAATGATCAGATCACACGATTTTTTAAGATGAAATTAAATCCGGGAATGTGTTTGTTTGTTTGAATACCATTTGCAAAACAAACTAAGGAAACTAAGAAGTTCCTGAGAGACGCTAAAGCCTTCTTTCATTTGAAATGTCTTTTGTAATTTTCATATCTTCAAAGAAAATAAGTAATGAAAGAATTTTCTATTTCTAAATTACAATTATCATCGAATCACAGAAAGAAAGAATATCTATAAATTTTTCCATTTGCTAAAAATTGATTAAGGTAACCTGAATTCAACGAATGAAATTAAAGTACGCGCAAATTTAAAAGGATTACAAAATTGATTGTTGTTATTTGCTGTAATACTTTTTCTTCGGGAATTTTTGTCAGTTTCATCTGTAGATTTATTCATAGGCAGATGAAAATATTTAAAATATAGGTTTGTTGAAATAAATAATTATGCCAAGTTTCAAAACATTCACTGATCCGAACATTGTTAGGTGACACCCACACACACTAAGATTTTATAAAAATAAGGTAATTTTGTATTTTGCAGAAGAGAGTCAAAATTAGGCCTGGTCCCTAAAAGTTGATGTGGAACATCCGATTTGCAAATAAACTTAGACGTTGGTTTTTGAGAATTCGTATCTTTCAAGAAATTCTTAGTATCTTCCACTTGTACGACCTTGTTCTTCGAATTTTTCCTTTAAAACCAGTCTTTGACTTCTGCGAATGTATTTTCCACGTAAATACAAATCAAGAGAGTTTTAAGTATTTTCAGTCCAAAAATAAAAAAAAGAGACTTGAATGAATAATTTATTCCAATGCTCGTAATAGCAACATTTAAACAGAGATTCAGTATCACTCAAAAAAAATATAATTGTTTATTGGTTGGTGGAAACTATTATTGTTATATGTTACGATCTGAATCTATTTTATATATTGATTAAATTTATTAATTCTATTATTAAAGAGAGTATTAATTACGTTATTAGATTTTAAATTTTTATCCATAATATCACCCATCCATAATGGTCACAAAAAGCTTATTTGCCTAAAATTTAATTATGGAAAACGATGCAAATATTTAAATATACAATCGTTTGCTTTCACGCCTTGAGCCATCATCAACGGGAATCTTGAGACAGCTGTTTCGTTGTTATTAGGACTCATCAGCCATATTTACCCTAGATGATCAATCTCAGAACCCATGACAGCCTATGGATGCGTCTGCCGTTGTCGGAAGCGGGACCCCCTCAAACCTTCTTACAAAATTTAATTATAGCATTAACAAGATAGAATTACACCAGTTATAAGGGCATAATATCATTTGCCATTGCACGTCACAAAATAATAAACTAAATCCTTTATGTTGAGCAAATACTATATTAATAATAACTTTCGGCTGTCAGCTGGTTATAAAAAAATATTTATTTATTTCCTCACCTTGCATTTGTATTAATAACAAAGGTATATCGTATTGCGCTTCCCAAAATAAACAGTGACAAATCTATCACATTATTGTAGATGTGATTGCCTGTAATAAAATATCACTCGTTTTAATTGGCGGTGATTCAACTTAACATATATATTACAAATAAAATAAATAAATAAAGTACGTATCAGAAATATGTTAAGTACTTCTTTAAAACCTAAAAATATCCAGGCATTATTCTGTTCATAATATTTTTTTCTGTAATATTGATTGCTTTATAAAATTACAAATAATGTGTTGTACCAAACTATCTAATAACTACACAAAATAATTTGTAAATTCCAAGGAATGTTCAAAAAAAAAATCTGTAATAAATTTTCATAAAATTTCAAATATGTTAAATCAAGAGAGATACAAAACAAAACCTTTTTCCCCTCCATCGTTCTACTTCTCAGTTGTTTAAATAAATAAGATTAAAAAAAAAGAGAAAGAGAGAAACTACGATAAAAAATTAAAAACAAATTTCATTTAAATATGTTAGTTTATTTTAATCCATAGAAATTAATCCTGTGTTTTCACTTTTCAAAAAAGAGAAACAACGGTAATAAATTCAGCTTCTAGCGTAAACATATGTTGTTTTAAAGTGGAACATCGTGTGTGAAGTTTCGTACTTACGTCATTGAAGACTTTAACAACCATTTACGATGAATCCGGCAAAATGTTCATCCTAAAATTGCATTAATTCCTATGGCAGAAAGTTCACCGTTACTATGTTGTTTCGTACATCGTTGTTGTTTGTAACGACAGCGTACACATGGAGGATCATCTGCGTGAAGATTTTTGCGCCAGTTATTTGGTTGTGTTCAAATCAACACATTCAAAATAAAACAAATCCATTTCAAGGAATTCATCACTAGAATGACGAATGTTCGTGATTTTAATTTCTTTTTAACTAAAGAAATATGTAAATTTTCAATGAAATTACTACAATTTTGATCAGTTTACTTTCAAGTCTTCTCCATGGACTGTATAGGCACCGAACGAATTTTATGCTGCTTTTTCTGCCTATTTACGAATCCTGTCTCCCGTTTGTTTTTTGTTTGTCTTTGTTTCTTGTTTTCCAATTTTGTGGCTATTTATTTTGTTGTCTCCTTAACTTTGCTGACATCCGACCGTTTATCACGTTCGCCGGATAGAACATAGTCCTACAGCGACAACGCCACCATCGGCCGACGGACGTCTTCCTAACTGGGCAGCAAGGGAACTCACCGCCATCAAGTTAGCAGAATGCCAGGTAAGACACTATTTACCTACTTACTTTTTTTTAGCCAATATAAGGTTTTTTGTATGAACTTTAATCGTTTATAAAGGTTATCTTTTTTTCAGGTTTGGAATTTTAACTATACGATCTAACAAAACTATTATAATAGCCTTACAATAGCCTGTGGGGAAATTTGTGAGTTTTTATTGTCATATTGTAACTTAAAAATTTGAGCTGGAATTGTCATATCTTACCTTAATTATAATAATAAGAAATAACCATGTTTTCCTGCAGTTTGTGAGTCTGTTAAGTCTGCTATCAGTAAGACACTAATTGGTACATCTGATTTTTTAAATTTCCTTGTTTCAATGAAGTTTATGTATTTTATATAATAAAATTAAATCATGCGACAATTCAACAATGTAGTTTAAATTTTATAAACTTACCAAATATAAATATTTATTTCTGTTCCTAATCCGAAAATCTAAATAGGTTTTGGTCAAAGGCTTTCTTTTCAATTTTTGTTATTACGAACATAAGTTTGTGGATTCAATTCATAAATCATTCACTCAATTTATAATTGGACAATTTCCAAGGTTGGCGGACAGTGCATTAATTTACGATAGATCTCTGTATAATCATCTGTTATTAGTACACATCTGTTATCTGTTTCAAGTTAATATACTCAACGGGAAAGTATCTTCTCTGATACTTCAGATTGTAAAAGTCTAGACATCATCTTAATAGATAAAATGAATGTTTCTTTGTTTGTCCCGTATGCGTTCCTATACCATTCATCAGATTGCAATGAAACTTTGGTGAGTTGTTGTGCGCACGCTCGCCCGCGAAGGTTTCTGAATTAGTAGAGCCATTTCACAATATCTGGCGCGCGTGCGCACAAGAACAATCGCTACAAGTGTGTGAACTAAATTTGGAAAATCCATGCTTCACACATGGACAGCTGTATGTGGCCTACTCACGTGTCGGAAAACCTTCTGATTTATTCTTGTATGCACCAGACGGAAAAACAAAAAAATATTGTACAGTAGAACCTCATTATAACGGACTAATTGGGGCTGAAGGTTGTCCGTTTTAATGAAAGTCCGGTTTATAACAAATAATTCTATATCGGTGTAATGCATCAGGGTGTACATCAATGAAAGGACAATAGTTAGCTATAAAAAGTACTTAACGACATGACTCAAAGGTTACTGAATAAAAACTGATGAGTGTTTGCGGCAATTTGTGGAATTTCAGACAATAACGAAATTAAATGATCGATAGAATTGAGAAAGCAAACGAAGGAACAACGCTACAAAGTTGCGAATCCTTCCTTGTAGCGTTGTGGCTTCGTTTGCTTACTCAATTCTTTGAATCATCGGGCACGTTAAAATTTTTTTTTCATTAAATGATCGATGTTTAATCGCTTGCTTGGAAATGTAAAACTCGTCAGATAAACCTATGCATCCTTTATTATTATTATATTTTTTTAAAAAACTGTCCGTTATAAGCGATGTCCGTTATAATGAGGTCCGTTATAATGAGGTTCTACTGTACATCCAAAAGCACTTCAATAAACAGAATTAAAACACAAACACTTTCTTTCTTTGAGTGACATTGCAACGCATGCCGGGTACAGCTAGTTGTAAATAATTTTGGCATTCTATAATTACTACCATTATACTTACTATTCTGATAATTTAACTAATGCTGCAAATAAAGAAAGGGAAAAAATTGACTGTGGTGGGGAACTGTGAATGCTTAATACATGAAATAAACTAATGTACATGTTAAATAATTTCTATATAGAACAGTGAGATGGACAGAATCCTGTTTTTTGCAGGATTAAAAATCTATTTCACCAGAGAACTGAATAATGGAATTTTCTTTGCGATGAGCTTTTATCTGGTGACAGTTTGTAATTGGTTATTAAAACATGAAAGAATATATAGCCTAATTAATATAGGGAGCAATTAACAGTTTAATTAATTTCGAATCTTTTTGCTTATTTGAGATGGAGATAGTATTTCAAAGCTCCACAACCTCCATTGCCTTTATTCTGCTCAAGAAAACTACAAAAATTAGTGTCTTCATCGTTCTGTGAAACACATGGACTTCATTCGTTTTTCAAGTTCTCCAAACACTTGGAAATCACAGCACGAAAGGTTGAGGCAGAATGGGAATGCGATGGGGGATGCGACGCATGGTATTTAGGACTTGTCTTTATCATGTAGTTAAGATCTCTCTCTGGAGATTTCTCCACTTGTTTTTTAATGGTATTTTAGTAATCGTTTCACTGTGTAACGAGAGCCTATGTTTTGAGGGAATGTAACGCTGTACTCAAAGAATAAAACGATCTCAAAATACCAATATTACTCTTCATGATTATACGTGGTTTGTTTGCTTAATTGTGTTTTTCAAGAGCGTCATTGATCAACAACAGTCACTGAGAATATCCACTAACCCTCCATTCTCGTTATCTTGAGCCATTGTGAAGTGGCTGAATAGCAATACAGTCGATGAAGTGTCCATCTGTCGAACAACGAAGAGTGGTGTAGAAAATTATTGCTACATTGATAAATACTGAAGATCTTTTCAACCTACTAAGTTATGATATGATTTCATAGCATTTCTAATACTATCACTGTAGTCCGCAATGCATGTATTACACCAGCTTAAGGATAGTTGAAATTATTATGTTGATGTATGAAATGAAAATAACGCGCTATCATTGTTTAAAAGCTACCGTTCCTCTGAAATTCACTTGTCAAAAACTGTAGATTCTAGATGTATCCATTCTCTGTTTGGTCTGTATTTAAGAAAAACTTAACAAACAAGTCGATCTCTGAATGTTGTTAATGCTTCAAGTTAGTCTTGTGTCAGTTGTAGTCATCTCTTATCATTTGCTTTTATGGTGTGGACAAGCTGTTCACAAATTTGGCTGTTTGATCTGCTCGTAGCTTGAATTAGAACAATCTCTTTTCAATTAGTCTCATCGTTTTAGACATAGCTTGCCAATTTCAGAGCGCATGCGTTGTAAGCGAAACAGGTGGCTTTGGTTTTGGCGCAAGTTGTTTCTGAATATTTATAGAACTCGCATTGAATAATTATTCCATTATAATTTCTTAGATAAATAGCTTTTTATCGTAAATTCTGCACAGAAAATGGTATTTTGATTCATATTACTCCTTTTTTTTTTATATATATATAATAGTGAAATCAGTATTAAATCAGTAATCGTTTCACTGTGTAATGAGAGCCTATGTTTTGAGGGCTCTCTTATCATATAAATTTCATTAAACAGATAGTTTGAATTATGGCAGAATAATCAACTGGAAGCTGATTATTAAATCAATTCATCTTCGCTGCAACCGAACATCAAAACTTAACATGAAACTATTCAAATGCAATTTATCTCAGTCCGAATTTCTCGTAGTTCGAAGATATTTTTAGAGTGGCAGAAGAAACAAAATAAAAAAAAAATACTCCCTTTTATCGCGACGTATAAATGTTAAATATCGCTATTCCAGATCATTTTCTTATCATTGAAGACTTCGGGAATTAGGTAGCCTCGACAGAAATCAAATTATCCAGAAACGGCCGACCCGATGGTCCTGAGAAAAAAAGATCTAAGAAAATTTAAGAAATATTTTTCTTTAGATTACATTCTAATGATTTTTGTTTAAATAGATTTAAATAGTAAATTACTTAAAAATTACTCTTTGTACGTAATATAGAAACTTTTCGTTAAATTAAACTTGTTTTTTGAAATGCGTTCTGTTATTTAAATTCTCAGTATGAATAATCACTTCTGGCTTCGCGAAACACAATAAATTATTTCCGTTTTTATTTAATGATCTGAGTTTCTAACAAGCAGTTGAAATGTGATGCATTAACTGCAATAACTTCCTTTTGGCCTTGGGGAAGCTGATCTGTAGGTCGAGGCAACAACTCATCGAATTAAGCAGACGATTGATTAAAATACGGAACGAAATTCCATCAGAACTAAGCCGCTGAGGATCTGTGCCTGAGTGATGGCGTTCCACGAAAAGGCGTTCACTGGTCACCAGCTTCGTGTTGTTGGACTCGAAAAGAAAGGAACAACCCTCCATTTCATCGTTTTCACTGATTCGTAATGAATAATAAAACAACAGATCTGTAACTCTGTCTGTCCCAATTAAAATAAAAATAAGACAACTTAGAATACGCTTATAAGTTTATGTAGCCTATTTAGTTTATTAATATCATAAAACAATACAGTGTTCACTAATAGAGAAAGGAATTTGTAAATATATGAATACATATAAATAAATACGGGCAAAACTCAAAGGAAGCCCTTCGAGTTTCGCTACGCAAAGATTTCAATCAATCATTTGCAATTTAGGAAATTTAAAAAAGTATAGAATATAAGAATAAAATTATCTTACATTACTAAACGTATAAAGCCGGACAGTGATGTGGAATTTGAAAAATGCCACTACTAAGACCATAACACTGTTTCTGTGAAGATACGGCCAATTTATCCTCACGGCATCAGCGGCACAAGTGTCAAAAGTAAAATCAAAAAAGTAATAAAATAAAAAAAATAAATAAAAAAGAGCAAAATCAAAATATTGCGTTTTTGTTTTTATAATTTTTTCTAAATTTTAATTTCCACTTTTGTCACTTGTGCCGCTGATGACGTGAGAATAAATTGGCCGTATCTTCACAGAAACAGTGGTATGGTCTTTGTATTGGCATTTTTCAAATTATAATTATTATAATGCTTATATATATACCTCTGGACGCCGGTCTTGAAAGAATATATATATATATATATACACATATTCTTTCAAGACCGGCGTCCAGAGGATTTCTTCTTGATGCCAGAAAAATGAGAACGTTTTGATGATAATTTAACATTTGGGATGAATCTGTTTTACAGATGTGCAGTTTAATGCATCCATTCGCCAGGAGATAATTTGATCAGGAATTTAATGTTCGACAGAGAATTATTTCTGTGTTGTTTACTTTTGTGGTGGCATCTGGGCTGTTTATATCAAATTCATAGAGGACATGAAACAATGATTAAAATTTGCTTCCCCATTAATGATTGGGATCTGGGATTTGAATACCTGATTCTTAAATGTAAGATGTTTTTATTAAATCAATTAAAAAAATCATTAAATTGAGGCAATGAACAATGTGTTAAGGCGAACTTGCTATTAGTATCTCACCATAATAATAGGTTTTATACGAAGAAAAAAATCCCTCTCAACATTTGTCATCGTCTTCAAGAAGTAAAGGTGATATGGTCAGCACCACATTTCTGCCGCCTAAGAAAAAAAAATTCTTAGTGGTGTTGGTAGAATACTGTGTCAGTTAGCCACACGGTCATTGAAGATCGATTTTGTATAATTCGAGTTTTTGGCAATCATTTGGTGTTTTTGTTATTAATTTGAAGGCCACTGTGGAGGAAGTTACCAATCGATTCCTGAAATGCTTGAAATCTTTTCTCCATTAATTATTAAGGAGGAGGATGTTGTCAGAGGGAACTCTTTGATGATTTACTTTTCATGTGCTTTTCCGGGTTCCCTTAGAAACCAATTAGTGTTGTTGTATTTTTTACTTCCTCTTTGGGTAGCAGCCAATAAATCTCGCTCTATCTGCTCGTCTCTGATTTAATGACACCAAAAACATGTTTATTATTATCTTACTTGTTTCAATTTGATCAATTCCAGCTAATGATGGCTCAGATGGTGAAGTCATCTGTTAACTCCTATCACAGAGCTAAAGTTTATGTAATTCCCGCTTTTTAATTTTTCAGAACAAGGGGATCCCACCTGAGTACAAAGGCTTAGAACTTATTTTCTTAGTAAGAAATGATTTTATTATCTTTTACTAATTGAGATAAACGCTTGCGTTATATGGAAATAAGCTGGCAATCGATGTTTCCTGGACAGGAATTACATTTGAAATGCTGACAATTGTTTTCGATCGTGTAAGATTTCTGTCAGTAATTTAAAAAAAAAAAAGAAAAAAAAAGAATAAGAGCATAAAACTAAATCTATTAAATAATGTGTAATAATAATAAATGAAACATGCATTAGTAGATGGCGCAAATGAGATTAAACAGTCTAGTTCTCTTATGTATTCAAATAATACAGTATTACCTCCTTTAACGGATACCCTGATTAGCGGACATTATTGCGGGTCCCAGTCCCTTACAATAGGACATTCCATGTTATCCACTCCGAAGAGCGGACACTCTGAATAGCGAACAGTTATTTTAACTGTAAAAATCTTTTCTTTTTTTTTTCGATTAACATTTCGACAAACACATCATGGTTGTAGTTACATCGGTGTCCCATACATTGATACATTGTATTGGTGTCTTTTCCCCCCCCCCCATACATTGATACATTGTATCTGTGTCCCATGATTCAATGCACGAATCTGAGGCCCTTTTTTTCACTGCAGTTGCTTTGTAAATGTCAATACCTCCTAAAGCTATCCTATAAATGTGTTGATTAAATTTAGTGCGAATTAAAATGGCGTCAAAAAGGAATAGATTGGCACTGAAAGAAAAAAATTGATGTTCTTGAAGTTGCTGAAAAAGAAAAGCTGAGTGTGCGTTGTCTTGCTGAACGTTTTAAAGTTGGAAAAAACTCAGATAAGTGAACTTTTAAAGGATAAAGATGAGATTAGAAAAATGTGGATGGTGAATTCAAATGAAAATTCGAAGAATTTGAAGTTTCGTAAAACTGAAACAAGCAAAATGGACGAAGTGGTCATAAAATGGTTCCGCTCTGCTCATGCAAAGAACATTCCTATAAGCGATATTTTGCTTCAAAAAAAAGCCAGAGAAGTCGGTCACACTTTAGAATTGGACACGTTTAAGGCATCAAATGGATGGCTAGAAATGAATTTTCTATATACTGTAATTAATTTTGTCATTATTTTAAGTAAGACACGGATTAGCACTCAATTAAAAAGGAATACAGTAAATAATTTGCAATTGTTCATATTCTCTCGTATCACTATGGTAATTTTAGAAATTTAATTAAGATTGTATTTAATTTTTCATGAAATGACATGCTATGAGCTAAAAAATAAAAAAAAGATAGTCCTCCCCAATAGCGGACACCTCCCAATAACGGACGAAACTTCCGGTCCCGTGACTATCCGTTATTCGGAGGTAACACCGTAATAAGAAACTTTGGCGTCGGTTCAGAGTAATATAATGAATCATGATCACTTACTAACATCTAACAATGTACTAATAGAAGGGAATGTATTTTGTAGTGATTATGTTATCAGAGTCCTCAGTATTGTCATTTATCATGAAGTCATTCTTGTCTTTCAACCATTAAAAAAAGGAGGCAATATATAACGGAATTTAACTGAATCTGCAAGGTGTTAACTGTAAATCTGTGCATTTCTTTATCCCAAGCAAGCTACAGATACCCAGTATTGTTGCATTACATTATCATCGATGGCAGAAGACTTGTTTGTTGAGACAGCCCTGGATCAGAAGGAAAACAAAATTGGAAAGAACGTTAAGAGAACGTTTCATTTCTGTCAACGTTTGTTTTAATTTTATTAAAGCATTCTACAATGTGCTGCTAAAGCTAAATAGGAGATTATAAAGATAATAGACTAAAAGATTATAAAGTCTATTTTCGGTAAAACAGTTTTCTTTTTGGCATCGTGAAAATAAAAAAACTGTTTCTGTTTACAATCTAACATCTGCTGAATATCAATAGTTTCCATTTTTCTGCAAAAAAATATATTAAATTCGCAATAACGTAAGTTGTCTTAATCCAATTTGAATTATCAAAACACGGGCAAATTAGTAGATTACTCAATGGATGAATACCCATTGCTTTTTTAGTTCTGATGCTTCTCTATTGGAACTTTTTTTTTTTTTCATCTTCATTTCCTAATTTTTCAGCCAGAGCTGAAAACACGGATAAAGTTTCAAATGCAAAAATTACATCGAATCTTGTCCATAAATAGGCACGACAAGTTTCATGGAGATCTACACAGCGGTTCAAGAGTTATTAAGAGGAACACACTAACACTTTTCCTAAAAAAGTGATTTTATGTACTTCGTCTCTAGAAGGCTTAAAATCCATACATTGCTTTTATTCTCAGAATACCGATAGACAAGAAATACAGTGTCTTTCATTTCACACCTTGGTTTCTCTTGAGAGAGTGATACTCATTGTGTGATCTCTCTTAGAATGGAGATAAGTGCCATTATCAGATTTAGCTCCGTCTTTGGGTATATGAGAGTCTCATTATTTTAGATTACATAAAGAGATAACGGAATTCTTCTTTCACAATTGATAATAACAGAAGCCGCCCTTGGAAAATGAACGTACACCCAAGAAGCCACTTCAGCAAAAGATTTCAACCGTTACCGAATTCAGGTTTAGTTGAAATTTCAGTTTTCAAAACGATCACCAAAAATTCCTATTTCAACTTCTTCGAACTGAATTGCATTATTTGAGCTTGAATATCTGTCGATTTTATTTTATTTTTTTCTCTTCCTTACGCCTGTAATACAAGAAGAGCAAATGAACGAGAACTGGGAATTTAGATTTCTTATGTAGCATTCAATTGAGATGTCCTGCAAGTGCAGTGATAACTCAGAGTGACTGTTTAAGACTCCTGTTAAAGAGAAAGTGAATTTTCAAGAACGTATCCACACATTATCACTAGACGAGATATTAAAGCTGCTTTAATTTCTCAGAGGTCATTAAAAATACTCGAAATGGGAAAATAGAAGAATCGTCAGCTTTTTTCCCTCAACCAATTACCAAATTGACGGTCAACGACAGAAATACTGATGATCTTTATTTTATGAGGAATAATTTAATTCGTTCTAACTCATCTGTAACAACAGATTGGCAGATTAAAACTATTGTATAAAAATCTGACAAATAAATTGCTTGTCTGTCTGCAATGTATTTCAAAACTGTCGAAGTTCCATGATCAGTAGATTGATAACAATTTACAATTTGCTTCATCGTTGTCTAACATCTTGTTGTTTGGAAAGAAAAAAGTTGTTTTGTTTTGTTTTTCTGGACAGGACGTCGCGAGCTTCTCTGGATAGCACTGGGAAGATATTAATGCACTCGTTTCACAATAGGAGTAATTCCGGGGCGCGGAAAAATGAATAAATAAATAAAACCCTTCAAAATAGTTTTATTTGATGGTTTAGTTTTTAGTTTGGACAGAACCGAGTTATATTTCCTAGTCTGATGTAAAAACTAGATAATATGGAGATTACACTGAACAAAAACAAACAAAAAATATAGTTCGAGTGCCAAGTTTCAAATACCCGCAAAAAAAGAACCAAAAATAGTTTAACAAAAGATAGTGATAGTTTAAATTTGCCAATAAATATTTATTCATAAAAAGAGCGTTTCAGAGAGTCTTTGAATTGGTAGTTTTGGGCCCATTTAGATTCAGAATAAAAATCAACATGAAAATCAAATCACTTCGTAACCACTAAAATTTCAGCTTTCTAAGATATGTAGTTTTTGAATTATAATGATTACTATAACTTAACAACAACGTATTTTGGCATTATTATTTTTTTGCTCCGAGCTCCTTACTCTTATCCTGATGGAATAACACAAGAGAGATCTTCTTTAGTTATTTAAACCTATATCTTTAAAAGTTTTAGTCTTATATGGAAATATAGTTTTCGTGATGAAGGACTAACTTAAAGACATGCTTTAAAAATTGTCTTCTAACCCTTTTTCATCTTCCATGAATATTAGAGATGTGTAGACTAAATCTATAAATAATCGATTCAACCTTTTTCGTTGGCGTACCTTCAGATATAATTCATCTTTAACTACAAAGTATGTACCCAAAGTATTCAAATTACCTATAGATAAATGAAATTCTAGGGCCTAGGGTAAGAATCTAAAATAAATTACATAATTTACATACAGTAATAAATATTAAAGTTTAATATCTTTTAATAATTAAACAATACGTTTTAATTTTTAAATACATATTACGATTTCACATCCTATAAAAACTAAGTGAACATAGATACGTTTGAATGTCTTTTTGAGAGATACTTCAACTTGTTTCTGAGACGCTAAGGCCCTTATTTCTGGAACGAATCTTTCAGATATTTTATTTATTTTTTTTTACGTGCCCCCTTCTCATATCCCTACGTGTACCCATCACCCCAGGTTGAATATCGCCGCTCAGTGAATCTAGTGTTATTGTCCGGATACAAAAAGAAAAAGCTAATTACTTAAAAGTAATTGAAAAATACATTTAAAGGGAAAAGGTTAACACTATAGCCTTGCAATGGAGAGAATTACAACACGAGTACATTATTCTGGCAACATCTGAGGTAATAACCTGAAAGTGTTATTAATGGCTAGTTCTGTGATGAAGAACGTTTGCTTGAATGAACTTTAACGGGTTTTAAGAGGAAGGAAAAAAAATCACCTCCTTTTGCCAAAGCTACGTGACTGACGGTTTTTGAAGACGTTTCTGGAAGCCTAGAAACACCTTTATTTATTGGAGTGCAAAAGAGTTTCACCTGTTCTTTCGCCTCATTTCCCTTGAAACACTTACAGAGCGATCAGAGGTACAAAAACATCAACATAAAACTACTACACAAGACTTCGCATTTTCTAAGGCCAGTTTTTTTTATTTTACATTAATGTAACAGCCATTCTTCGCTTAAAGTTATTTTTCAGAGGATCCGCTAGTTTCATAGTTAAAACTAATTTCATTTGATAATCAAATAAAAAGAGTAACTAAAATTTACCATTATATCTTCTTTTACAGTTCGAAGTAAATTATAAAGTAAAAGTTTATCAATATTAGAGAGTTTTTGCCATAGCGTGCTTTATATACGGGAAACGTAAATGATACCCTATTTGAGGAGAGTTAACGCGTCACGTTAACGGTATTTCTTCTATGGGACAGTGACGCATGCGCAGAATACCAGTCATGTGACTTTAGCGTTACCGTATAGAATAGCGAGCTGGGCAAAAACTCTCTAATAACAAAAACTAAAAGCTGTTTAAGCTAAAGCGTAACAGTGAATTCTCTATGTCTATAAATTGGACCAATGCAAGTCTACCTCAAGCAGACATCGTTATGGTGAGGTATCTTTATTGCTGCAGCATAAAATAAAATAGACCAAACTTTCTCGCTAACGCAGTTTTAGTTGAACAGCTGTTGCAAGAGATAAGTCTGTTGTGGAAATCCGGTCATCAGCAAAAGCGTTTTAGAGCTGTCAATCGATCTTCCGAAACGTATTTGCAGGCAGTTTTGAAGGAACTACGAAAGCGAGGCTGTCATTGAACACAATGCTTTTTTCTGAGTAGTTGTTTCAACTCTTTTCTACCATTTATTTCCGTTTCGCTCCTAAACAACCATTCATTCTTCTCGCCCGTAATCATTCCTAATGGCGCCAAAATCGTTTGTCTCCGGATTCGTGTCGCCACACCCTCAGTTGGGAAGAGCTCTTTAGATCAATCATTTCAGAGGGCGGAAAATGGCTGTGTTCATTAAAGATATCCACCCCCACTCCCCCGGTTTCCCATTTTCTCTTCTAAACCTCTCTCGCAAAAGTTGTTGCTGAAGCCATCCCAGTATCTTCTTTCTTCAGAAGTTCATTCATGTAATTTCACTGCGCATTTCTTGATGCACCAGTTCGCTGAAAGAGAAAACGTCTAATGCGATGTTTATTAAATATTCCCGTGTCCTTTTGAAATGGATATTGCGAGATTTTTACAACGGCGACTTTTAGTAACCGGCGAAAGCAAGTATTTATACCTTGTATTTCTTTTAAACATTTTTTGGGGACAATTGAGGTCATAAAATCAGTATGTCCATGCCACTGCCCCTACCCCTGTCATCCCATTGAGAACCAGCGGAGGAATCTTCTTGAAACGTAGTATGTATTTTAATATAGATTATTTACTTTTCTTTTATTTTTATTATTTATTATTTTTTTGTAAAAATTCTCATAAATCGTCTTTTTCTCCACTCAGATCCCCGTGGGGGAATTTCCGCTTCCCCGTGGGGAAGTGACAAATATTCCACAGAGAAACATTAAAACAAAATAATTAACTCAGTGATGGCGCGCAAATTCGCTGAAGGGAAACTGTGAATTTTGATTAAAGTCTTAACAGTGTATCCTAATCCATTTTAAATTTGCGCGTCCTTTGATTTAATTAAAATTATTGGATTTGAAAAAAATTGGGAAATCCGGTCATCAGCAAAAGGTGATTGAATGTTTTCGAGTAATTTCCTAATCTACAAATACTAAAATTATTTTGTAGAAAGTAGATTTCGAAGTTGTTTTTTTTTTGTAATTTCTTAATCTATATTAAACTAGAGTTAAGATTTTACACTGATTTGTTTGTTTTCTTAAGACGTTAGCTTTTTAATGAGGCTACAATTAAGCTTCAGATTTAAAAGAGTGATTTTGGTTTTAAGAAACAAACGCTATCTCGTCTTATCCGTTCTGTTGGTTTATTTTTTTCTCAGATAACATCAGAGTCATTGAAGCGAAGTTTGTATCTTCGATGCGAATCACTTGGTGCACCGAAACAGAGATAGGAACTCGCTCGTGTTTTTTCTCAGTGGGAGATAAATGGCAAATCCTTCGTAATAAAGTAAAAGGTCTGGAAACACGAGTGTTCGCTTCTCCGTTTATTTCAAATGCGTCTGCACTGCAGTGAGCTTTCTAGCTAAGATGGATGTCTGCTTATCTTAATAGCGAAAGATAACATTCGTTATTAAGCTCATACGATAAAAATGTTGTATTTACGTATGCTTGGAAACTCTGGACTTCAGTGATGTGAAAGTGGGTTCCGTCGTCATTTGAGAATTAAATCTCTAACTGAAGAACCAAGTAAATGTATTCGCAACTCGTCTATCTGTGTTATCTTAGCCTTTCAGTTACTTCAATATCTTTTTTTACTTAATTTTCCACAGGGAAAGTGAGGATTTAACCAATCAATGTGTGTTTATCCCCCCCTAATAACTTTTAAATCACTGAATTGGTTCTTCTTGAAATGTTTTTCCAGTGGTTCTTCACGGGAAGCATTCCAATCTAAACAATGAATTTCTATCCTATTTCTATTAATATCTCATTGTCTTAAATAATGAGTATTATATCCTTTTGCCAATCAATTGCTCGCGGATTAAAATTAATCTATTGACGAAATCCGTAAATTAATCAGTTGATTATGGGAATTTTTTTTTCCCAGAAAATGGAAAAAGTTGTGGTGGTACAATTGTGTGGTACAATTTAAAAATAAACATGTATTTTTCGTTTTTTTGTTATTTTTTTCACTACTTTTTTAAGGCATTAAATTATTTTGAATAGAAAATTCAGTTGTCTTTAAACGCACGAGAATCAATCACAAAACCGAAAATGTTTACATTATGTTTTAATGAAAGATTAAAGTGTGCATTAGATGTGAACGAAAGTTCGCTTTACTCTTACATCACACAGTAACAAAAACACTTGTTGCTAGGTGGCGCTGACTGTAAAAGCATCTCTGATGCATTGTTTTTGAACATAGTCTACTTGTGATTGAGACTCTAACTGCAGTGGTTGATAAGTTTGTCCATTCCGGTAAAATAAAGAGGAATTTCACAATTTGATAGTCCATTTCACTACCAAATTTCACTACAGAAGTGAAACGATGTTAGAATTGTTAGTTCTTTATCCTTGTGACCACATCTGGTTTTAGTGACGGTTGGCCAAAATATCCTATCCGAAATTTTACGCTAGTTCTGGATTTGCTGTAACTAGTTTGCTTAGTAAGAAAGGTTGTCATTTAAGCCTCATTTAAACTCCTGGTTGTGGATCTGTATAAATTAATCAGTTGAATACAGCAGTTGTTGGTCCTAAACATCAACAACTTTTGCGTTGTTAACCACGTTTTCAATATTGAAAATTGTTAATTTTTTTTCTGTTCGTTCTCATACTAATTACTGCTGAATCCCTCTTACTGTTAAACAATGTTAAATTTCTTCCCCGTTCAGCTCTGACCTGTGTTTGAATGTAGATAAAACGTCTTTTTAAAAAGACTAACCGCTTCACTGTGCGGAGTTACTTATAATTCAAACAGCATCCTTCCCTACATTTGGAGATCACGTGGCTTCTCATAATGCATGTATTACAACTTTTTGATCCTCGCATTTCCTAAGGTTACTGAAATAGAGTCCGTTTCCCACTTTGACATCTTCCTTAACTTTATTTGGGAATATTTGGTTTTGGATCATTTATTTGCTTTCTTTTCCTTCACTTTACCTAAGGACTTCTGAAAATTCCTTTTGTGTTTTATATCTTCCTTAAACAAGAAATGATTTCTTTTTTAGTCTTTGTTGTGGGCGTCGTGTCCTGTTATTTCCTTACCTAATGTTGTTTTGACTATTCCGTTATCCTCCCAACCCTTCTTTATTTGGTCAGAAAATCCACTTATTCTCTCTCTTCTTCTTAATTTACTATTCTGTCTTCTTTCTAGATTCTATTTTCTTATTCCTTCTGATCTTTGTGCTGTCCTTTATTGTTTACAAGTTGAGGTTTCCTGATACTGGACCTCCTCTAAATACGAAGTGTCTGTCTTTTACTCCGTTGTCAGAAGCTTAAAAAGGTTAGGAAAATAGAAAGAGATGGAAAAACCCAATGACAGCTACAGAATTTCTGTATTGGAAAAGCCTCAGGGCGCCAGTCTAGATAGAGAAGAGAACTTGTAAAACTAGAAATGTTTTAACTTGAGTTTGTTACATCAGTGTAACTTAGGACCGGTTAATGATCTTGAAACTCGCCGTGACTACAAAAAAACTTAAGCATTTGAAAATTTTTCTTTAATAGTTGCTTTCGAGAAATTTATGCTTGAAATTGACGAAAATTCTCATAGAAAAATCTTAGAACAGGGAATTTCTATGGACATTATAAACATACATTGTTAATCTGTTTCATAATCCACTGTCATTAGCACGAGTTTTGATACAATTAAGATTACTTGACTGGATTTCGGTAATTTAAGTATCAGTGGAATTTAATTGTTCAGCAGAAGGAAAAATTTAAAAATTGTTTAGATTCGGGAGTATTATATATAAATCCACGGAGATTTTTTCCTTTTTATTGTGTTCACAATTAAAAATACTACTAATAATAATAAAACCTCAACAGTTTAAGGATGCTAGGCTTTTAAGGTCTTTGAGGAACTTCTTAATTTCATGATGATGTAATAAGAAATATCACCACTAATACTTGAAAAGCAGCCCGTTAGGACCATTCGTTTCCAAACACTCTCAAACAAGAACCAACACAGGAAAAATATGAATTAAACAAGGAATGATTTACCTTAAATGTGTTTACGAATCGTTGCTTCTGTATCTAATCTATTCAGTCATCAAAAACCAATGGAAAACTATGGTTGAGTGACAAAGAGATTGGGATAAAAGGATTAAGAAACTGACAGGTTCACTTCTTTTAGTAATGCATACTCTATAATAAGATAATTGACTACTCACAAAGTGTTTAAATGTTGTTGTTCGTTTTTAACTGTATCTATATTCCCTTCCACGTTTTTTTTTCAGATCTTTTGTCAATATCCAGGTGTGTGTGTGTGTGGTTTTTTTTTTATTAATATATGAGTAAATTAACTTTTCATGGATACTTCTAATGTCAAAATTCATTTTCATTTGTAAGCTAATCCTGACAGACGAACAGATTCACTTCCTAATGTTTAGCGACCCATATGACTGCTATTTGCATTTGTCTGTCCATCCGTGTCTGCCCTCCCGCTTAACAACTCCCGAACGGAAGGTCGGATCGGCAAACGGACTTCACCATCGTGTTCAGAGACCCAAACACCGTAACCCTAATGGGTATTTTTGTTTCTTGTGTGCAAATAATTTCGGCATACTCTTGAATTTTAAAGTTGAGTCTTGTTTATGTATTTCGGAGAGTCCCTTTAAATAGGCCAATTTTCACACTATATTTAAGGAAACTGAAGTAGTATATTGAATAGAGTGATGGATTCAGAATCAGAAGCTTGTGAGTTCGAATCCCAGCCTTGAATATATATTTTTTTTATTTCGGAGATTCCATGTTTATGCCACTAAACGTTTTCGTTGTCTTCTGTTTGAAATTGATTATGCACACGCTTGGGTTTTAATGGGTCGTCCTTAATTTTATGCTTTAGCACAATTTTTTTCAGTTTCCGTTTCTTCGCAGAATGGTAAATTAGTAAAATCTAATAAATATTTAAATATTGTAGACTTGGAGGTGTATCCAACAAGCATCCAACAACAAACGAACTCCTGAATAGATAAGTTGCTAGCAGTAGCGTCGGACTATTTCCAGAACATTCACTCGGCGTTTTCAGTTATAAAACCATCATCAAAGAAAAATCCGATATTCCAATTAATCGCGAACCAATTTATTTGTTTTGTAGTTGCTCTAGAAAAACAACTAACAAAGGCAAATTCTTATATAAGCCTATGTTTTTATTTGCAGCGTTTATTTGAAACTTGCTTTTTAACTTTCCTCTGCCCTGTTTGTTTTCAGTTTGACTCAAAGAGTAAAATCGCAATAACCAGTGTTGTTGGGTTGGGGTCGAAGTCATTCCATTCTACACCTGAATGATGACGTCATCCACTGTTGAATCATCCACTTGACCCTGTTTGTAAATAAGTCATCGATTGCTTTGTGGAATCCAAACACCGGTCGTTGGTGTTGATATTAGGATTAAGTGTTTATAAACGCACTCCTTTTCCATTTTAATGCTTCATATTTCTTGGCCATTGGGCAAACACACATTGGATTACAATCGACTTAGTTACAAGTAAATAGAGATATTTTGCTTTGATACGAAATCAATGATTATGCGTTATTATACGTAATTATTTCCTTAGGCGCTTGATCAACTTAAAAGAACATAGTTTAAAATGCTGAGGAACTTTATTTATCGTTCTTTCTCTTTGAACTTCTCTTTTAGCCCATGTATGTTAACTATCTAAAATAATTTTTGCGTTGTTTTGCCGCCATTTTTAAAATTCCATCTTCAACTATTCTTTATCTCTCGTTTCACTTCCAGCTGATTACTTCCCAATATAACGTGAAAAGAAAAGTCCAAATCATAGCTTACAATTGTTATCCATTTATAGCTTGTACATGCTTCATTTTGATCTTTCAGTAAAGCAACTGTAGTTGGGTCACCAAGTTTCGAAAATCGCCTTGGTAACATCGAAAAGTACTTATTTGAAAAAATAAAATTGAAATTTTTGCCCTCTGCTCTATTCTTATTGGTCCACCATGTAGTCTACCAAAATTAATAGAATCTCCGATTCAACAACTAAAAAATTCCAGTTTCCGACTATGTGTAGTTTTTGAGCTACGTTCTTTAGTGAAAGACTTGACTGTTATATTCGACTTAAAATGCATTCCAAAATTATTTTATTCTAACCGGTTATTTTTTTTTTAGCGTTCCTATGCATTAGCGTTCCAAATCTGTGGTAGCTAAACTACCACGCTGTATAAAAAGGAGCTTCAAGTTCTTTGTTTTTCTTTTTAATTAGGCTAAATAATTAAATAGCCTCTCAGTTCTTTAAGTAACTCTTCTGCAAATGATTCTTCTATTTTTGCAGATATTAAGCTTTTTAACAGTTGATATTAATCTCTTACAAAAAACATAGGGGCACTTGATATCTGTGCTGAAATGTAATAATTTTACCATTGCATCCTCATTTGACCTCATCTTGTAACCTTTTATCGTTGTTTTCCTCTTTTATTTCTAGAAATACTTCAGTTATTGTCATTATTTCGAACAGCTGCAAGTAACGAATAAAAACATGATGAATTGATCGAATGTAATTTCAGCTGTTAATATCACCTGATCAGTTCGAAAATTACTTTGTCAGTGATTTTTTTTTTTTTCGTTTAATAAATAGATTGAAAGAATCTTTGTTCTCCTGTAAGTATTCATTGCTGTTCAAGAGCAATTCATCTAATTGAATGTTAGGCTTAATTCACAAAGGAAATTGCAGGAATTTTGATCATAAGTTTTGATCTATCTTGTCTCAAACAAAATAGCACCAATTCGAAACCTACAATGGAGATGCTATGCACTGTTTATCTAAATGTTTCGTTCGCACTTGTAAGAAGGACGTGAACTTATTTTTCTATTCCTTATTTACATGCAGACAACTCTGGATATATTTTCTTCAAAATTTAGGGGCTGGAAATTTTTGAACTTGACGGGCGGAAGATTACAAAATGTCCTTTAAACAAACAAACTGAGAAATAACAGGCTGTAAGTTTACTCTTTTTGAATCTTTTCTGTTTACTACAAATCTTAAACACAAAGTACTAATTTGAATTTTTATATTTGATTGTTTCACTTCTCTGTCTTTAATTTAACTCTGATTAGTAATTATGTTTTGTTTAATTTATTAAAAATAATAGTTGCGCACCTAAATTAACATTAAAACAGAAACGCATCAACCTTATTACTGTAACTTTTGTTAATATTGAGCTTAATAATCAATGGTTATCATTTGATTAATAGTTAATTGACTGAATTGGTGGACGTTTGATCTTCTGCGATTGGAAAGCGAGAAGATTGCTCATTTAAGCATTTGTTTTTGTTGGGGTTTTTTTTCGCCCTCCGTTTTGACGCGTTTTTTTATTGTGTGTCAAGTGATCATCTTTATCGGCGTGAAAAGAGGGAGAGGCGCCATTCACACTCAGTGGGCGACAAAGCAAATGTCAAGGGTCGAAGTCTCCCCCTTCACTTGCCCATATGGGGTCTTCCAAATACAGTCAAAGACTTCGCCTGTCCGAAAGACGATACAACCATAATGTTAGCCATGCTTTTGTTTGAGATGGATTAGTTAATACCATTGTGAAATATCTTGGTAGAATTCTGTCTGTCTACGTAATAGTATAAGTATCTCACTCTCAGACTAACAATAAGCTACAGTTCGTTACTAAACAAAACAAGCTTTTTTCAGGTATTCAGAGTTTGAAATTGGTAGCCATTAATTTCGACGTCACTTGCAACTGCTACGCATTGAAACTGATGAAAATAATGGCTGAACATCGGAATTCTATAGCCAATATTTCTTAATTGGTCAGTCAGAATGTGATCTGGTTGATTTTTTTTTTCCTGAGGTTAAACTAGGCTCCTTTAAATAATATTAGATTAAGTTCGGTTTTCTTTAAGCTTTAGTTTAAATTAGGATGTTTCAGTTGGAATAGATAAATAAATAAATCATTGTTCCTTTTTAAGTACGGTACAGTAATATCTTACATCGCAATGTCCAACTCCCAAATGACGCCATCGATTGAAGAATGTGATCGCTAAGAAATGGCTACCAAATGGATTCCATTATTCTGAAAATTTAAATTAAACAAAAAGGAATCCAGTTAAAAAAAAAAATACGGATAATACCAATATTTGCAGTAAACATTATTAAGATATAGTTATAAGTATTAAAACACCTCTAACATATCTTTTATTTAATGTGTGGATCCGTACCTGGATATTCTTGGATTAATGAATATACCTGGATATGCCAACCTATTTGGATAGAAATACCTTCGAATCACAGTGTGTACTTCTGTCAGAGGTTTTCCTTCTTCATTCAAGAGTTGGAACAATGACGAAGTTCCCGCTCACATTTCTTGATTTCCGGTATGATATTTATTAAGTGTTATGCAAATTTCTATATACAGTATTTGAGTATTGTTGTCATTACTATGGCAAACAATACTAAACAAAAATGTTTACTTCTTTATCAGAAACATTCTTAATACTTTGGAATTACTTTGATTCAAACTGCACATTTCTTTTTGTAATAATTTATGTTAAGCAATTTCTTAACTACTGTACAAGTAACTTTTAGTAAGATATCTTTGCTACAGGTATTTGTTACTCATAAGTTCTCGTTCCATATTAAAAAAAAAACAAAAAACCAACAAGCTTTTAAAGAACAACAAAAACAAAAATTGTAGCTTCAGTACTTAATTTACATAGAATATAGCTTCAAATAATAATATACTACTAATAATAATTTTATTGGGATAATCTTAAATAAAAAATTACTAAAAGAAAGTGATTATCAAAAGAAAAAAATTCAGCTTTTTCGATAGTTTTCTTTGTTGAGATCATCATCATCATCCAAACACGATTATGAAATAAAATTAAAATAAAATTTTAACCACATTAATATTATGTTAATTTCTCTCAGAAAATAATTTTAGCTCAACATGACAATTGTTCCCCATTAGGCCAGTGTTGACCCGTTTCGGTTCCAGCTACACAGGGTCCAGAAGGCGTTTTTGTGGGCGTCCAGGTCGTCTTTTTCCCTGAGGTTTGTAGTGAAGTATTTCATAGGGTATTCTATTTGGTGTCATTCTGGAGACATGTTGTAACCATCTATTTCTATATGTGGAAATCTTCTCCTCTATTGGTTGTAGATTGAGTTCATGGAGTATCTCCTCATTCCTTTTATGATCCAATAAAGTATATCCGGCAGTTCATCTTGGGTCCCTCATTTCGGCCGCTTTTTTTTTTTTTTATTTATTTATTTATTTATTTCTAAATTTAAAATTACAGTCCTGCTAGGTTTTCAAAATGAAATCCTGTGATGCAGGTGCTGAAAGTATAAATAATTTATATTTGTAATTTAAAAAGTATTAATCATATAAAATCATATAAAAATTATATAATTACGCAATTATACGAATTATATTTAAATTAGATTCAATTATATAATTATATAAAAATCAATATATCACAGAAATTTTAATCTACTGAAATCTTTTTTTTTTTTTTTTTTGAGAACCCAAATCTCACTTCCATAGAGGAGAGTTGGTATAGTTTTGTACAATTTTGTTCTGGAATGTTTTTGTACTAAATTGGGTTTTAAAATTGAATTCAACAATCCTAATATTTGTAAAAAAATTTTAATTTTTTTTATTAATATCTATCTCTCCTCATAAGAGATGTTACACCCTAAATATGAGAAAGAATTAACTTGTTCTAAAATCATGTTTTCAGTTACAATTTTGCTTCTGAATGGATATACTCCTTTAAATGCCATTATTTTTGGTTTTAAAAGGTGATATTTTTGTTGAGATATATAGAGAAAATACGATTTAAATTTGATTGTAAACATCTGCCGAGATTCCTGACTTTCAGTGATTTTTTTTCTCCCCATCTAATAACAGGAAGTGTCATTTCATTTGTTTTCTTTTGTACATTTTTTCCATTGTTTTCTTTTTTTTTTCTGTCCTAGACTGAATCGCGTGATATCCTTGAAGGTCCCGCACAGATTCATTGTCAGCAGAATAATTTTGCAGAAATCTTTTGACTGCGGAAGTTGTTTTAATTGTGAGGTTATTTGTATTTTTCATTTTCACTCTGGTCTTCATTTCTATACTTCTGTTTTTTAATTCTTGAAAAAATAATTACAGCTTTCCATTGTTCGTCCATTGAAATACAGTTTGCAAGATCTTTGGAAATTTTGTTTTATTTTTAGATAAAGAATAAAGAAAGAAAGTTTAACTCGGTACAAACCTATCTTGATAACAGAGAAACAATTATAACAGAATCACAGCTTGTGACTCAGGAAGTTTTTGTGTTCCTGCTCTTTCAGTAATATAATGTGAAAGCTTTCGCTCTGATACCGTTGTTGTTATTATTCTGCTGGTTATTATTTGCTAAGTGAGCTTCGTTACTGTGGTCGACGATTTTGGAAAAAAGAAAATCAATAAATAAATGTATCTAAATGTCACTTACCATAATGCAAATGCAGGTCCACAACATATATAATTGCGTAGGACTTATTGCATTCTTGTTTAATGAAGGAAGGACGACGTTTCTGTGATAAGTTACCAGCTACAAAGCTGCCATTCTTATCTTTCTTTTGCTATCAAGATTTATCTATGCTTTCCTTCTGTTAGGTCATCATTACAATGAATTTTTCTTAATACTATTCATTGTTGCAGTGACTAAATGCAAAGTGTTGTTGTTAACCACGTGACAATTGTCTTATGAAACTGAGACGGAAAGAAAGTAGAAGACGTGATTAATAAATGCATGATTGAAATGAGAAGTTGACCCTTGTCTCAAGAGACGTTATAACGGAAATCTAGATGTTAAATGAAAGGAACGTGCCGGATGAATTTATGAAACGAACTTAAATAAAAAAAACAACGATAATAATTAAGCCCAACAAGTTAAAATAAGGCGTTAGATTGCTGTGTTTTTTTTTTATGGAAGAGAGTACCTATTTGTTGTCTCTTAAGAACATCTGCGCCCGTCTGTTAACTTTTTTGATGAGGAAATGACCGTTGGAAGGGTGATCGGGGAGCCGTGTCTGGTGCTTTCATTTCCTCTCCGTTCAATTCGCTCTTGGAATCCTATTAGTTGAGCAATTCGGACGATTTGCATCCACGGACTCCATGAAAAAGGAATCTCATTACATTAATAAAGATGAAGCGCCTTTCAAAATACAAGCAATGGTTGGGAACCTACGTTGGAAGTCGGGTCTTAGTCGTTGCGGTTTCTCCATCATTCTCATAAAGAAAACAAGGAAATTAAAATTGGAGCTGACATCCCCCCCCCCCCCCTTGGAAGTTCACATTGACTAATTCAATCCAATATGGCAGTTCGTAGATAGTGTTCGTAATAGTTGCTCTTTAAGGACATAAATGGCGGTTTTTTACCATGACTGTAGATCTGTTTTATACTAAAATCACTAGATGGCGTAACTAAGAACGCTTAAATCCTTTAATGAAATTTCAAGCTTTCTTGTAATAGTCTTAATAGAGATGGACTGACTGGCCTTCAGGTTGAGTTCCCGAGAATCCCCGAAAACGCGTAAAACGGGAGTCTTACAAAATGGAATAGTAGGGGATGGCTCCCAAACGACCCACATTCCGATCTTTCAATCGAAAAAGCACCTATTTTTTTATACATATTAAGGCATATTCGTACATATGTTACTAATTTATTTAAGATTAATAAATAAGATATTCAATCGCATAAAACAAATAAATATTAAAATAGTTCTTTATTTTTAAGATTAACACATCGTAAATCATATCTTCTTTAGGTATGCTAATGAAAGCGAAGGCTCATAGGCTGCTTCAGAATGCACAACTCTCTTCCTTTTCTTAACTTGGCCTTTATTCTTTCACTTTTTGGATTACTATCTTTTCCCTTTCGAGACAATTTTCTGTTACTTCACAGATAAAAATTACAAAATAATGATAATATCAATAAAGCAATAAGGGACAGAAAATGAACTCCTGAGCACAACGACGAAACAAGGTGCAGAAGCTTCTACGATTCCTGCACACAGCTAGTGATAAGTCTTCGTGCACCGAACTGGAATCGCGGATAACGAAAGCCCGTATAACGAGAGTTAGCTGTACTTATTTCGATTTACTGCATTCTAAAGATTCGTTCGGTCTGACGTCATTCCGTAATGGCGTCCTGGAGAAGGCAACTGGAAACCACTCCAGTATCTGTTCCCTTGTATATCTACGGCTTCTTCTAGGGGTTCGCCCTTCGGGGTCACTAGGATTCCGTAGACCGCGTACCTTCGAATACGAAGTTCGCACATCATGATGAAAGATTCGCTGTTCTAAAAGTTTCTCTGTATTGATGTATAATCTCCGAAGAACAATTGCATATTCGATAGTTTCTGTCAGTCTAGAGAGATTTCCTGTCCTCACTTAACCTGAAGAAGTTTCCTGTATAAGAAAAGATATATTGTATTAAAGAGGTGATTAATTGAAGTACTGTCGACTGAATGTTTATGTGTTACATTATTTAAGATGTATTATAGGAGTTATGAAGTATCTAATTCTTTTAACCATGCGATTTTAGCATTAGTAGATTTGTAGTTGAGGCGTGCATAGACAGCAACGTCGTCAGAGTACCCTTGTCAAAATTAGACTCAAGTTAATTGTAATTGTCAGAACAGGGTTTTAAGAAAAAGTTGTAATTATATACGCCGGAATGTCTGCAAGGCTGAGGGAATGTTATTAATTAATAAATAATTGACAACTAATGATAAAATATTAATTTATTAATTGGCTGTTAATTAAAATATCTGATTTATAATTATTGTAGTGAAAATGATTTTTTCGTGTGCCTTTTCCATCCACTTCAATTGTTGATACAGGCTCTGACAGTGGTGTCCTATCAGCTGAAAACCGTAATCGTTTCAATCACTTATTAATTCACACTTTCAGTGGATTAAGAAGTATATACATGAATTTTGTGGTTGTAAGATATAAAAACTAGTAAGGATTGTTTAATCGGGGAGTGTTTCTTCAGTGCGGGGGCGACTCGTCTCCTCTGGCTGTAATAATATCAGCAACGGATATGGAAAGAATGTTTTTAAAACATTTGGAAAAACCTTAATAATGTTATTAAATTAATAATAATAATAATAAAGGATTCCATTAATATATATCACATTTTTTTATGATTTTTTAATCTTTACAATCGAACTTTCAGTAGCACTTATTCCTTTTTATAAATCCTGTAGAATCTGACAAATTTTCCTTTGCACTGGGGTATGAAATTTCAGACAAACAGTTTTTGTCGAAATAAGTGAAATTTATAACTTTTGTGTATTTTCATGCATCGTTATTTTAATGATCCACATCTGTTAAATGCAACAGGTGGTTTCTTTTGCTTTAGTTGACTGGTTTTATTTTCTTATGAGTCGCGGGATTCTGTGATAAATAAGGGCTAAAGACACGACGCAGTTCCCTTTGACTTTTATTGCTACATCCCAACAATTTCCTTACTTTATAACATTAGTTCATATCTCTTTGAAAGAAAATTTGAAAATAAAGAAATAAATGAATGGAAATATATTAAAATACATTATTAATGAAATCCTTTAACACTTCGTTTATAAAGAGTTATTTTCATCTTTTTGCAATTGATAACTCTTCTCGATAATATAATTATTGACTAATAATGCCGTTGGAGGAATTAATATGAAGCGCCTTAAGGAATATTTCAGTGTCCAGTATTAAAAGCGTTTTAACTTTAAATGCTTTCTTTTTTAGCATTATTCAAGATGTTCGTGAGAGAACATAATGTCCATATTCATTATTTATTTCGCAGAAACTATACAGAGGATAAATCTTCGTATTTGGAAATTGTATCTATCGAATACAAACATCTTCTGTTTAAAAGTGATAAAATCCTTAAATAATAATTTCAGTCGCCTAAAACCAAATTAATTTTAATTAATTTTAATCTTTTTAAATCAAAGCACAAGTAAATTTAAGTAGATTTCAAATTGGATTAATGTTGATCGATAAAAATTTATTGTTTTGTTAATGTTTTCCTATGGAAATTATTGCTGTTTCCGCGCACAAATTTCTCCTCGGGAATCTACTGCACAAGTTTTCAAATAGAAAAGATCAAATATAGAAGATTTATATCGAGGTTTAAAAAGGTACATTCACTGGTTCAGAATTATTTGACAGTTGTACATACATACATGCGTAGTTTGGTTTTATGAACTTGACTTTTCTTCAAAAATATTCAATAGCTGTTGATTAAGAAATTAAAAAGATTTTTTTTTTTTTAATTTGGTTGATGTTTCAGGAGGAAATGTTCACGTATTTGAATTGAGTTTTAGACATGTTGTTATATTTAAATCGGAGTTTCCATTTGTTCGAGAACGCCCAATGTATTCGCCAGTGTGTGGAGAAATTCTGTAATGATGATGGTTTTTTTTGGTTGGATGTTATGGTTTGGTAGTTGAGAAACGTTCGTTTGTCAAAAGAAAGGTTGGGAAACGCTGATTTAGACCATCATTTCTGAGGGTCGTTGCTCGTATTTACAGTACTTTTCACGAAAATTCTTCGAATCTGTTGAAGAGATAACAGCAGGGAGTCAAGTAAATAGAAGAGTAAAAAAAAAAATCTCTTAAACAAATCTGAATTTAAAAAGAAAATAAGCATCCCTTTTAGAAAGGCATACACAGTATTTGTTTTTTATTCCAGTTTTAAAATTGTGCCTGGATTTTGTGAAAAGCCAGTGAATTATTCGTAACCTGATTTCAATAACTATCGGTGAAGATGGTTTCGAATTTGACTCGCTATCCAAAACCAAGAATGAATTCTTTAGTTTGTTAATTGTTAAAATAAATATTATCCTTAGACCTTTGGGACGTCCTCAGATAAGCCTGTATACAGTTCTTGGATTCACGAAGCTCCAACGGTAATCGAACATCAATTTTTCTTTTATTTCATTTCCCGTTTCCTTTATCTCCGTTCCTTATTGTCGTGACATTTTATTTTTTTTTATCCTTCCTTGGAAGACGACCGTTGACCCACACCAAATGTCAGGTTTGGCGTCGTTGTACGGTTGGCTTGCCATATTCACACTTCCTGATTTTCGCCCTAGTAGCTCCCCTCGCCGGCCGTGGCGCTATCTCGAGTCCTTCACAGATGCATTTGTCTGACAACAGGTTGTTTATCCATCAGCTGATGACAATGGACTTTTTTTTCTCCTTTTTATGGGAATAGATTAAGAGAATCCCATGGAGAATGTTGTGGCCCATTCACTAATTAAGAACGCATGCGCAGAACGTGAGTATTAGCATCATTAAGCTAATTAATAAACGATCTAAATTTAGTATTCATATAATGATTTATAAGTGATACACTTATACGAGTAATTAAAATAATTCAAAATTCATATTCTAATTATTTTACTTTTCACTTAAAGTTAATTAAATGCTTTAATTAAATTCTTTTATAAGCCATTGAATAATCGATGGGAGTGGGGGATGTAATTTAATAACTTCTTATATTTATTTTCTTTATGTTCTAATGGCGTCACTTTTCTTCTTACTTTTGTATTATGTTTATTCGGATTTAGAAATGTTAACCAGATTCCGAGAATGCAATAACTTACTGCAATGGAAAAATATTCAAGTTTTTGCCTGGTAATTTTTCTTCTACAGGTAACCCCCGAAGAACACGATTAATTGGTTCCGTGTTCTTTGAAACCGTGTTGTTCGAGACTACAAAGAAGTGTAAAAATAAAAAAAAAACGTTACGTTTTAAATTTTTTTTTTTTTTTTTTGGTTAAATATAAGACTAAAAATTTTATTGTTTTGTCATTATATTTATTGTTTCAAGTGTGAAAATAAAAAAAAAAAAAACGTTACGTTTTAAATTTTTTTTTTTTGGTTAAATATAAGACTAAAAATTTTTATTTTTTAAAAATTTAAAATACTTACTATTTTAAAGAAAAAATTATTTATAAAATAATTACGAATAACATTTATAATATCAATAGGTAAACAAATAATCAAAATAATGAAAAAATAACTCTATACAATTGGTTAAAAATCTTTCAAATCAATAAATTGAAGAATTATTTTAGTTTAAGATTGGAAACTATATAAAATATAAATTATTCAGTCAAATTAATTGGGAAAAATATCATTCTAAATCTCTAAAAAGTATTAAAAATTCTTAAAACTTTATTAATCGTTGACGTAATTGATGAGAATATTACATTAAATTTTTAACTACTGTAATTTTATATCAAATAATATATGTATTTTATTCTTTTTCAAAAGAATTACTCAAAAATCGTGTAGTTTGAAACCGTGTAATTCAGGGGAAGGTATCAATGTTCTTCGAAACTCGTGTTCTTCAAGTACCGTGTTGTTCGGGGGTTACCTGTATCTCCATGTCGAGTATGACTTTAAAATACTTATAGGCCTACATGACATAGATGGTGTCCGGTAATTTAAACCAACGAAGGGTAATAAAGAATGTAGAAGACTTGAGAACCCCCTGATATTGTCTGAAATAGAATCATCCTACACAAGGACTATTTGAGTAATATATTCAAAGGACCACTATGTGGAAATAAAAAGTATACAATGGATCAGCTAATATATATCACGTCAGCAATACTGAAAATATAATATATACATACATACTGTACATAAAGTTATGTTAATATTAATGATATGACTATAATAATATTAGCTAGGCAAAGTGTGTTGATTTGAGGAAATGTGTGCTAAATAAAACAGACTTTTAAACTTCTTAATACAGTACGAGCTAGTGATTTAATAAATATTATTTTTGTTCCTTCACGTTAAAATTAGAAAATTTGTTTCCCAGACATCGAGGTTCACTTAGTTTTTTCAGGGACCAGAGTCTTTGAGTTATTTACAAGGATTGTTTAGTTTTTATTGTCTGAAAGATGAACAACGAACATCGCATAAAAAAATACCGAAATCTTTTATTGATTGCAAATAGATCTCGTTGATAGTTTTGTTTTATTCTTAGGGATTAGTGTTAAAATGAAAGAACTCATAATGGGTTTTTGGTCCTCGACAAACTTATTAAGAAAAATGTATTGTGAATGATCTTTGTTTCATTAATTATAATCTAATCTTAGCTCAAGTTAAGGAAGTCGACCTCCAAAGGGCCAAAAAAAGAAATCGTCTTCAAAATTTCGGCGAGGAGACAATCCAACCAAAAAAAAGAAAGAAAAGGAAATAAGACTTATCCATTTCGAGATTTCGGGGCAGGCCAGGACCTCTCGGTCCCCACTTTCTAAATATGCCTTTGAGCTTCAGTACCATAGTTCCAGGTGCTTTATCGAAAAATTCGCTGTGTGTTGTACACAAAAAAACAAAAATTACTCAGTTCTCAGGTGGATCTGAAGTAAGTCTTTTTATCAAGCAATGAACCAACCTATTACAGTGTAAATCTCGTTATTCTAAAATATATTGTGAAACAATAAATAACTTATCATTACATATCTACTTATTTATTTATCAAAAATTAAGTGTAACAATTATTTAGTTAATTGTATGTATCATTATAAAAATGGTTATTAATTCCAACGCCAAATTCGCAAATGTAAATCTTTTGAAGGTTACAAGAAAAAGGAATTACTGTTAAAGCGTGCGGAGGATCTTCTTCGCTGATGCTCATCCACCGTTTCTTCCATAAATCGTGTCTAATCTTCCCTTTGTGGGAATCGAAGAAAAACTCCCATATTCAGTTCCGCGCCATTTGAATTTCCTCAAAAATTCTTTCAAAAATCTGACGATCCGTGGCGTTAGAATATCAACGGGCGAGTCTTTTTTTCTGCTGACGGTAGACTATCGCTCCATTACCCGCAACGAAGAAGATCGTTTCTCGGACTCGCTTCAATGGCATCACCTGAACAAGTGTCTGTCAATCGTAGTAAATAGACTGTATTAGCTCGAGACTGACAGCGTGACAGTGTAGCTCAGGGCATGCACGTGGATAATTTCAATCTAGTTTGAATCTCATACATATTTAATTTCTAACAAGATCAATTTAATTGATTAAAACATCAGTTCTGTGTTCTAAGTTCGTGATACCAGATTCCTCGATCTCCATTGCTGACATAATTTTATTCGTGTTTCTGTCAGACCTCGTAAATATTTGTTAACAAACTAGGCAAAATTTCGAAAGTATTAACCAAAAATAGATTTCGTTTCATAAGAATTAATTTCCATTTGATCAGTTCAGGAATACAAAAACCTAACCATTTAAAAAAAAAATAAATTAAAGATGATTATTGCAATACAAACGAGCAATTAAAAATTCTTAAGTTGTGACGCTATTAAGAATAGAATTACTTATAGCGCTATTAATTCCAAATTCGAAAGTAACTTAATTTTTATTTTCGTTAGATCAGTTTCTGTCTACACGCCCCTGGCAAACTAGAATAATAATTGTGTAATAAGTATCCTCTCTCCCAACTTTATCCTTAGATCACCGTGAATCTTGAGTCATTCAATGTAAATGAGTTGAATCATCCATGCAAGGAGATTTATGTTCTGTTTACATTTTGTTGGCCAAACTCTGATTCGTTTTCATTGGAGCTGTGATTTCTTTCTTGGGTTTAACTGCTAAAAACTAAAGTTTACTTGTTTGCCATTTCTTTTTTGGTTATGGGGGGATGATGACCTTTCTTTCGTTTGCTAATGATAACATCTAAGCGAGGGTGATAATGACGATGTGATAGTCATGGTTCCAGAATATTCAGAATCTAATCGTCATTATTAGATTTACATAAATTTCTCAATAATTTGCAACAGACCGTCTTCACTGTTTAACAGGAAACAGTTGAGCTTAAATGGCTAAGAATAAGGAACTGAAAAATTAAATTAACTGAACCGACTAGAATAAAGCAGTGGCTCGTAAACTTCACTTGCCGCCCGCATCCCCTCGATACCCCTTACATCCAAAAAAAAAAATAGCTGAAGAAGAATATCTATATCGTGTCATTTGATGTAAATTAACTTTGCGAGATGATCATAAAATGAAACTTTTTTTCATTTTTTTACGTCATACCATTGTATTTAAAGCAAGCTGGAACGATCTTAGTAATCAGTTTGTTGGAAGGGGAGGTCAATGTTAATAATAATATTTCCTCTAACTTCCTTCAAAAACTAAATTACAATTCGGAAGAAACATCGTAGAAGATACTATTTTCGACATACTGTTTCTAAAGACAAACAAAGAAACAGTTTGTCCACTCCGTTTTGCATTAGATTTTTTGGGAAAATTCTCCCTCTTAACGTATTTTCGCTGAGCGCGCCTTTTCACAAGCGTTTATCATACGGTACGAACGAATAATTACTACACATAGGTTTGAGGAGTTAAAGCAATAGGCCTCCTTAATTTTTTCCATGATTTATGCTACATATATTGAAGCACCTCCAGAAATAAAATAAATGTTCCAGATTTACGTCACTGCAATGAAGAATTTTTTTTTATGTTTGAAGAAAATGACCAATAAACCATGCACAAGGGGTTAAATCACTAGTTACAAAAATCACTATCTTTGAATGGGAGGAGTCTTATACAAAGTAGAAAATAAATAAAAATACGAGATAGAAAGAGCATTGTTCGGATAACAATTTTTTCGCCCTCTTGCGCAAACTAGCTGAATATTATTTTCCATCGTATCTACATACGTATAACAATTAGAAAGTTTTGTGCTTGCAGCTGCAGCTTGACATTGTCAAAGAATATGTAGAGATTTTCTGGTTTTTACAAATTTTCCCTTGACAATAAATCGTTTAACAAGTCAGATGGACATTATCTGGTCCCTCTTGATTCTTAGGAAATGTATATAATAGATAGTAAAATAAATAAATAAATAAATAAATAAGGTTTTCCCCAGTAAGATCCTTAATTTTTCACTTCGTCTTGTACAGTGGATTTGTTTTGTTACGACGCCATTGAAACCTACCAGTCTTCTGCCCATTTCGAAGTACAGTTTAATTATAACGGAAGCCAATGAATGAGCAAAGGAAAGGAACTCACTTTTAGAAAGGCTTCTTTGTCATCTGTTGAATTCAAGCTACTCCGTTAGAACAATATTTCTGCCCGGAAGATAATCTTGTTTGTTTTGTAATGAATTAGTTCTGGTTATTGGATCATTTGAATCGAAATTAATCAGCATTTCATTCGACCCAGTGTAAAGAAGATAAAGAAAGCATTTCTGCGGAACTTCTGAACTTTGTAAATACGCAACTGTTCTTCGTAATAGAAATTCAGTTGTTATTATTTGTAATCAACAAATTGACTTTTTGTTGTAATGCCTATTTTTTTTTCTGCTGTTTTTACTTGTTTTTCTTATATTGTTGCTGTAGGCGCCATAAAAACTTCCTTTTGAACCTCTTACCGTTAATTACAATAAAAATAACTAGTTTCGTAGTTTAGTTAACTTGTATTACACTTATTTTGTTCGCGTTGATATTGAAAAAATAAGCTGAGCACTTTCCATGATTTCTAGGTTAATTTATTGATTCTTAAGAAAATAAAAAAAAAAGGGGAGGGAAATCCACTATACGGCTGTATGTCTCGTAGAAAATATTACGGATCTTTTTCTAAAACACATCTTTTATTGTTTTGAAAAACATGTTTATCAGTTCTGCATTAGAACTTGAATTAGAATTGCCATATTTATCAATTGGTCATATTATTTTACCTATAACTACACCAGTAGCAGTGATGTCACTTACTGGCGAAGAATATAAGGCATAGTATGATATGACAGTTCTCCAGTATGTAGCTTGTGCAACGGGAGAAACACCTTGCAAAGTTTCAAAAGAGAATGATTACAGGTGCGAGGAAGGCAGCGACCGCCGGCCTTGGTAACCATTCGAGAAAGACCGTAGTGAAATTGTGGAAGTAATGATCCGTAGATGGACACATCTCCAACTTTCTACCGAAAAAGAGAAAACCGTCACTGGTTGACCGACGGTTGGCATGTGCTGTAATCCTGACGATCTTTCAGTGGCAGGCTACAATCAGAGTGCATAGAGAAATGTATTCGAGGACACAATCAGATGGATGCTCATAGGGAAGGAAGTGGCCACCCTTTAGGCTATTTTAAGCTCTTGTTCATAATTTTGGGAAATTTTCATAAGATGAAGTAAATTTCCCTCTGTCTGTTTCCCGAAATTGTCGTTAGGGACTTTCCCCTCCAAAGTCTGAAAAGTAAGAAACAATTACATTTTTCCTTATTTTTAAGTATTTAATGCCTTTATAAAGCTTTTCTGTTTATCATTAAAAACTGTCTTTTATTAAACATCGATACAGTAAACTGCCATTATCCACGGAATTGGGTGGCGCGGTAACCGCGGATAATCCGAAAAAGGACGAAAATCAACAAAAAAAATGCTTTTAACATGTTTTATTTACATTAAAATGGTAACATACAGTTACTGTACATACATTATAAACATAATTTTATTTTAAATTATTTATTTATTTTTAAATGTTATTATTACGGGAAGGCTCTCCCGTAATTTAGTGTAATCTGCCGGCCTAAGCTCCGCCCACAAGGTCGTTCTTTAAATTGTTTGTCTATAATTGTCTTCACTTACTTTGTTAGCCTCTTTTATTGTTTACTTTATTCTAGATTTAAATTTGTTTTTTAATTCCGTAATTTATTGTACAGTAAAAGAAAATGGAAACAGAAGAGGTCCGCGGATAATCGGGAGTTTACTAGATTTTACATTTTTATAATAAATGAAGCCTTGTAGCTAAGTGTTCATCGTTGCTTCCATGTTGAAACGACAAATAATTGTATCGCAATGTAAATGTGTTCCTTTATTTTCCGTACACTTGTCAATCGTTTCAACAACTTCCCTTTAAGTTCTGATGTAGTAAATAAAACTAAACAATCAATGTTTATTGCTCGCTTTCCTTTAAAAAAAAAGCTCATTACATGGCATGACTAATTACTTTTTTTCAGTTGTCAAGGTTGACATAGCAATGTTTAGTTCAAGACAAAGCGGGCAAATTCGCTGTAAACGAAATTTTGCAAAAGAAAAACAAGGGCGCGATTACCGAATGCCTACATCCTCAATTGTGCGGGAATCGTTCATTATATTGTGGGTGAGCAAACACGAGGAAATGCTCTTGTACATGGCTTGGGAACACTTTTTTTTTTTTCCTTTATCGTCCTTCGAAGAAAAAAAAAATTGAGAAACTTTGACTACCAAAACAGTGCTCAGTCACGTGCACCAATTGTCTTGTCTTTTTTTTTTTTTTCTTTGATTTTACAACCGCGTATGAGATTGCATGGTTCCCTGTTGCTCACCTGTTTTGTCGACCAGTTTCCTGCTGACATTCGCTTCTCCCCCGCCTGCAGCAAATGAAACCAACCACATCCATCGGCGAGTTGTTCGTGGAACCTTTTAAGCACTCGGACCGACGAACGCAGGAGCGCTGCGCCGAGAGACACTTGCCAGCTGTTGTAAGAAACCAATGCTCGAACAGCCACAAACAACTTAAGGATACTTCGGAACTCCTTCATTAGTTTGGAATTTCGATCGACAACCATAGGTTTTCGGTAGGAACGAATAGAACTTCCCGCTGTCAGGCCCCGAAACAGGGTAAGTCCGTTTCTCCTTCACTGCGATCACTTGGACCAATGTGCCCGCCTCCGTACATCGCTTTCGTTAAAAAGTGCAAAAAGAGTCAGAATAATAATGAACGTGAAATCTAAACAATCCAGTTGTATAAAGCGAAATAGTCTTACGCTCAATAATATTGCTTAACTTTGTTTGTTCACAATCATTGGCGATTAAGAATAGAGACAGGAAAAAAAGCTAAATTAAAAAGAAACAAGTTGTGCTTTTAAATGGTTATATTTTAGTAACTTTTTAACAGATTTTTCTTTTCGCAAAAGGAATTACTATTATTAATATTATCTTTCTTTCTTTTCTGAAATTGATCTTCAGGACTTCATACATACGATACGTATAGTTGTGTGATTGAACCCTACTGAAGTAACTGCACGAATACGTATTTGGTTCAGAATACGAGTTGTATACGAATTTACTGATGATAGAAAGTGTTTTAAACTTGGGTGAAGTGTGTACATGATTTTTTGTAGTCAGTCAGACAAGCAGACGTGTAGATATTATTGGCAGGCATCCATGACCGATGCCTTCCCTTGCATATATATCCCTCTCCGTTGATAACACGGTTTGTGTTTTAGTAAACTAATTTTATATCCACTTAAAATATTTTCCTATTTATATTCTGTGTAGCAAGTTGATAACATACGATGTAGAATCTAATTTTTCATTAGATTAAAATACTAGAGAAATTTATCTTCGGTTCAGGCATTTCTTTTTTATGAAATGTCTTATTTTTTAATTTCCTATTTCTTATTTCGATCTTATATCCTTTAACTCTTAAACTATTCCGAGCTACGTTTTATTTTAGAACTTGATGAAGTTCTTGCAGGGAAGCGATTTATTTGGTGGTATTAAGCCTTGTTTGTTTATTGTTTTTTTTAATTCAACTAAAACTGTATTAAAGAAAAATATTTAGCTGAATGAACTTGCACAAAGATTTTTTAAAGTGTACGTCAGTTATGTGAAAATCTATTAAATATAAATTTAAGGTAATCATAGTATGCATTATTAAGTTGTACTTCATAAGTATTTGGTGTATAATTCGTTACTTATACATAAATAGTGGAATCCAACGAAAAATGGTTTGAAAATACAGTAAAATAATTTCAAATGTCTTTAATATTAATCTTCGTTGATTCCCTTTACAACATTATTCTCATTAAAAGAGCAGCAGTAATGTCAACATCAAAAAGTCACAATCTGTCATTAGTCGTTTTATGATGTCTCTCAATGTAAATATTCCAGTTAAAATCGTGCATTAATTCAGGGACCTCGTGTCTGTTAAATGAATGCTTTTGAGTCATGTAACTTTTATTAGTTTGAAATTTTATACAAACATAGCCTGCCAGGACAGATCATATTGTTGATCGGAAGGCATATCCTGGGACACAAACAACGCTGTCTAATGAAGCCTCTGAAGATATTGGGGGAGGGAATGGGTTTTGGATTTTTTTTTTTTTTTAGTTCTGAAGAACGAACATTAAAATATCTTAGTAGCCTTTATAAATAAATTTGATTTTTATATATTTCTATTTTGATAATTGCAGGAGGCTTTTATTTTATCATGCAATTCGTGATTTTTAAAGTATCTTACAAATAATAAAAGCAAAAAAAAAAGGCCATGGTTTATTTACAGTGTGAAATGTCATAGACGGAGGCAGTGAAAACTGGGTTTCGGAAATCAGTATCTTAATATTTTTAAGAATTTTGATGATTCTTAATATCAAGACGATTGACGTTGTGAAAACTTGACAAAATAAAAAGTAATGATATTCGTGCAAAACATCATTGCTTTGGCCCAAAATGTATAGTTTCACCAGAAAAAAACAGAAAAATCCACTATTCTTAGATAGATTTGCTATTTTAGTCAACAAATTAAAATTTAATTTTAGTAAAATTGAAAACCCAAGTTTTCTTAACTTTGTTTTACTGAGTTTTAACTTTTATTATTTTTTAAATTAATAAGAGGAATGTGGAATATTACTTATGAGTAAAGAGGATAATTACTTAGAAGCTAAAGAAACAGATTATTAACTTAAATATACAACAATTTTTTAACTGGACGTAACTATTATAATTAAGCTAATCAAAGAAAATAGAATTTATTCGTGAAATTTGTTCCTCTTCCATAGAGATATTATTTGCTACAACAATGGTGTCTTTCGGGAGGCCGTGGTAGTATTCAAAATGGGAATATTTACTCTGCGCCATTTCTTTAATGCTTTCGTTTTATCGTTCGGTTCAGTTTGCAATGGATAAGCCATTGTCAGAGAAGAAGTCTTTGTCAGAGGTATGCTAAGCTATTAAGTATAGGGACTCCTATCTTTGTTAAGTTAATCTGGTAGAGTTAGCTGCTTATTTGTAATCTATTAATGACAGCATATAATTGTTAAAGATGAACCTTCTTTAATTTTATATGAAATATTTGTTTACGAGTTGTAAGTTTTTAGTTTTCTAAGAGAATAATAATTTTATACTTTTTACAAAATTTTTCTGTCCTTAAATTCAGTATCCCTGCTCTATAAATCATAATAATATATTTTTATTAACTTTAAAAAAAATGATATTTTTACTCTTCAAAAGAAATTTTGGTTAAATGTGTATTGCATTTTTTAAAAATTTATAACTACTTAATATTAAAAAAAAACTAATAACTTTAC
Source organism: Thereuonema tuberculata (assembly GCA_023159025.1). NCBI lineage: Eukaryota > Metazoa > Arthropoda > Chilopoda > Scutigeromorpha > Scutigeridae > Thereuonema > Thereuonema tuberculata. The sequence goes on along the minus strand of JAFIDM010012231.1, from coordinate 14,313,989 downwards.
ATTTAATAATTTTATTGTCGTCTCCAAATGATTTATTAATTGAAAGATATTTAAAAGAACATCTTGTTGAAGTTTTGTTTTTGTTTTATTTAATGTTTATTGATGTTAAAATGAACCACTGTTGAATTCATATTGTAGAATAGCTTTGGCTTGTTTAAAATTTTAAAGTGCTTAAAAAACATGTTATATAAATTGCCTGAATATATTAATTCAAACTAAAGCTTTATTTGTTTATCTTGGTATTTGCTACCTACATATGTCTGTTAAATGTTCTTATTCAATATTTCTTTTTCTTATTTCCAGGGCTGCATTCATGAGCATGCTTTACAGCATACTTGTGGCATGAAAGAAGTGGGCATTGATAAAGAACTGCATCGGCCCTCCTCTGCTGGTGCTACTGTTATGGCTTCTCCTGTTGCCATGTCTGGAATGAGTGGTCCTCATTCATTAGTGACTGACTGTTGTGGTAATACTGTGATGTCTCCAATGGATCCTTCCCCTTTATTTGATACATCCACTTGTCTACATCATCAGCCCTTAGGAAATGCTGCTTTTCATCAGATTGCCTACGTCCATCCATTGACGAACAGTGGCCACTATCCTATTCACTCGCCCCCTTTGTATGGATACAGTCATCCTTGTGCCTCTACAGACCCACATGCAGTGGTAATGACATCTCCTGCGTCTCTTCTGAAGCAGGTTCCTCTGACAGATATGGGGAATGGTTCCAGTGCCCCTAAGTTTGTGGATATTAATTTAAAAACTGATACGTCAGAAAGTTCTGCTTTACAGTCGGCCTATTCTGGTGATTCTCTAGACAGGCTTTCTGATGGAAATGTAGTAACAAATGAGGTTGAACATTCAAAGTTGCCATCGAATAAGTCAGAAATGACCAAAGTCAGTGAAGTAACAACTGTTTCGGGAGTTACAACTGTTTATATTACTGGAAATTCTTCTTATAATAATTCTGTTCCTCAAAGTCAAGGTAAGCAGTTTAAAAATTAGTTTCATCCAGGAGCAAAAACTAACTCGGCAATTGTTTGTTATTTGTGACTTTTTATCATTTAATCCATAACAGTTTGCACTTTTGATCCTAATATAGGACTTTTTTTTTTTTTTCCGAAGTAAAATTCAGACTTTGTTTCTAACAAAGAACTGAAATGCAAATATATTTTTGAAATTACAGCTGTTATTTTTGCAGTAGTTATAAAATGTTGGTTCCTTATAACTGTGTTCAGTTAACGAGATTCTCAATAATTGTGAAAAGAGTTCCGATAGGTTTTTTTTTGTTGTTTCTTTTTAACTGTACAATTTAGATAATCTATCTTCGTATCTATTCCTGGTAGAGATTATACAGTATTTAATTAGCTGTTGTTTCTAAAGGAACATACCAAAACACACATATAAATATAAACATTTAATAAAATTCATGTTACATTACATGTTCCAAGAAGCCGATTCGCTCCTCTTCGTCAGATGTTTATATTTTACTTTATGAGTTTTGGTCTGTTCCATTAAGTACTTCAACCACATGTGAAAGATGGCTGAGCTGTTGTTTCTTTTTCTTAAGACATTTATAAACAAGATATTTTATATCATTTCGAGTATTTATTTAAGAAACAATAGTAAGAGTAGCACTGTTTACATTTCATGCTTTGATTCGAATGCGGTTTCAGCATGAGAAAAAATGCACGTCAGTTATTAATATGGAGGGTTGATTCATGTTTATTTGGTTGATTTTGATCACGTCATCGACTTAGTAGAACCCTTTTCTCCACCACCAGTTGTGGTCAATGCGGTGCCCTAGCATTCTGGCAATGGCTCTGCATCGCAGTTTCCATTGAAGAAGACTGCGTTGGAGGTAGACGAGGGAGCTCTTGTTCCACTCCTCTTTTGCAAGCTTTCCAAAGTCCTTCTACTGTTTTCGGTCATCGTGTTCCTAGAGCCCATTTAAGTAATCCGAATCCGCAGAAGTCCATTGGAGCTGCATCAGGGGATTTCACAGGAATCATACTGTATGGGATTGCTCATATTCTAGTTTCAGTCGCCATATTGGCCATGTACAGCTGGGTCGCTCTAGCTATATGGCTCATTGCCTTGTCGTGTGAATCACACTTTCCTTTTGTTGCTGCCGTAAAATGTGGGAATATCATCATGATACAAGGGTTCCAGCACATACTCTCATTAAATGCAGCATTAATCTTGACCTTTGCAAGTACCTTCCTCAGCGGCAACTTTCCTCTGTTGCTGTAACCGCAACAATCATGAATCCTCTCGAAAAGTTTGCTTTCGCGGTACCACTCAGATCGTCCTTTGGCATCAAAAGGACGATAAAATATTGCCTTTGGCTTCTTGGTATCACTAAGGTAGATTCATGCCTCGTCCAAAGTTGTGACATATTTCCATTTTTCTCACAATAAGTGGTGCTCGTAAAGCTTTCGGCTGATGGTCTTCCTTTCAGCAACTCGACGATGAAGTAGGCGATGAATATGAGATTTATGATGCTTTTCTAATTGCAGATCACGTTTAATTATCCATGCAACCGTTGGCTTAGAAACTCCTACAGTCTGGGCAATTGTCCTTTGGGTGCTAGGATTCTCGCCGACAATCATAGCCTTCACTTTCTTAATAACGTTAGGAGTTGCTGCCGGTTCGTGGGTGTTGTTTTTGGGCCTGCGGCTTACCCTGCTCTTGGCTGGTGGGCTTCATATGACTTTCTGCTGTTACCCAAATATGAACTTGCAAATATGAAAATTTCAGCATTTGCACATGTCCACAATTTTTGAAGTGGCATATTTAGCATCGGAAAGACTAACTATGTACCCCTCCCATCAATTTGGGATTTTTGGCGATATATTTAGAATGCAACTCAATTCCAGCTACCAAATAATCAACTACAGGCTTATGACCTTTGATTCAAACGCAAGATGCTGTGTCATGTGAATGTGCGAGATAGCGTGCGCCCTTGAAATCGACCGAATGAATGTGAATCAACCCTCCATATATCTCAGATGCTATCCTGAATAATGCATTGATATATATTGTCCATTGAATAGTTGATGTGAACATTGAAATTTATTTTTTAGCCATAAAATTTCAAAAAAGAAAATGATGAAGAGGGGGAGATATTGGAGTTGATTTGTTCATTGCCTTGTTTGTCTTTTTTTTGTCATTTCTTCATCCTAATTAACCTGAAATCTGAATTTTCAGCTAAGTAGAATTTGGAGAAAAAGCATTCCCACTTCTTAGCTTTGACCTTCATTACTGCAGGGCGATTTATTAGTAGAATTTTAGGAGATCACTCAAAATTGGAAAAAAAAAAACGTCAATCAGTTATATATCTGATAACATACTTCCAGTATTTATCCAGTAACGTAGATGAATCCATATAGTTCATCTACAGCTGCCCAAAAGTATTAAGTTTTGAATACTTTACTTTTTTTTTACTGTTTTACTTTATTTCTTTTTATTCAGGGACAATGATTGATGTTGAATAGTTACAATTATAATTAAGCTGTCTGTGCTGTATTCTTGACTATTTGCTAGATATCTTAACTGTTATCCATCATTTATAGTTTTGATTACTGATGCTGTCTCTCTTGTTTTCCGTATCGTGTCTTCTGATGTTAATGCAAAGTTTCTTACCTTTGAATATAATTGTACTAATCAATCTAGAATAACAACAACCTATTCAGAATTTATTGAATTAACAAGGTCCCAGAAACAAAACAGGAAAAGTTAGAGGAAAAAAAAAATAAAATTAGAATAGTGACTTCTTTAGTTGAGAATTTTAGCAAACTTGAATGGTACTTTCATTCTTAGGTTAAAAATGTACAAAAGAATAAAATAAATACAAATCTCATTAATACAAAATTCTTACATTATGATACACTGCAAATATAGCTTGCAAACCAATTGAGGATTATCTGCATGTTATCAAACAGGATCATTTTAAAAGATGTTTATATTTTTTTTTTTTTTTTATATTTTAACATAGTGGTAAAAGTCTTTTAACAAATATAGTTAATTTCTTGATACAAACACACGCAGACAGTTTTATGCAAATACATTTCATTATATAACTTAACAGTAAGTATGGAATACAAAGAAAAAAAAATAATTTCAGAGCATCTGTAAATACAGATAACACAAAACAAACTGATATTCAGTTGTTGATAACTATGTATTATTTAAAATTCTGTATAACTTTTCTTTTGCTTTGAAAATACTAATTCCCTTATTCTACATGGACTCACCATCCATCCTCAATTTAATCCCATTTGTCAGGAAACTGTAGGAGCACCTTCTGCAACCCCACAGACCACGTAGTCCTGTAATGCAATTACATGTTAACGTTAACTATCATGTTAATGAGAAATAAAAGATGCCTTAATGTTTAATAGTGGCTGATTTTATTTATTTTTCTTTTCTTCAGTGGTGTTAATGTTATGAATTACCAATGCAAAAAAAAAAATAAGCACCAGATAATGAGGCAAATATTTGGTAATAGAAATTATGTTCAGGATAAATATTTATTAATTAAACTGTTTTAACATGCAAGTAAAAACTAATTAAACATAGAGAGACCATAATGCACCCTTTATACATGTAATATATTAACAACTAAATTTAAAAGAAGGCGATGTTTTGGAGTTCTAGTATTGGAACTTTCTCGTCAGACAATAAAAATAAAAAGCCTTTTCACCATTTTTCTTTTTAATGCCTGCCAGGAAAGTTCCAATACTAGAACTTTGAAATGTTGCCTTGTTTTCATTTTAGTTGTTAATATATTATATGGATAAAGGTGCATTATGGTCTCTCTATGTTCAATTAATAAATATTTATACTATCAGTTTCTTTAGTGTTAGCCTTGAAAACATTACTTTTTTCTTTTCATTCAAATTCTGATTCCAAGTTCTATTCAAGTGCAGATTTTTCATTTTAGAATTTTATGTTCTTTTGCTTCTCTGTGACAATTGCTGTCTTCAAATGATATTGACATCAATATTATTTACCGTTATTGAAAAGTTATAGCCCTCTTAATACTTTATACAGGGTAATTCGAAATTCCCTGTACAAACTTTAAAGGTAGGTCAGGAATATAAAAATAAGCCGAATTTATAGTGGAGCGTATGTCTGCAAAAACCACCCGAATTTGTTAGAGGGTGCTGTTTGGCAGCACATTAGTTGGGCAGTGAGAGCGATCGTCATTTGAGATGTTTGCTTTGTACGAGTAGGATGTATCGCTTCACTAATGCTGAGAGGGCAGATATGCACCTAGCCTATGGGGCAGCGAACGAAAACGGGCGAGCCGCTGTACAATTGTAATGTGAACGGCTCCCCAACCGATGTGTGCCCAATCATCAGGAGTTTGCTCCAGAAATTGTGTGAAACTGGATCATTCAATAGAAACAGACATGATTGTATACACCTTACTATCATATTGTAAACATAGGGCTAATAAGCATATTGTCTTCCTTATTTGTTGTCTCTTATTTCTGAACCTTAGCGTACCTTCTAGCACATTTGGATGACTGTTTTGGACGTATGTTCCACTATGAATACAGTTGTAGTTGTATTCCTGACCTACCTTTGAAGTTGGTACAGGGAATTTTGAATCATCCTGTATAGTACATTATATTTACAGCAGACTGTGCTGTATGTTGCTTTCAAGTTTAGATTTAGATATAGGTGATAGTGTTTTAAATTACATGATAGTAATTCACTTAAGCTATTTTGGAAGCTTGTAAATAAAAAATGACCTCATTGACTCAATAATAAAGGTGCCTGCCATATGCATTGGGCGTAGAAAGATGCCTGGCTATTCTTGGCAGATCATTGTAAATTGAGTGAGGAAGCATTTTCAATGTATCAATGTGATCTGGACCAGCTAAAAAAATAAATAAAAGGGAAGCCTTAGTTGTGTACGTGAAGTCACTGGGTTAGGTGCTATTTTACTATGGTAATTATTCCATACTTCCAGTTTTACTTATCAAATCATCAGAATTGAGGAGCTAAGCAAATTCTGCAGCATGTCCATATGACTACAATTATGATAGATCCTTCAGGCAGCCAGTCAGAAATCAATGTCAGTTCAAGTTCAGTTCTTGTTTTAAAATTCTACTGATCAGTGACCAAATTATCAAACATCAATCCATACGATGTAATTGTGCATGTTGCTAGATGATAACATCTCAGATGAAAATTGAAATACCATTATCACTATTGCCATCATTCATTGATAGTTATCACAGTGTAAAATCTGGTAGGATTTGCTCCCTCTAAATGTTTAAGCCATCCTTTATATTATGGTAGTATAAGTGTTATTTGTCCTTACTAGATAACTTTACTTTTTTTTTTCCTTTTTCTTTTCCATTTCTTCTTGCCTGGTATGCTTATCGTTCATTTAAGATGTGAGACTTATTCAATATAATGTTACTTTTAGATATAATATTTGTTTAGCATTAAATCTTCAGAGGGAATCTTGAATTGTGACGGCCCTCCCTCTCTGTGTCTGAGAAACTTGGAATTAATATGATAACATTACACTAAATTATTAAAAGAAAGAATTCAGAATATCGGGGTTGATTTTCTCTTTTGTTAATTTTAAGTGTAGGCATATATGTGTGTGTATATAATCAATTTTTAATGTCACTTAAACCTAACTCTCGCTTTTAAAAACACTAGAAGTTGGGGAATATATTCGGGTTCTGAGGATAGGCTTGCTTCTTTTTTCAAATCAAAATTCCAGTAAATTGCAAAAATGTCCTTCTATAAGATTACACAGTTGACTTTGGTATTTCTTAAATATTCAGTTTCAAAATTCTGATAGATATTATTATTTGAGATGACATTTTATATTTATATTATAATTTTCAGGACAACTGCTCCAATTTCTCCTGTTTATTACTGTTGCTTTTTATCCTTTCATCATTGAATTCAGATTTAGCAATTCATGGATGCAATGAATTGTATTTAAATCTATAAATGTAGTAGCAGTAGTAATTGCTTTCTAGTATTTCTAGAACAATAATATAATATTTGCTAATAATAATAGTGAATTGTCTATTAGTGTAGAATGGCAAATTTTTCTTATTTTCACAATAATTAAAAAACTATTTTGTTAAAACTAACCAATTGTAATAACATTACTGTCCATCCTTCTCTCTTCGTTATTTGTTGGTTGACGATGATTTGCATCTATTTCATTACTAGTAGTAATAAACAGAGATCCATTTACTCCTCTTCTTCAGATGCTCTCTGCTAATTCTATCGGCCTCAAGAAAAGAGTCGGAATCAGTGTCTTTTTGTTCTGTTTCTTTGTAATTTCTCAATGTGAATAGAAATTTATATTTTCTTTTCATTTTGAAGTTTTAAGAATTAACGTGTGATTGAAAAAAAAAAATTAAATAGAATAATGTAACTATATGAGTAAATATCTTCCATCCAGACATATATAGAACTCCTGATTAATCCTAATAGTCATTGAAATATTATTGTACATTTAAAATAAAATAGCATACTTGACAGCTTGTGTATATTTGTGGTAAATACATCTAATATTCGCTTCGCTGCGGGTTGGAGGTGGCGGGTTCGATTCCCGGCCTTGGCAGAGGGGGGGAATTTTTCCACGCTTCTTTCTCCTCCAAACAGGTCCTAGGGTCTACCCAGCCCTCTGTAGAATGGGTACTGGTTTCTTTCCCAGGAGTTAAGGCGGGCGGGCATTGGGCTGACCTCCCGACCTCAATCTAGTCCCTTTGGTCTCGAAACGCTGGGAGCCTTACCTCCCGCGCTCCCGTGGGCCTGCATGGCCTGTTTATGGGATTGCTTTTTTTTTTAACACCTATAGCCATATCTCTATTAGTGTACGAATTCTGAAATAATAAAAAAAAAAGAAAAGAAATTTAGTTGTACAGATAAATGCTACTCTGTATCCTCACTAGTTGTATGGTTTCTAGTCCATTATCTTTATTAAGGAAATTTCTGTTAAATAGTTGTCAGGTTATGTTTCTTAACATCCTTTTTAAACATACATGTGTCCAGTAGAATTTCAGATTTATTGCTCTATCTGTTTCAAATAATATCTTAAAAATATATGTTATTTACTGAAATGTACTGCATTACATTATATTCTGTAAGCAATTGATACAAACATTTACATCGTGTAAAGAAAATTTTTTATTTTAGTTAGCAAAACTTATCTTCTCTCTGATTTTTTTTTTTTTTTTTTAAACAATCGTGATTCATCAAAATTAATCCATCTAATAATTGAATTGCTATATTTCTGATCCCAAATTAATCTAAAACGTATGTAATAAAATCTTGTATTCAACCTTTAGTGGATATATTGCTACTGAGTTTTGTCTGTATTGTTAATAATTACATCTAGAGAGCATTGTATATTACAGCCATTAAGGGTACCAGAAAACAATGTTGATTTCAACCAGCTTTCAAAGAGATGTCTGCAGTTCTGACAAAGAAAACCTATAATTCTATTGTAATTTTGTGAAAGAATTAGAATTCTTCTTTCTCCTATTCTTTGGTGTCATTTCTGTAGCTACTGTCCTGATTGAAGATTTGAAAGAGCAAACAAAAGCTCAACTGTGCCAAGCATTTACGGTTCCTTGTCCACAGTAGGTTCACAGTACTATTTCAAGAATCCAATTTTTCAAGGAGTAGAATTCTGAAAACTATACTGCTGAAGATAAAACATTCAAACATCTCCAATATATCGTATATTTAAATAACTGTTGTGATTTTGTTTAAACTTAAAAGTCTGGATCCAATATTCAAATGATACAGAAACCTAATTAGGAAAATTTAATCTAAACTTTTGTCATAAATTCCTTTGTTTAATTAAAAAAAAAAAAACTGTATTTTTTTGAAAATGCATTCTGACAAAAGACTTTTTTGGGAGACAGTTGAATAATTTTTTTGGATAATAATTTCGATATATTGGGGGTGTTTGATCACAAATAAAATGAATTTCAATAATAATGAATAAATAATAATATGAAAATATAACTCTTATATGTTTGACGATTTTATATAAAAAGTTTCAGATTTTTATGAGCAGTAGTTTAAAATATATGGGGCGGTGAAAACCATCAGTACTTTCCCATACTTTATGAATCACCTGTATATTGTTTTGATAGTAACATATAAAAACTTATGGCAGCCTCAATCAATTGAATCAGTAGATTTAACAGAACATTCCATAGGATCATAATAATAATGTCATTACAAGATCTGTCAGCTCGTGTTTTCTGGTCTTTCAGCCACTTTCTTTTGGTAGCTTAAATATATATTAAGATTTTAAATGCATGTAAAATGATTATATAATCCTAAAGAAATTTTCATCCTTTGATTACGACAAAATGAAAGTAACTGTGTAATTTGTTACTAGTCCACAGTTACCATATGTCTGCATTTAACTTGAGTGATTTTTTGAGAAGGAATATGAGATCATATTTTTAAAGGTTACATTATTAAAAGGTTAGGGGCAGCAGTAAGATTAAGAATCATTGCTTTAGATCATTCCTAGAAGTTGTGTTCTAGAAGTTGCTAGTCTCCTCCTTTTTTTCCTTCTCATATCCTTTGTAACTATAACTTACTAAAAGCCTTAATAAATTAGTTTTTTGGAAAATTTATTTTAGAAAAAGTTTTTTCTTTTTTGGAAGTAACTAGGCCATCCCCCTGTCTTCCCCTGGTAAGTATGAGATAATTCAAGAAGAATCGATTCCAAGCGGTTATGGCAAAAAGTGATATTTTATTCCTTTTTGAATGAACTGATTATTTGATAGCACACGAACAAATAGAATAAAAGTAGGATTGGATGTTGGGGAACCAGCAGTAGTCCAATGATTAGCGTTTCTGAGAGCAAGGACAAAGGTCCTCTGTTCAAATCCCATGCAAGGCGAAAAAAAATAATAAAAAAAGAAAATTCTATAATCTGACTTTCTCAGCAAGGGAAACTAATAATTCACAATTGTGCCGGACAGACAGAGAATTAAAAGATTTTTGTAATATAGATTCGTAGTGTTTGTCTGTTTGGCTACATTCAATCTCCCCCCCCCCCCCCTCTTATTTATGTTAATTTGATATCCAAAAAAATTCAGTAAATACATGAAAAATTTTAGAATTCTTTTTTTTTTTTTTTTTCTTTCAGATTTAACAAAACAGTCAGTCTCTTCTCCTGTATCAAATAAAGACGGCAGATTCAGTCCTGTGGCGTCTATGGATTCTGTTCTTGTGAGTGCTAACAATACAGTCAAACAGTCTTCCGAAGTGACAAGTCCTTTACCATCTCCCGATTCTGAAGAGAAAGCTTTACGGAGAGGGTTGATAACTGCATTCACCATTGACTTTGCAGATACTAAGCCAACGAATAAGAAGCTAGACATCAAGGATAGCATAAGTAAATTTGCTCCACCGAAGCCTGAAGATCGTCCTGGTCACAGACGAAATCTGAGTCTTGGTAGAGTAGATGAACATAAGGTTGGTGATATTTGTTACTTAACGGCTTCAAATGAAATACTTGTTTCGTATATGTGATTTAAACATTTGGAACTACTTTTATTATGAGTTTTTGCTATTATGCATAATTACAAAAAGTATATATTTTTTTTAATACAAGCTTTTTCGATTTCTAATTTTTTTTCCTATTTTATAATTGCAGTATTACCAATTATATATGGAATGTATTAAATAGCAGTTTTTTTTCCCTTTCTATTTCCGCATCTGGACAATCCTTTATAAACAAAAATTTACTTTTCAACATTCCCAGACATTTTCACTATTTTTTTTTTTTTTTTGATTTACCTTTTTTTTTAATATCATTCCAGAAAGAAAAAAAAATATAATAATCTCATTTTAAAGTAACGTTACTTTTATTTCACAGTGAAAGGTTTTTCACTCATTCACTATCCTCATTATATACTAAGGAAATATCATTAGCGTAACATGTTTCATGTTGTCAATTTCTTTGTCTTTCTTTTTTTTTTCCTCATTTGTGATCATCCTGTGTTTCACCAATTCATTTGTAGTTATAAATTGCTATCTGTAGGTAATAGATACTTTCTCAGATGAAAATGGAAATCCCAATAAGAAGAGGAAAAGTTTTGAAGTAAGATAAATAACAAATTCCCCATTGGTTCATTGCACAGTTCTATGTTTTCATCTGCATGGCTTCAGTGTTCTGTGATGTGGTTTTCATTTTTTATTTTTTTCTCACATAATTTTGAATATTCATTTTTTATTACTGCTTTATCTCTTCCAGATTTTCACCATCTTTTTTTTTTAAAAGACCATGAACAACACAGTTCTAGCAATTTTTTGTTTTATTTCACTTGGATTTACACAGAAAGAATTATTGTAAACCCACCATTAACTGTTTTAATTACACTTCAGTCTTTAAGAAGTTTCCATTCTTATTTTGAATGTCTTGCAGGATATTGATTAGAAACTTTAATTATAAGTAAAAGAAAATCAATTCTAAAATATATATAATAGCCTTATGATTGATTAGCTTAATTTCCATATTTTCATACAAGGATATCTATTTGCTATATCTTAAATAGATCTTATTATGGAGTACATAAATCTTGATTTAAATTCAGAACTCCATTTTTTTCCCCTTTTGCTTTTGGGAACAATATGACAATCTGTTTTTAAAGCCCTCATTTAAAAGATGAATCCAGTAGGACCTTGATAATCCGGCATGCTCAGGGATCTGTCAATGCCAGATTATCAAATATATGCCAGATTACCAAGGCCATTTTTAAAACCCTGGTTTAAACAAGGGTATATAAATAAAAACAACAGTTTTAACATACAAAAATGATTAATTGTTATTTAGTAAACTCAACAGAAAACATTGCAGTAAATAAAACAAAAATTAAAAGTATGTAATACTGCACAGTGAAAACTATATTGAACTAAAAATCAAATATAGTACTGCATTGCACTTCACTGGTAAATAGCTCAGGATTCTAAGTCTTAGCAAAGTTCAATATACAGTAAATAAATTTTTTATGACTGATGTCAAGGGTGTGGAACATGCCGGACTATCGAGCGCTGAATTTTGGCGGCCTTACTGTAGTATTTTATGATTCCAGCAACATTAATGTGACATTAAGCATTTTTATTTTTTGAACTGATGATTCACTCAGCAGTATCTTGATTTAGATAAATGCCATACCATCTATCTTTGTCATTGGCTCAAAATTATTTAATATCGTTTGTTTATTAAAAACAGTTAATCTTTATTGAAATTTTTCAGGCTTTAAATTGTTTTATATGCAGAACGACTCTCAAAGTCTAGGGATTTGTGATGTGTTGTTAGTGTGTAAACTGATGAGACCTAATAGGTTCCTAAGTGAACCGGAATCAACTGCTTTATTCACTGAAATCTACTTATACATGTATTTTTACTTTCTATTGCATTTTTAGTTATCATGGATTTTTTATAATAAATATTATACCGCTATTCATTATTTTTACAATGATCTGTAGAAAGAAAAGATACATTAATTCATTGTTAGACATTTAACAGTGGCCTCAAAATTTTAAAAAGGACAATTAAGTTAGAGGTGCCAGTAACTTAATTAGGGAAATCTCAGCCGTATCAGTATTATTCAAAGAATATGCAGCTTTTATTTAATATGTGTTTAATACATTCAGTGGGCAGTACAATACAAAGGCAAGGCATCAGTAACAAGAAAATTTTTGCATCACAAACTGCTTACTTAGTAAGGACTCACTGTGGTTTGTCTACATTATAGAGAAAGAAAGTTCTAGAACGGAAACAGCTGTGCATACATAAACATGGAGGAACAAATTGTATTGCACATGATCTAATGCTGTCAGGAAAATTACACAGATTCATACATATCAAACAATCATTTGAGCAGTTGTTATATCTTTATCATTTGTTGCAATGATTCCAGAACATTATCCGCAAATGATTCCAGAACATTATCCTTTCTAGAAACAGTTCTGTTACTGACTTGCCATGATACCTTGGTCTGTTTAGTTTCTTTATGATATATATATATATATTTTTTTTTTAAGAATTAAGTTAAAATATATTGTTTTGCTGGTATTCACAATAAACAGATGTAGAGCAGGTTTGCAAGGAAACACAAGCTCCTTTACTTGCTTATTTTACTACTACATATGCACTTTACATAGATTAGACTGCTCCTTTTCTAGACCATTCTGTTATATAAGTGACCCACATTCACTTACAAGTATTCCTTAATGGAGGAGATTATGTGGTTGGTGACAAGCATAGCTTGATGAGCTTGTGTTCATGTTCAACAGTAGTTCTGTTGCTACTAGTCCTTCTTATAATAAATGAAAATGGCTCCTTTCTCCATTGTTTCTTGTTATTCAAGAGACAGAGAAGATATAATCAAAAAAGAATTTTCATAGGAATATTTTTGTGAATTTGGGTTGAAGAATGCATTTATAAATTTATACCCACAGTTTTTTTAGAATCAATCTTCATATTGAATGGTCAGATATTTCGTTTCATAATGTGTCTTTTCATTATTCAGCTGTAATTTGTTTGAAGTGGTAAATATTTTGCAGTGGCATACATTTATCCCATAGTTTGTGAACGATTGTTGTAGTAAAGCAAAGGTCTGATCAGTGGCGGATTTAGCACTTGAGAGGCCCTAGGCGCAATTCAATTTTGAGGCCCCCTCTAAATATTTTTTACAACCAAAAAAAAAGGAAATACTTGGGTGGATGGGGCCCCTAGGCTGACTGGTGAGGCCCCCTAGGCTTGCTTTTACAACCAAAAAAAAAGGAAATAAGCTAAATAATTTTTAAATTTTGAGGCCCCCTCGATATGTGAGGCCCGTGGCGCGCGCCTCCTGCGCCTAATGGGAAATCCGCCACTGGGTCTGATGCATTCATTGAACAAAAAATCTCCTGGCTTGGTGATTTGGTAATTATCATCCTCCAAGACCTGCAAATTACAATTTATGTGACGTAACAATAGTTCTTTCCAATCAAACCTCTGTAACTAGTCTGGTATTTTAAAAGCCTATTACAACAAAGTAAAAGTAAGCGATTTCAATAAATTCAAAAAGATGGAAAGTAAGGGCACTACCAATTTTTAGTTGAAAACCACAAGAGTTGTAAAAGAGGGTTCTTGTGCTCTCCAGCAGTATCATTGTTGTCTGCGGTTTCCCCTCAGATTTTTTTAGTCAGTCTAGAGGATGGGTCACTGTTCCACTTTCTAGACTGACTAAAAAATTAGGGGGGAAACTGCAGAAATCAATGATACATTATCGCCCCCTTTATGGCCCTGCTGGAGGACGCGAGAACCCTCTTTTACAACTCTTGTGGTTTTCAGCTAAAAATCAGTAGTGTGTTCCAGCATTAAGCGTAGGGATGCACTTGCAGCGAACTTGCAGCTAACCGCAAGATTGACACAGGGAGAAAGTTCATTAGAGGACCCTCTTTTTGCTGGAGGTCTTTTACCAACGCTCTCCACATAGAACGAAATCTATTCCTCTCTATGACAACAAGGGGGTCGTCACAATAGAAACGATCATTATATTGCTTGAGGCAGGCAAGAAAAGGGGAGATTTTTGTGGTTTTATCTTGCGGTTAGCTGCAAGTTCGCTGCAAGTGCGTCCCTACGCTAACTTGAGAATTTACAAGAAGTTAACAAGTAACAACGAGGAAACAAGTCATTAAGAACAAAAAGTTCTGTACCACTTAGCTGTTAAAATCGTGCTTTGATATTTATGTATTTATTTCTTCATTTGAACAATTATTATTTGAAGGGTTTGATACAATGTGTAATATTATTTCCATCCACAAAAGTAAATCAAACTTCATTGTTGAAAGACTTAGAAACTGAAATTTTGCAAAGATGGTTACGATTTCTTTGTTTTCTTTCTTTTTTTTTCTTTTATTTAACTTTAAAGATGGTACTGGATATTTTCAAGTTGAACGAATTAATTTTAAAGTAACTTCTTACTTTTTAATTTCAGCAACCTGCCAAGGAAAATCAAGGAAAGCAAGGAGAATTATCGCTAGAGAAAGATAGCGACAGAACTGCAACATTTCAGAAAAAGACAGCCACACATTCAAGAAGGGGTTATCATTCTGAAGGTTACTTTTCTAGTGATCAAGATGATGACCGAAGTGCAAAAAGTGATTTGCTGGTGGCAAAGAAAATGAAAAATCCTGAAAAAGGTTTAATTTTTTATTTTTTTTATTTTAGTCTTAATCAGAAATTAAGAAATTCAGTGAGCTTTTAGGTAAATCTAAATCTCTGCAGTATTATAAACAAAACTACATAAAGTAATATAATACTTGTTTATTAACTTAACAAAAACTCACTAAAAACACTTGCCATTACGATATTTCTGAGAGTCTCAACGGCCTCTCCTTTTTCAAGTAACACATAACAAAACGGGAAAAGTTTTGCTTAAATATTCAGAATTTCAATTTGTATGAGGAGGGTAGATTTGACCTTTAGCTTTCAGTAAGAAAAAGGGAAGAGTTGCTGTCAGAATCCTAATTTGACCTTTTCAACACCCTGCACATGCACAACATATCTGACAAAATTTGACTTAATATTTGAGGATTATTATTATTTTTTTTATTGAAAAAACAAAAAAAGCAGCTTCATTTTTGCTTAGAAGTGCTACTGAATGCAGGTATTGCATTGCAGATCTGGAGGAAGAGGAATTACTGTAAGATCAGTGATTTTCATTAACCAGCCAAAAACCCTGTAATCTCCCTGAAACGTAGGTTTAGGCATTGCTTAAATATTAAATGTTACAAACAATTGTTATAAATTTCAGTGAAATAATATTTATATTCAATAAAAATCTAATATATAGTTTAGCTTTTGTTTGGATAGTGTTTATAGTGAAGCTTTGTAGACATTTTATCGCTATGTAAAGTCACTATAGCATTTAATACAGTAAAACCTCTGTAATACAGTAATGTGGCACCCAGTAGGCCAGATTACAGAAAAGCCAAACTACCGAGAGTGTTCTTAAAATAACTCAATAGCTCAATTTTTGTGAAGACATAATGCCAGGTTTAATTAATTTAACCCCATTTTCATAATTTTGTACTCAAATATTTATTAAAAACAATACAATTGTGCTTTTTCCGACACCAAGCTCTAGTGATATTTGTTTTGCAGATTCCCCTGCATCCAATCTCCTTAATGCATTAAGCTTCTGTTCCATAGTGATAAAGTTTTTCTTTCTTTTTTCACTCATAACAAATACGCACCGATAGGGAAACAAAATAAGGAAACGAATTTAGTTATTTAAAAAAAAAACAAAAAAAAAAAACATTTTACTCAGGACCAGGCCAGATTTGAGAGGTTTTACTATATAAAAAATAAAAATGTGCTCCAATTATTCATTTTTAACCTTAAAATGAAAGATATAGTTAATCCCAATACACACTGGCCATAAAATATACAAATCTTTAAGATAAAACAT
>JAFIDM010012231.1:14274488-14289549 GCA_023159025.1 Thereuonema tuberculata | reverse complement strand
AAAGTTAACTTATAAATTCTTCTGAAAGTTATTATTTTATAAGTTAAATATTATAAATAATAGACCATTTATAACATAATAATGAAAAGCAGAGCCAAGTATAGGCTGAAGCAGAGTGAATTAAAGAGTCCAAATAGATGTTAAAAATCATTGTGTTAGGTTTCTAAATAGAAATAATGAATGATAGAATACTGCTTATTTGGATAAGGAAAGATGTAGGGGGGAGGGGGATCCCTGCTTAGTCCAAACTTGTAAAGAGAATGAATAAGATTAACAAAACAAGCTTTAGACTGTTTGTTACTGAAAGGAAAAAGATGTTGAGTTAAAGAAATTTTTGATTGAAGACGGAAATTGGTGGATCAAAAAAAAGTTGACTGAAGATCAAAAATCAAGTTTGGAAAGTATTTGTTTGATGGTGTAAAACAATATGTTGTTGTTTTTTAATATAAAATGATTATTCAAAATTTATTTTACATTCAGAATTTTAAGTTTGATTCAAATATTAATAAGTAACAGTAGATAATAAAGGTGAGTGTAACCTCCATTATCCAATTCTAATTTGTATTTTTACTTAGATAAATGCAGTAATTTTAATAGATATTCAATATAAGATTGGTTATATTCCATTATTATGCAAAGTATTGCAGTGGTTATAAAGACGACATTAGTTATTCTGATATTGTCTTTTACACAGGTCATTATAAATTCTACAGAATTTTGAGGCGATACAGGTTAGACACAAACAATTTATAGATGGGAGGTTATTATTTGTTTAACTTAATGTGTAACAGATACAAAATTCATAATTAATCAATGTTACTTTACAAAAATAAAAGCAGTTATCTTCACAATTTCACCAAGGTCCATTCAAAGACAATTAACTTTTATTCAGTCCATTTTTTGAAGGAACTAGCACTAACTCTTCATCCAGTTCTTTGTCGTCTACATTGATCTAAAAATTATCAAATCAAATCGAGTTTTACTTACACTGAAAAACATACTGCACAAACCTCCCTGTGGATTCAGAATGAATATATAAATGACATTGGAAAAAAAGTACTGCACAAACCTCACTGTGGATTCATATATTTATACATATATATATACATATATAAAAAAATATGAATCCACAGTGAGGTTTGTTCCGTACTTTTTTTCAGTTATGCTTGTTAGTTTGTTTAATTTTGATTCTGTATTAAATACAAGATATTAAAAAAGATAGGAAGGGACTTAAGGAGCTAATTTCATTGTAAGTAAAAAAGATGTCATATTAACAGGAGCTCGATTTCACAGATTTGTGGAATTAAGATGTACTTAATTTCAAGATGTAAAACCTATTAAATCTGGAGAATATAAAACAGAATCGCATGAAAAAGCAAACCAAAAAACATACAAATTATGTGCCATAAGCTTGCAATTTTGTGTGTGCATACAAAACTTCACAATTATTTTTCGTATTCTACACAATTTTTGTACTTCTTGGATTAATGTCATCAGGACTGCACTAGGCCACATCTACAACATTCTCATCCTGTGAATATCAATGCTGGGTTATTTGTTATGTTATTGGATTAATCTATGCTGGCA
Organism: Thereuonema tuberculata; assembly: GCA_023159025.1. Classification (NCBI taxonomy): domain Eukaryota; kingdom Metazoa; phylum Arthropoda; class Chilopoda; order Scutigeromorpha; family Scutigeridae; genus Thereuonema; species Thereuonema tuberculata. The sequence goes on along the minus strand of JAFIDM010012231.1, from coordinate 14,287,962 downwards.
AGAAGCAGTAAATGTAATAAGCTGTAAGCTTTAGTCAGTTTGTACATTCTCAAAATGAACAAACTTAACATAGACGTTTTCTTTTTCCCTCTTCATTGGAACACGATAATCTGATATCAAAGAGAACCCGGGGAGGGGGGGACATTTAATATTAAACGAATATTTTCCAATATTCTTATAGTACAAGGTTGTCATAAAATAACTTTCCCTGTTTGGAGGCATCTGTAGCGAAAACTAATGAACGGAATGAAACCAAAATTCAGGTATAGTCTATTGAGGGCATGAGGAGAAGAATTCTGTAAAAAAAAAAAAATTAGTACCAAAAGTTGCCAATAGGAGAAAATTTGGCACTGTTGGAACCAAGAAATTGGTGAATAATTACAGTAAACACATGCAAAAAGGATAATGAAAGTTTATGAACAATCCATACAGTAATGAATGGAGTTTGAGACTCACAGAAAACGTTCTGAAACAAAACAATAATCTTTAATCAGCAATTGTTTGTTAACAATCTGTTATCAACATTACCGACATTAATCATTAGGGTCCTCTGGACCACGTGCAACATTTTCGATGTGCTGACCTTTCTTGTGTACACATATTGCATCTGGTGTATGACGTTCTCTACTGCTGCGGGTAAAGTGTCAGTTTGGATGTTTGTAACAGGCCGTCGTATGTTATCTTTTAATGAATGCAGGTTTGTAACGCCACCAGTATACACAATGGATTTCAGGTACCCCCACAACCAAAAGTCACATGGGGTCATGTCCGGGGAATGGGGCAGCCATTCCATCGGAAAATATTGACTGATAACCCTCTAATTCCCGAAATGCTGGCATAACAGGTTCTGTACTGCACGAACAATATGTGGTCGTGCTCCATCTTGCATAAAGCATGTCGAGTGTGAGCATTGTCTTTGTTGTAATTCAGGAATGACAAACGTTTGCAGCATTTGCAGATATCTCTCTCCATTAATGGTACAGGTAACAGGACCTGTAGGAGTCATTGACTCAAAAAAGTATGGTCCTAATATGAACTCTGCTGTGAATCCACACCTCACTTTTACTTTTGGAGAATGCAGTGGCACTTGATGAATCATTGAGGGACGTTCACATGCCCAGATTTGGCAGTTTGAGTGTTGACTGACCCATTCAGATAAAAATGAGCCTCATCTCCCCATAATATGTTCCAAGGCCAATCATTATTGATATCCATTTGGGCAAGAAATCTTAACATGAAAGTCAGGCGCTTTTCATAATCTGTAGGTTTTAATTCTTGCACATGACTGATCTTATACGGATAGAAATGCAGCTTTTTCCGTAAGATTTTCAAGACAGTCCCATAAGGCATATCGGTTTGGTGAGTTATTGCACGAGCGCTTGAATCACTACTAGTCCCTGTGTCTTTGAACACTGCAGTGGCAACATCTGTTACTGTGTTGTCCGATACTGGTTTTTGTCCTCTGCCGGCTCTCACTCCTAGCGATCCAGTTTCCTCAAATTTATGAATCATAGCTCACAGTGCTACAGCAGACATTGGACCTTTACGTAGGTTATAAAGCCTTTGAAAGTCCCTAAGAGCCGCCTCTGTATTGCACTCTTTAGTGTAAAACAGCTTTACAGGTAACGCACGTTGGGGTAAGGTAGGCCGCATATTGAGTACAACTCAACAGTCAATCGATGAACTGCTTGACTGAACGTTCGCTCTTCCCTTTTTAAAAGGACTGAGTAACGCTGCTGTCACTTCTGCACTAGAAAATTTGCATAATCTACGTTTAGAGTGACAGCAGCACCGAATTTTCTCCTATCGGCGACTTTTGGTACTAATTTTCTTTTTTGCAGAATTCTTCTCCCCATGCCCTCAATAGACTATACCTGAATTTTGGTTTCATTCCGTTCATTAGTTTTCGCTGCAGATGCCTCCAAACAGGGAAAGTTATTTTATGGCCACCTTGTATTTTCTGTGTAGAGAACTTATACAACATCTAGAATATGTATAAACCACATACAAACATAATATACGGGTTGATTACAAATGTTTTGAACAATTTCAAAAATTTCCTATAAAAGTGCTATTGCAGTTATGATACGACAAATGGTACATTGGATAGAGCACATGAAATTTTTTTGTATATCTCAGAACTGTGACCTACATTAATCCCGAACTGGAAACCCGAAGTACGCAGTCCTAGCTAACGCAGTAGGTCATTGGCTGTTGCGTCGTATAACAAGCGATTGCCTCTGCTGCTTGCAAGGTAGTGTTGTTGACAACTGGGCGTTCACAGGTGAGGAAAACGCATACTGTGTTTTAGAATATCACGCAACCAGATCGGTGGTGATGATGCAGCATGGTTTTCGCATCAAATTTCAGAATGACCCACCTGCAAAGAATTCCATTTGTAAATGGTACGATCAATTTAAGCGACCTGTTCTAAATCACATTATGCGTTTTCCTCACCTGTGAATGCGCAGTTGTCAACATCATCACCTGGAGAGCGGCAGAGGCAATCGTTTGTAATATGACGCAACAGCCAATGAGCCACTGCTGTCGCGTTAGCCAGGACTAAGTACTTCGGGTTTCCAATTGCCGTGTGATTAATGTAGGTCATAGTTCACAGTCCTGAGATATACAAAAAAAACTTGAATATGTGCTCTATCCAACTGTACAATTTGTCGCATCATAACTGCAATAACTTTTTTACATGAAAATTTTTGAAATCGTTCAAAATATTTGTAATCACCCTGTATATATATATATATATATATATATATATATATATATATATATATATATATATCAGGTTGGAAACCCTAAAATGTCAGTTTAGTTGACCTGCAAATATCACCACTTCTAGGGAAATAAGTAAAGCATCTTTCAAACAACGTTTTCAATAAATGTTGGTAGTTTGATGGATGAATGACCAAGAAAAGAAAGGATAGGTGAACGTAGATCTAAAAATGTAAGTAATTAAGGATCTGCGTAGTTCTGAAGGGGAAGAAAAAAAAAAAGAAGCAAACATGATGTGCAGGAATGTATGGATGGAAAAAATGACGTAATGAGTTCATATTATTCTATTTCTTCCCAATCTTAAAAGATTATAAGAATGATTGGAATATTAATATTGAAATGAAAAACCTAAATAATTTTCCATGGTTCTTTGTTAATTCTTTGTTCCATTTATGTTTCAGATAATTGTTCATGAATCAGAACAGCGTGGTTTTCGTGCAATTTCCCCTGAAGAAAGAACTCCTTCAGTTAGAGGATCAGAAAGAACAACAAAAGATATTTCTGCTGCCTCCAAAGAAAATTATTTTCCACTGATTCAGAAGCAAGATGATTACATCACTCATCTGGAGAATTCCAATAAATTGCTGCAGGTAAATTCTTCCTTGAACAAACAATCAACCTTTGAAAACTTAAAGTTGGCCTTTCACCATTTAAATGAATGAACTTTCACCAATTTTCATTTCAAAAATTAAGTTTCTCTCATAACCAGCCTTTTAACAAATGGAACTGAACTTGCCTAGCATATCTAACAGTAAATACATACACACACATATATATACAGGATGATTCAAAATTCCCTGTACAAACTTTAATGGTAGGTAGTATTCAGTATTAAGACAAACAAATAAACATGGGTCCGGAAATAAATAGTTTTCATTATTCCTTGTTTGGTTGTTCGTTAGCACAGTATGATGCAATAAAACGTATTTCAAAATATTCATAAATTTAAATGCACACATACAAAATAGGGAAAGAGTGATTTAATAAATGGTGTTGAAAAAAAACAATTAATTGGGTCCTGAAATGACCAACCATACATTGAATAATGAAAACTATATTTTTTTGCGAAAATTATTGATTTCTGGACCCATTAATTGTTTTTTGTTTTTTCATTTTTTCAAGACCCTTTATTAAATCACTCTTTCTCTATTTTGTATATCTGTGTTTTAATTTATGAATATTTTGAAATATGTTTTATCACATCATACTGTGCCAACAAAAATCATTAAAAAAAAAAAACATACACTATGTTGTTTTTTTTGTTGAAACTATTCATTTCCGGACCAATGTTTATTTGAATTTTTTGTTTATTTTATTGAGTAGAACCTACCTTTAAAGTTTGTACAGGGAATTTAGAATCGCCCTGTATATGTACACTGTGTATTAAGATTGGCCAAAGATTTTTCCTCTAGATATTTTTCTTTTTCTTTTAAGTTTGCTGGAGGTATGTCCTTACCATTAAGATGAATTTAGGTTCCATACAAGAATATTAGTTTTAACTTTTGGTAGTTTAAATAATAAAGTAGTCATGAGAGTTGATCAAAAAGTACAGTAGCAAGTAGCAGCGGCAACGGTCTTGGCGCAGTTTGGTGTTAACACAAAAAGTTAGAAGAAACCTTTTCGCAACATGAACAGTAATTTAGTTTTTGTTTGGAGGTACCTTACAGAGCATGTAAAATGTAACTGTTGTTTGAAGGCAGTCTAATGTTAACGAAGGTAGAACAACGAAGTAATGATGATTGTTTCCTGCAACATGGATGACGTCATTCTTCATCATGTTCGGGAGATTCACACTGTGAATGCCGAGTATTATCAGCGGTTTCTTGAAAAACATCTCCGTCCTGCACTACGAAAGAATGCCCATATTTCATTAAAGACAATACACCACTATTCATTCATGATAATGCTCTTCATGTTGCCCAACGAGTAAAGGAATTTTTGGCGTGACGGAGTTGGAAAACCTTGGAGCACCTTATTGCCCTGACATGAGTCTCTGTGACTTTGATCTATTTCTCAAATTGAAGGCACCCACATACAAGAACAATGTTTCCGTGATGTTGCCGAGATACTTTGTGCAATAGACCGGACTATTGTAGCTATCAACAGAAACGGATCTGCCAACGTCTCCCACAGATTTAGATTATTCATTTGGCCGGTGGGTGATTTTATTTAGAGACAGTGATGTTCAATTCATATTTTAAAGTCTATTATAAACCTGTTGCCGCTACTTTTCGATCAACCCTGATTTAAGTATGCATTTTTTTCAACTTAATTTCTTCAGCCCATCTGTCTCATCTAAAGAGGTTTGCAATGGAATATTCAGGAGTTATAAATTGATATCTTCGCAATCTTTTATAGATAACTTAATGTAAAGATGATTGCAGATGTAACTATACTAACTTTATGAACTACATTTTATGTAAAGCAAAATTAATCTATTTCTGAAGCCAAGTTTTTACTTTTTTTTTTTTTATTAGGTATCTAAATAACAGTGTCTTTCTATTTCCTTGTAAATCTTTGTCTTTGACACTCAAACAAATATCTTTATTTTTTTTTTATGATCTTTTCTTTCTCAGTCTGAATTATCTTCCCTGAAGTTATCGTTGGCTGAAATTGTGTCAGAAAATGAGAAACTTCATATGAGGAACAAAACTTCATTTGCTGAAAATTTAATGGAAGAAATTAATCAGGTAAACTTTACAATTACTATATAATTGCAAATAGTTTCCTTTTTTCCCCCCCCTCTTTTTTTAAGTAAAAGTGAAACTTTAACTCATTTTATCTTGTTCTGTCTCTTAAACTATGGACATTACCCGTTCAGATTTAAATTTTAATAAGCACAAGCACATCAAATATTTTTTTGTACATAAAAAGATTCACTTATAGAAATTGTGATGTATCAGAACTGCATAACTCACCTTGGCTCTTCCAACACATCTTCTGCCCCACCTTCATAGTAATTCTGGAATCTCTTACACAAACAGAACCACTTCCACAGCAGCCACATAAAATATCTATTAATCATGAACAATAAATGCCTCTCCTTCCCTAATTCTGTTCTGTAAAACAATGTATCAGAAATGTTTCTCAAAAACTCCAGCATTAAAATCCATAAATTTAAAATTCCTAACTAATTACTCCAATAAAGAATCGTTTCCGTACTAATTATACCTGGTAGACACATACATAGAATACATGAAAATTAAAATCTGAAATACTCCTTCATCAGAGTTCATTTCAAATAAAAGAAGGCCGACACTCTCCCCAAATAAAACCTATCAAATAATCATACTAAGCAATTACTACCCAATCAATGGAGGGCAATATACTTACGGTGTTGTCCGGCGTATAAGACGACCCCCCAATTTTTCCAATTAAAATACAGAGTTTGGGATATACTCACCATATAAGACTACCTCTCTTCCAACACACACCAAATAAAAATTAAGAAAACATCAGATTTGATTTCAATATGGTAATTTTAATTCAAATGCTTATGATATGCAGATACTTAGCAGGAAAACTGTCACTTATAAACATAACGCTGTTTGTCATCAAACATGTAAACATAAAACAGTGCAAGTGGATTAAACTTTTCCTTTAAAAGCGATGTACCTTACCGGCGATTGGCTGGTTGTTGTATACAACGCCTGCTTGGATTGGTCAGCTCTCCCTGTCTCCAAGTAACTGTAGCTTTGTTTATTCTGGTGCCTTATTTTAATGATACATTTTTTTTAGAATTTCACTAAAATCATAGTATTTTTTAACTGTAGCCTTGTTTATTCTGTCCCCGCTCTATCTTTTTTTTCCATACCCCGGGCGTCCAGGACGCCCTTCACATCGGGACCGCGTTAAGTCACTTATTTCTACGAATCCTGGTAAGTGGATTTTCTTCTACCATACTTGTACATCGCCGCCCTTGCTGCTTTCATACGGCTGCCGCATACGGCGGGGATGCGGCCATGGCCGTTTTTGAGCTCCCCCACCATATGCGGCGATCCGCAGATTCTCCAGTTCGGCTCGGAAGTTTCAGCACCCGGTGTATAAGACAACCCCCGACTTTTGAGAAGATTTTCGTGGTTTAAAAAGTCGTCTTATATGCCGGACAATACGGTAACTCTAAGGGCTACCTAAAGTCCCACCCCTTTGTCTGTCTGTGATATTCTTTTAATGAATATTGTATGCTCTTTTGATAACAGAATTCTGGAACTTTCTTGTAAATGTTCCTCTTCTTATATTTTTTTATTTTATTTTTCCGACATCACATGAGGAAAGTCATTCATTGATGATGTGAGAATGATCATGAAACTCACTGAGCTAGAATGAAACTCCCACACTTAGCATTCCTTAATTCTAAGTTAATTATTTCTTAAGTGAATAAATTGCTTTGATCTAAATCCTCTTCTATTTTCATTATTTTCTGCAGAAGTGTTTGTGTTTATACAAGTCTTCAGAGCTTAGTTTTTTTTAATTATGTTGAAGCAAAACATATTAAGTTCATAAAATATATTTAATCCAAAGGCAAATCATTAAAATTTACTTTTAAAAAAGTGTTGTTGTTTTTTTAAAGTAGAGCTCACCAAAGCGAACTGGAATGAGTGATGAAGAAAAGCAAAAAATCAGATCACAGAATGGTACTGAAGACGAAGAAACCAAGAAAGCACTTCAAGAAGAATTGGTAAGGAAGGAATTGTGGAATTCTTGTTTATATTGGTAGTTGATTAATTCAGAAGAAAGAAAAAAAATAATAGATATTGTAAAATTTTACACTGACCAACATCAATACTTAGATTGAAATAAGATCTATACAATGTTTAGTTTGAAATTTCTGTTCGTTTGCAGGTTCAATTGATCTGACAAAAGTTCTGTTACTTGACGACGTTTATCTAGTTATCCATTTTACATTTGTGAGAATACACTGTGGCTAAATAAAATCCATCAATATTGAATATAAGTTCCATTTATGTATTTTTATCATTATTGTTTTTTAATTGGCAAAATTTGCATGGTGCTTACTTTGGAACTTATTTATATTTGATTGATTAATAAAAAGTTGTAGTAAATTGAATGGAATCTTTGATATTAAAGACTATTTTTAGATGTAGTAGTTATTTCTTTTAGAAAACTACAATCCCACCAACTAGTTTGATATCATTTTCTTTCATTTTTCTGGTTTTCATTTGAATGATCTTTTCCCTTTTTTTTTTTTTTTTAATTGTTATTTTATTTTAGCTTTCTGTGATGAAACAGAAATGAAAATTTCAAAAATCCTAATTTGATAAAAAAACTTTTTTATCGTTTCTTGAATGAATTTGGAAATCCCCAAATCAAGATGGAGTTAAGTGAATCAACAGATGAGGAAAAGATATTTTTTTGACCTTAAACTTAAGTTATTATCTGTGATTCATACAATCGCAATTTCTAACACTCCAGTCCAAGAATGAAACATTTATTTTAATTAAAATGATTAATAAACTTAGTTGATAATCACCTCCAAGTTCTATACAGTAGAGTCCCGAAAACTCGGCCTAATGTGGACCTAAGGGTGGCTGAGTTTGTGAAACTGCCGGGTTATCCGGAAAGGTGTTAAAAAAAGAATAAGTACGATTTTTTTCATCATAAAATACTTTTATTTGTTGCTTGAGAATACAACAGTTTACAAAGAATGCTGTAACTCAAACTTAAACTGTCCAAATAAACTTAAGAAATTACCTAATATATGAACTGTATATAAATGTAACTTGTAACAGGTCTGCACGTGGGGTTTTTCCGCCCTGCCAGGGGGTGGCCGAGTTATCTGGACTGCCGGGTTATCGAGTGCCGAGTTTTCGGGACTCTACTGTATTTACTTCCCCATATAAACTGCAATCTGGAGTTCAATCTAAGAAAATGCTATATTGGATTAATTGTAGACAAGGAATATAAATGACAGTTTACTTTTTCTGTTCTCATTGACATCTAAGAAACTTAATTTCTTTTAAGATTTGTATGAATTTAGCTCAGAATTATCATCAACAAACTGCAAAATCATGTATTGAACATAGTTTTACAGAAAAAAAAAAGATCACTACCACCGTTGTCATCGTAATTTTTTTTTAATGACTTCATGATGGATTTAAAGCAATAGAATAATTTCAGCATTGTTACAATACTGCCAGAAAAAAATTGATTTGGGAAAAAAATGGCAGATATTTGAGTATGTCAGTTTCCTATAATGGCCGTCCGCTTCTTCAAATAAATACACAAACTCCACAAATGACCTATATTTCATTTAACAAGGACAAGTCCCTTAAAGTAAATGAGATGTCATTGGGTTTTTTTATAAAATTTATAAAATGTAACAAAAGATTGAATGAAATTTTAAAGTTTAATTAGTAAGTTTGTTTCCTATGTTATTTTTCGATTTTGTTATTAATTCAGTTATATTTAAATTATTATTATTAAAACAAAGGTACGATGTAGAGTTACACCAGTTTGTTATATTCGTATTATTCAGAGAGAAGAAAGAAATCCTTTTTCTTCTCTTCAATTTTTAGTTTTATTATGTAATATACATCGAAAAAGTCTTTAGATTAAAAAAAGACGAAATATTGGTCATTTTTGGAGTTTGTGTATTTACAATTTGAAGAAGCTGATGGTCATTATATGAAATGAATATCAAATTTTGTGAAATGTCAGTTTCCTGATTGTGTATGAAATTTTGCATTATTTTTCACATTCTGAATAAAATCCATTGTGAATTTCCAGGACCGAGTTAAGTTACTTCATTCCATGAAAATTGAACAATTGGAGTCTCAGTTGAACGCCTCAAAGTAAGATGCAATTAGTCTTTTCTTAATTTATCATAGAGAATTTCATTTAAAATAAAAAATAACTCAAAGAAAAATGCATATACTGTACTATTAATATTGTATTTTCTTATTTATTTAGAGAAGAATTGGCTAAATCTGAAAAAGAAATCATAGCGTTAAAGGAGCAGAATCTTAAAATATCGGTTGATCGGTTTACAAATTTTCTATTACCATTTTGTGAAAAGTGTGGAATCGAAATCAGTGGAACAACAAATAGAAGTTTTGATTCAGCTTTTTTTAATCTTACTAAGTAGGTATTAATTTATTAGTTTTACTAGAGTATATTGTGATAATTTTTATAGATATATCATAGTTTTATTTATTTATTATTTTATTTATTATTTTAATTTACTGTACATTTTAAGTTTGTCCGTTAAACTGTCAAATCTGTTTGTGTATTTTAAATTCCTAACAATTGGTGGCTATCCCATAATTCTCTTTAATTTAAATACAATGGTTAAAACCCATTACAGTCACGTGTCTTTTAAATCCTCTAATAAATTGTTAAAGGTCACCAACCAATCCCAAATCATTGTACATAGTCTAAAAAAATCCTTGCTCTCCCTGAAATAAACAGATCAGTAGAGCTCGAGTTAGTTCCGAGTTTTGATCCAGCCTAGTTGTCAGTCTATAATTTTTTTTATGAACCAGGCCAGATAACACACCACAATATTTACTATTTTATACAAAAACAAAAAAATATGCTTTGATGAAATTGAATATTGCTCTTAATTAATTTGGTTTTAAGTATATTCAAATTTCCTGAATAAAATAAAATAGAAGTAGTATCTTTTATCAGAATATGCGAATGTGCTAAAGTATTGACTTCTGTTAATATTAATGTAAATTCATATTACTACTGTTAATTAGATATGTTTGTATACAAGTACTCAATTCTTAATATCAGTTAATACTCTCATAAAAAAAAAATAATTCTTAAGTAACTACATAAAGAATTATATCGTTATTTATGATTTTTTTTTTAATTCAAATAATTTATTTTGACTCAGAGAAAGAGATGATCTGTTAGAGAAGGTCGTTCAACTGAAGTCTGAAGTTAGTGAACTGAAAGCCAGGGAGTTAGATGCTCATGATCAGCTGAGAAAAGGCATTGAATTAATAGAACAGTCGCAATTGGAAAAAATGCAGGTGAGACATTGAACGTCGATCAACTTTTAATTTTTGCTTAAAGAATTATTTGAAAATTTATGTTAAAAGACATTTTGTTTTTGTTTTTCCTCATTCAGGAAAACAAAAACCACAAATCACCTTGTCTCTTGTTGAATTCATCTTGAATAAGAAAAAAATACCTTTTACTCATTTGAAATTTCAGAATTGTTTTATGTAGTAAATCTAAAAAAACAACTATGCACCTCGAAGATTTGATATAACATTTCTCCTGGTTCTCCCATAAGAATTCAATGTAAATCAGGTGGCCATAATTAAAGTATCCCTATTTAGAGCTCCTTGGCCCAGTGGTTTAGTTGCTGGACTGGAAGAACCCTAGTTCAATTCCCAGTAGTGGTCAGAGATTTTTCCAGTTATTTCTCCTGTAGAAGGGTCCTAGGATTTGACCAGCCCTCTGTCAAATGGGTAGTGGGTTTCTTACTTAGGGGTTAAAGGCGAGAGGGTATCAGGCTGATTATCTGACCTCAGCTACTCCCCTCGGTTAGGAGTTGCTGGGTGCCTAAACATGGGAAGATGGGCATGGTGTTACTTTAAATTTCATCCTAGGGCCATTCTTTTCGAGGAATTGGGTACATCAAGAACAGCCACCTGTTCTGTTATTGCACAAAGATACAGTCATATGCTGTTCAATTCTGGTATTCAACTGCAGCAAAGAGGATGGGGCTCCTCCTAATACTGCACCACCAGTATAGCAACTATATGACATCACTTCACTAAAGAAAAAGTCATTAGTTGCTTCTTTTTCATTCCATGCTTGTCCTACGTCACACGGTGTGATTTTTGTCAGTTACCCTGAGGCCAGTGTCTATCAAAGAAGTGTCCTTAACCTGGCTGTCTTAACTGAAAACAAAACACAGCTTGAGCAGGAAGTTACTCCTGAGAAGTTGCATTCTGCAATGGAGCCCACTATTGTATCCAAAGCAATTTCTGGTCCAGAACAGTGGAAATTACATCAAAATCAACTTCATCATGAGCAATTTTGAATGAGTTTGGAGCTTAGACGGCATTTTCTGTAGCTCATTAATCCAGTTTCTGTCTTAGTTTTTGGAAAGAGCAAATGTAAAGATTTGAATTTTATCTTATCTTTGTCTTAGTTATTCATTTGTTGATACTTCATAAATGCATTTCCTCTTGTACACTATACCATGTTTTACCCTATTGGCAAAATTTGGAACTAATATTTTTTCCCTGGAATCCTTTCTCCCATGACTGGAAAGATCTTTTGGTAATTCTGTTGGCATTCTGCATATTAGTTGGAGCTACAGGGCTCTGAGTAGGGATACTTTAATTATAGTCATCTGATATAGATTTAATGTAGAGCCAACATTCAAGCTCAGATTGTTGGGGGTGGGGGTCCTTTAGCTTTAAGTAAGGATTAATAATTATAATAATACCAAAATAACTGCAGAAAGCAAAATTCACTTTTTAAATTTATCAGTAACAGAGTGAGTGAATATATTGGGTCGTGCAAATTATCCAGCATTTTTTTGAGGGCTCTTTTTTTTCTCTTAAAGCTTGATGTTAAGTGCCAATTTTTTTTTTTACAAACATAATTATTACCTCAAGAAGTATTTAAATGTGTGTCGATAATCATATTCATATTATGCTCTGCCACTACCAAAAAGAATGGAAAGCGGCTCAGTCATTTTGTGATCTCAACGAACATTAAGGGATGGGATCTGCTACCTCATCCGCCTTACTCTCCCACAGAGGCCCCCACAAACTACCACCTCATTAATAGCTCGCTGAAAAACTGGCAGGTGGGCAAAGTCTGTGAGGATTTGGGTCAGTTGGTGGCCGATGTCAAAGTGTGGATGGCCTCGAAGGACTGGCATTTCTTCGCCCGTGGAATTAATCGGCTGCCAAGCAAATGGGAAGCAGTTATTGATGGTGAATATGCTCCAGAATCATCTATTGAACATGTTTTGAATGTATTTTAATGTTTTGTTTTTCATAATAAATATGTTTATTTAAAAAAAATTGTTTTTAAAAACGCCAGATAATTATGCACCGACTAAACAAATTAGGTCAAGTTTTTTTACAAAGTCAAAAGCTGGTGATTATCTTGAATTAAAACTATCTCTACTATAATTATTACTATCTAATAATAATGAAATGTTTTCTTGAAACCATATTCTGTGTTCAATTTATAAAAAAATAAAAATTTAAAACAAACTCACAGAACAGAACTGTTTGTTTGACTAAGTGAAATCAGACCATTTAGGATTTTAATTTGTTTTGCAGAAAGATAAATTAAAAGAATCGTCTGTATTATGAAACAAAAGGCAAAGTAATCCAGATAAATTGAGATCAATTTTGATGTAAAATTACAAAAAAATAAAATATATTTAGCTTCCTTTTAAATTCATATTCAGTACAGTATTTTAATTATTTTCTTGATTATAAAAATAAATCAGAAGATTAAATTTTATTAAGTAAAAAAACTGTCCTTTTATTTATTCATTTAGGCTGAGGTGAAGCAGAATCAATTGAAGGAGAATTTACAATCTCAAAAGCAGAAAATAGAAGATTTGATTAAAGAATCTGAAGAAAAATTGAAAAAAGAGAAAGAGTTACTTGACAGAAAACACAGCAAGAAAATTGAGGATCTACAGAATAAGGTGAAAGAAGCAATTCTATTTAATGAC
>JAFIDM010012231.1:14150808-14239273 GCA_023159025.1 Thereuonema tuberculata | reverse complement strand
TTGTCAGGTTTCATCATTTTAACAGATTTGTGCATTTATTAAATGAAATTAAGTACAAAATTATTTTAAGGTTCTTTACACCTTTTTTTTATGTATATAATTTATTGTATATATAGACATTTTGTTATTTTTGTATATAGATAAATATATTTACAAAATATCTATTATAATTTCCGTATTTTAAATATTGTAAATGTTGTATTATATATTTTTACTTATAGATGAATGCGTTATAGGCTGTGTTGATATTATTTGAAAACAGAAAAAAGTTCTTGTCATAATTTTAGTATGATTAGTAACTTGTACATTTTTTTTTTTTACATGTATAGATGAATTTTATATTTTTTTACAACTTTAGGTAGTTTTATTTTGTTTGGACAAATCAATATTTTATAAAATGGGCCATCCAATTTTTTTTTTATAATTTTTTAATTATCACATGTTGCGAAATACATTTTTTTATCTATGTATTTATAATGAATTTTCATTAATTTTGCTTTAATATATTTACAATTTGCTTATCATAAATTACTTTCTTTTGGTCCATATATTGAGATATAATTAAGTGTTTACGAGGAACTGATCAGCATGTTCTTGCTATATCAGTTTAAATCTTTGGTATTATTTGTTCATCCACAGTTTAGTATCGTTACAGTATTTCTCATAGAATCAGTGTTATTTAAAACTTCATTTTCAGTGGATTATCTTAGGCTGATACTTCCTCATCTCTTCAGCTTTAATAATGCCAGTTACGTCCTGTCAAAGGCTCCTGGTGATGTAGGAGCACATTTTTACTCTGCTTGTTTTTGATGAAACACTGGTAGTCTTATCTGTTTATAACCATTTAAAGCATTGCATCTCATGTTGAAGGTTGGTAGCTCAGGAGTTAAGGCTCCTGTGATCACCAGCCACCAAAGGGTTGGTCTGAGACTTGCCTATCCTTTATCCTTGAGTAAGAAATCATTTGACCCACCTGGAGGAGACACCTACTGCTAGGGAATGATATTGGCTTCTCAATTCTTAGACAAGTGTTCTTGATTATAAAAATCTACAAAGAGAAAGGAATTGGGAAGGGCAAAATGAAATAATACATTTCTGTAATATCTTTTATTATTACTACTCACTTTCACAGTGGATGTTCTGATGCTATTAGAAATTGGAGGTTGCAGAAGTTTTACTGGAAAGGATTGGATTTTGTAGCCATTGTGGACGGATAAAGAATCTAGTAGTCAATTACAAACTATAAGTTTCTTCACTGTGGAGGTGAATGTGATTTTTTTAAACAGAAGATAGAATCAAAACAAAGTGTTTTTGAGCTGTACTCGAAAAAGACCTCCCTGGACTTCTTACTGAGAATGAAAAGCTAGGAGTTTGAATAAGATGGAAAAAGATATATCTTCATTCTTCTATTTCATTCAAGGCTTAAATACTTTGGATTAAATACAGCAAAGGCAGCTGATGTGGTTGGATTTAATGTTCATTGGTGCAACAAATACATTGAGATGTCAAAATAAAAATGCACTTAGATATTATAAAGACATGATAAATTTCTAGTGCTGTGTTCACTCCAAAACTTAGAAATTCATCATCTCTTTCCACTAAATAAGTGCACTTTTGATCTGACATCACAATTTATATGTAGTTGAGAAGTTGATTAACAACAAGGAATTACGAGAAATTGTGGCAAATGGATTAACAGAATTTCAAAAGGTTGAATTTAATTTTGTTGTTCCTTCATTGGTTTCTGTGAATGTTTGGTGAACTTTTAATTAATGAAAAAATGAAATAAGAATTGGAAACATTTTTGAGAACATGGGAAGATATGAATAACAAAACTGAAAATGAACGTATTCCAAATCTATTTGTAGATTTATTTATTTTCAATCTGTTTTCACTTGGAATCATAAGATATCAATTTAAGATAAACATTCCATCCTTTACTTTATTACTACCAGTGTTTCCTCAAAAGCTAATCCTTCCAGTTTCCTAATAACTCACAAAATGTTTTTGTATTTCCATAAATGATATTGGAATATAGATTTTCATTAGCTACTAGAAATTAAACATTTTTAAAATTTTATGTTGTGTTTCATTACACTGTTAGAAGCGATAGAATAAAAATGTGAAATGAATTTTGTGATCTCCTTATAAGTGATACTTTTTAATTTTATTCCAATATTAATAATTATATTTTAATCATCTGCTTATTATGAGTTTAATTAGGTTTCATCCAAATGAGAAGAATATTTCCAAAGGCTATTGAAGCCAAAATGGATAGAAAATCTCATTGTGATTTACATCATTTTGTAGTCATAGGTTACAATCATTGTTGTGATATTTAAATATTCATAAAATAAAATATTTTCTGTTAATTTTTAAATCTGATTTCCTTCCTGTGGCTTATCCATTGAGTGACATAGTTAAGATTTGTGTATATTTAAAGAAAATGTAACGAGGGTCCTCTGAAACCCCCCATTCCAATTTTTACTATTGTTTATCCTCATTGTGAAATAATATTTAATTGTTATCATTGTAAAATACTTTGCCAAAATGTAATTTCAAAGTATAACTTATGTTTTTTGAATTGGCTTTAATATATTTTCCCTAACAAAATATCAAATTCATTAAGGCCTTTTTTTGATTTTTACTTTATGAACTTTGAATTTAGCCAATGGAATTTCTTTTGTAATTTTTATTTTTAATTTACTAAATTTACCCAGGTTTTAATGTGCGCTGCTAGGGAAAAAATATATTTTTTATTGGTGAACACAGCTAATTTTCAGATGTTTAAATAGTTTAATGTGTGTTTGAGATATTTATTCTGAATATATTTAAATTTAATATTAGTTTGTGTCTCTAAACTTCTTATGATGAATTGCTATTTTTTATTTAGTAATGGCTTTCACTTCACATGGTCCTGTCAAATATAGGCCACTGTATATTGCAATTCTTGGTTTAGAGCAAAGATACCAGTGTCTTTAATTGTAAATCATAAAAGTTGACTTGGAAGGAAATCTGGTTTTAAAAAAAAAATATATTAGGTAATATTCTAGAAAGGATTATATGCAGACACAGAAATCATAATACAAGTAAACGGAAGGTTTTATTGCTATTTGCAATAAACACATTATTCCACTGAAGGAGTAAAGAATTGAAAATGCTACAAAGTATCTGTCTGTCTAATGTTTAAGAAGAAAACATTGTAGATCATGATAGATACAAAGAGGTTCAGTCCTCCACCACACTTTTGTGGATTTTATTTCTACAATATTTAAGGTTTAAAAACTTCAGTGAGAGATAACTTAGCAGTTCCTTTAATCACTGAAGAGAGGAAAGAAAACAAACTTTGTTCCTTCCTTGGCTTTGTTTGTTTCCCGGTAAAATTACTTCTCTTGTTTGTGGATTATTTGGTTCTTTATTTTGTTTCTATGAAGTTAATGTAAAGACAGTTATATATTATGAACTGAATGTTAACACTTCATTGAATCTAATGTTACATTCTTTGAAATTAATCAACTTTTTACAGGTAATTGTTAATAATTAATAAACCAAACCTCTTTTAGAATATTTGTAAATGCTTTAGAAAGGAATTTCTAAAGTTCCTTAATGCTTTTAATTTTTGAAAGTGTGTAATTTTAAATTACATCCAGTTTTTTATTCTCATTTGTCATTAGGATTAAGAAATTACAAATTAAATATTTTCCAAAAGAGAGAAAATAAATATTAGGTAATAAATAATAGTTTTGTAAACAAAATCTTAAGGTTATAGTGAAGTTGTGTGAAATCTTGTTTTTAGGGAATAACTTAGCATTGAGGATGTTAATGAAGATGTAATTATATTTTGTACTTTATTTTGATTAATAGTTCATTAGAGATATTTATCTAAATTTACATCTGTTAGATTTTTATTTACTGATATAAATTTTAGAATGATGCTGTTGATGAAAAGGAAAATTGTCAGTTGGATTTATTGGTTTCCGTTGATATTGAAAGGCCAAATGATAGCCCAAGAAAGTTCATTCTAATTCTATCTTTGCTATTTATTGAAAATATTTAAAGAAGAAAGAGAAAAAATTTTTTTATTTAAGAATAAAAGAAAAAGTGCCTTTCAATTTAATTTATCTTCCAATTAAACAAATGTGATTCCATTAATTTAGAAAATAAAAATAAATCCCTTAACAGTAATTGATGAAAAAACTACATTTTGGAACAGGCTTGATTCTAAATACAACAAATTGATTCTTTATTACAGTTTTTTGATAAAAATGCTTGAAATATTGTTTTTCCTTCAATTAGAGCTTGGATTTTTTTTGTTTTGTTTTCTAAATCATAAATTTCGAATCAATTTACTGAAATTAAGTTTGTTTATTTTCCAATTATCTTTCAGATTTTAAAATTTGATTTTAATAAGTTTGAAGGTTCTTTAACAATTAGAGTAGTTTTAATACTAATACTGTTTTGTTGAAACTTTGAAGAAAAAAAAAAATCTTAAAAAGTTTTACGCTAAAAACATTCCAAATGTGGTAGGTAGTAGAAGCCACTCTTTCCATTGACTCTGAATGTATTAGACATGGCATCAGTAGATTATCTTCATAAAACACTTCTAGAATTCTGCAACATCAGCAGAGAATTTGCAATGAATAACAGAATGCAGAAAATCAAAGTTTCTCCTTCTGATTTTTCATTGTACTATTGAATTCCTATTCACTTAACGTAGTGATAAAGAATCGGTGCTTTTATTTTGCTTCAAATAGGAAAAGGCCTCTTGAAGCAAAGAGATCTTAAACAAGTGCATAATGATATTGTTAGTGTTGTTAATTATTACACACACAATTAGAGACTGTAAACACAAAGTAGTTAAATTTGCACCTAAAATTAAAATCAAAAAAGCTACAGTCCGTCCATTTCTAAATACATTTGATCAAGTTCTAGACTCTACTTGTCTTAGATATTCAGTAGATTTTTCAGATTTAACTAGGAAAACTTGAATATTTCACATATTTTAACTACTATGAAAAGAATTTTAGAAAAGATCAGTTAAGAATATTAGCCTTTAGCTAAAAAATAAAATAATACTAATAATTAGCTGTTTCATTTCATTTGAAAAAAAAAAATGTTTGCCTCCAAAGGGGTTCTTGGTTGTCTTTTTCATTAAGATTGTTTTGAAAGCTTCACTATAAATGTCTCCAAAATAAATACAGAGATGAATGTAAATTTGTAATTAATTTTCTTTACTTACTGTATTCAGTAAATTTGTATTTATTATAAGCAAAGAGTTGTTTTTGAAGTTGGTGGTTGTTAAGCAACAAGGATAGTTTTCTACTATTATTTTTTTTATGTTTTATCTTATATATGTATTATAATATTATTGTTATTAATGACCAGAATGTATAATGTTAAAAAGGATTTAGCTGAGAACTCAACTTTGAATTCACATTTTTTTTCGTTGCTTTTTTTTTTTTTTCAAAAAGTCTAAATTTGGGTTATTTCTGAAGTCATTTCCACAAACAGTTCAAAGATTTTAACTGAAAAAAAAAAAAAGAAATGTTTTTGCATAAGCCATGTTGGATTTAGAAATTGAGAAATTAACTTTCTCAATTCTATAATTGGAGGAAAAATATTATAAATAATAATATAAGAGGAAAAATGCTAAATCTTTTTAACCACCAACTTCATAATATATATCTCCTTGTAGATCCATCTTGCATCAAATGTGTTATCAGTGTTCTTGTTGTTGACCAACCCAAAAATTGTAAATCTTTCAAACAGTCCAATCATTTTCTTTTGGCGTTATTCGTCAATTCTTCATTATTACTTTGACAAATGTTGAAATAGAAAAAAGATCGTCCATTATTTTTTTCATGAAGATTTTTGATCGAAACTATGAGGATTTCTCAAGAAAAAATAACGGTTTCATCCGATTCTTTTGGCCATGATCCCAGTATTCTCAGTCCATTGAGGTTTGAACTTCCTCAAAACATCACTGAAGAAATGTTATCCTGTTGCTCCAGGAATGAATAATCTGACGATATTAATCGTTACTAAATCAGAATCCATTTACACGATTAAGAGTGACTTCTTTTCTCAAAAAGAGTTATTTATTCTTTAATCAAGATAATTTGTAGAAGTGGTTGGCAATATAAGCAAAATAAATTTCCAGTTGTTCTAAAGTGCTTCCATATTTTTTTTACTTTGTTACATTATTAGAAGTTAACAAAAATGAAAACTATCTAAAAGTCATATGTGGATACTGTTTTCATTGATTGTTTTTGTATGAATTTAAACACTGTTTATTTGGATCGATTGCAAAATATTCGGATTTAGATGATCTGTTTGTTTCCTTATTCTGAAAATGTTTTTTTCCGTAAATTATTTCCAGAATCTTGATGCTTAAGAATTAAAAAAATTAACAGAAACTATGGTTGATTGGCTTTGTTTGTTGTCATTAGTTGAATTCAATTTTTCTATTTTCTAGAGCTTGACTGAACGACAGTTTTGGATTTGTCAACAATAATTCTTTATAATTACTTTCAGTATTTGTATTCCTTGTGATTTTCTTTATAATCTAGTCTTCGATTTATAAAATAAAAATAATCCATGACATTTGTCTTGAGTTTTCTGTTGTTGGTTTTTTATCAAATAAAACAGTATGTACCAAAATAAACAGTACTGAAATTGAAGGAAAGACAACAGAGGAGGACAGTATATTCAGAATGGTATTTTAATAGATTCCATAAATTGTTATAGGACAGATACATAAACTGCCTTGCCGTTCTTCAAAGTAGAGAACTGGTGAAGAAATGGTTGTAGTTTTGGTCATTTAATTTTAGGAAATGCAGGCAATGGATTTTTCCCAAAGGAGGAGTAATTTAGAATGCATTGGATTTTAGCATCTGGAGAGACAAGAACTGAATAGATTTGGAAATTCTATACGATAGAAAATTACATCCTGTTTGAAATTCATTAAAGGAACCTTTCCAGTATTGGAATTGTGATTTCAAAAGGAAAGGTAGTTTTTTTTTTCTTCAGAAAAACATCATATTTTCAACTTGAACGGCTTATGAATGTGAGAGTAGTTAACAAGGATCGTCACAGACAACAGAAAATAATGAAGTCTAGACTGAAAACACAAGGCCAGGCAAAACGTAGCCCATTATGTCTTGCTTTGAAATGAACTTCACAAAATCATGTGAGGGCCTAAAAATTACAAAAAAATAGTGATAGTGATTGGAACATTGGTGAAAGGACATTAAATAAATTTAATCACAAATTTGTTGTCATCATCTGCATTATCTCTAGCGTTTTGGTCAAAAGTGTCTACTTCTGTAGGTAAGTTTGCTCATAATGAATGGAGTATATCCCACATAACGACTGTAGGGAATGATCAGGACTTTTCATGTTTCACGTTGGAAACTTCTTCAATATCAGATCTGACACTCCATCAAAGTATGGTATATGATCCAAAGGACTGTGAGAGATTGTCCACTGGACAGAGATCTTTCTTCAACACCTGTCCAGGATAGAGGCAGCTATGATTAAATTTCAAGTATATTGTAGAACTTTCTAGAACTCATAATCTAGAATGTTAATGGTCACAAGACCAAAGAAACCACTCTCTCTCTTTCTGAAATCGCCTATTTCTTCAAAATCACATTACTCCAAAGAGTGATCCCGAGATGAAATCTGGTCATCAACCACTTCATACTAAAACCATTGTTTCTGTAAAAAGTATTAGAATCAAAATATTCATAAAAAAAAACCATTTGCTGTACTGTTAGTTCATATCAAAAAAAGTAACCGTGAAACATTCAGAACGTAACACATTTGACATTATAATAGTAAGGAGAATCAAGGCAGTCTTTCAGTACTTGTTTATTTTGGCTAATGTTGTACTTAGAATTACTTCACTGTATCTATATAGAATTAATGAAGTTTTTAAGATATTTCATGAATCTGATTAGTGTACACTGCGTTTCATTGTTGTTATTTTTCTATTTTAAATGTAAATAATTTTCAAACTAAGTTTAAAGTTTGTTTGTTTTCTCTCAGTAAGTTTGAATTGTCAAGTGTTAAAAAAAATAAAAAATATAACAAATAAAAACTATTGACACATTGTTTCTAGTCTTTTTTTTTTTTTCCTTCATATTTTTTTTCCTTATATTTGCTCTTAGTAAAAATTCTATAGGGTGGCCATAAAGTCCTATTACCCTAACATATAATTAATCAGTATCAGATAATTGGTTTCAATAATGGAAATAGTAGCTATTGCCAATAGGTAGACACTGGAACGGATCCAGTGGTAAATACCTGCCTTCAATCCCTTGCAAAGGTTGGTGTTTTTTCTGTGCCCCATTCTCTCCAGATTGGTCCTAGAATCTACCCAGACCTTTGACACTAGTCGAATAGGATAGCATTAGGATAGCAGATTGTTTCCTAGGGTTTATAAGCAGGCAGATTTTGGACTGATCACCTGATCTTAACTTAGTCCTATTGGTCAGGAAATACTGGGAACATTGACTTAAGGGCCACATTGACCTATAGGAGGGGGATACTTTAGCACTATTGAAGAATGCATTATTGTTGGCCCATGAAAGAACCAATAGAGGAGGAAGATCCTGCTGATGTCCAACAGTGATCTAGACAGGATTATCCTCCAGAGTATTAAGATGTTTCCAGAATAGTGTGTAGCAATGAGTACTTATGTTGCCAGAGGATGTCTCACTGAGGTTATCTTTTCTTTTAGTTCAATTTGATTGAACACCTTGACCTCACACCATGCAACCAATTGCTGTGGGACGGGGATAAATCATGCTCAGAGGGATACATTACAAAACAAGTTAAAAATAAAATGATGCCAATAAATACCTGTTCTCTACCAAGACTGAAATTTTGCTTGGTGGGATCCTGATATGTTACACCTGATTTATTGAATTCTCCAATGTATTCTGGCATAATAATATTTGAAATTGGCAGTAATTTCATTTTTAATAAAGAGATCACAAATTAGTCAATAATATTCTTTTCATTCTTCTTTTCCATCCATTTATTGAAGATCTGCCCTTTTAGAATTGAAAGACTTCGTTTAGTATTTGAAGTCAGAACCAATGCTGAAGAATACTCCAGTAAATAATAATTGGATGGAGTAAGCAGCTGAATTTCTCTGTCATTTTGATGAGATTTGTAACATTATCATGCTGACAATCAATCGTTTCATTTGTGGTTGTTTTTGATGAATTATATTATTCCAAACACTATATAGTTACTGTGAAGAGATTATGACTTTGATCCACAAGTTCCTAATGAGATGATTCCTTTCCAGTCCCATGAAATTGAGAGATCATCTTCTGAGGATGCAAATTGGGCCTGACCAGGATGGTTACAGTTTTGTGATAAGAAATCCATTCCTTCTATCATTTAATACCTAAATAGACCACCCACTTCTTGTCTCTCGCCACGATAGATCTCAAAATTGCAGCATGATGTTGCCTGGTAGGAAGTAAAGTACACATTGTGTCCCACTGAATTTTCTTTCTTCACAGACAATTTCTGCAACATCAAGAAGCAGATTTTCTGAACCCTTCCATTAAGGTATCAACAATATTTCTGGAAAAATGCTGTAACTAAATATCAGACCATAACCAAATCTTATCGGTTAGATTCTCCTTTGGAATGTACGTTTCAGTACTCAATGGACAACCCAGTAGGTCTTTGGAAGATTCACTGTCAGTTATTTTTAACCAAATTAAGTGAAAATATTTCTGTCAATACTAAGAGAAATTCCCACTGTTCCTTTTTGGTACAATGCTAAATCTTTTTTTTTTATTTTTTTTAAATTTTGATTTATCATCTTATTTTTTGGGTGTTTTATTTTATTACTTCCTGAAATAAACATTAAAAAAAATACACTAGTAAACTGTGTTAGTAAAAGATCAGGGCAGCCACAAATTAGTAATTAATTACTATACTTTATTTGTAAACAATTCCACAAGTAATGAAAATATACAGAAAAGAAATCACAAAACACATTGTACTTTGGAGAAAATGGAATTATGGGAATAAGTTATGATGAAGCATTTTTACATTTATAAGAAATAAACAACCTTAAGATTAAAATATCTTATTTTAATAGGAATAATAATATACGATGCAGATGTAAAATAAAAAACAAATTCCATTTCGTTCCTATAAACAACTACTTCCATTTACTACACCAGATATTTCTTTTATAATAACTTACATATTCTACTGGTGAAACTATTCCATTAAAATCAAACACTGTTTTCTTAGATGAGCTGCTACACTACCGTCTTCAATAGCACCTGAGCGTAATTATGTCCTGAAAACAATTGTTTTAACATTGCAAAATTAAAATAACAGAATTTCCAGCAAAAGAATGGGTTTCTCTTTCTTGAATCCTAAGCTAATAATTACGTTATTTCTGGGTAGCACAGATGGCACAAATGGTTGACTTTTAAGGGAGTAAGAATCAGACGGCACTGCAAGGAGAGTCTTCCAATTGCAAGCACATTTGCACTCCTTCATCAGAAGAAACTCTGTACTTCTCAGAAGAAGAGGTGGAAGGTGTTTGTTTTTTCTGTTTTGATTCTCCCGACAAATGAAGGTCTTGTTCCGTGGAGACGCCGATATCTTTGACAAAAGTGGTCGAGCTGCTTCTGTAATAGGAAGATTGAAATTAGTTTGCTGAATGTTATAGGAAGGTTTTTTACTTATTAAACTGTAATAAACAATAAAATACATTTGTAGAAAATAAATAATAAAACATAAATATTAAAATCATCATCAATATTCATTCTAAAAGCCTCAACTGTGCAAATGACTAGATCTTCTTGTATTCTAAATCCCTGGTTGTGTTCAAAGATGAGAGGAAGTCCATACAATCATGTGGTAATTTAAAAATTTTTAACTTCAAAATGAGCTTATATTTTTTTTTATATATTATGAGATACAAAAAAATAAGAATGTCAAAGTAGTATATTAATATTAAAACAATATTATTTGCACTCATTGAATCTATTAATCTGAATCTAATAACTCCTGTCAATTAATAATAAATTGTTTTCTTTTAAAAATCAATGAATAAATTTGATTCAATCATCTATGACCATTTGGTTGTTGTAATGTGAAAAGAGGGAAGTAAGTTAATATGAGATTAAATTCAAACTTTTTTTTTCATTTCATAGAGGCCGTCCATTAATTACATGAGGTTTTTTTACAAATTTGGCCCCCCCCCCCCCCCCCTTGGGGAGAGGTGGGGGGCCCCCCCCCCCCATGTGAGATTTCAAAAAGTCAAAAAATCAAAATAGTTCAAAAAGTCAATATTACAAAATGTTGTAATCTATTATAATACGTATATTCTCTTAATGAAAAAGTTGACGTGAGATTTTTGTTGAACCCCCCCCTCCCCCTTTTGACCTCACATATTTAATGGACGACCCCATATGAGACCCCAAATGAGGTTTTTGTTTCCTCAGAAAAAAGGAGGATTTAATATTGAAAGAACAAATAAGAACACATGTACAGAATAGGTGAACGATTCTGCTTCAACAGTTCTGAAGTACTCTCTCTTTTCATTATTAGGAAGAGATGGCACAAACATACAAAAAATACAAAAGACTAGAAAAAGTAGAGGGTCCATGTACTAACCCTAGCTATTTTGATGATGGACTATGTAGAGTACTCCAAACTGCTGAAGCTATTCGTTTTTAATCACTTATTTTTAACCCTCATGATAAAATACCCCTTCTGTTCTTACCATTTCCTATTCCATTCTAATCTTTTGTCATTCCACAAATAAATAAAACTAATAATCAGTAATATTTAGCTTGATTTTTAACAGAGAAAATAACCATCAACATACCTACACTGAAATAGAATTACAGACAGACAACAATGTTGCCAAAATACGGTAGTGTTAAAAAAGAAATGAACAAATAATCATTTCATTCGCTTCCAATTGGTCTTACAGGGGGGTTAAAGTTAGGAGGTTCCCAAAACCAATGGATGAATGACATTTGAAAACTAAGTTATTAGAATCAACAGTTAAAGATGAAGAAATGAAAGACTCGTGCAATGCTGGCTTTTGAAAAGAATTTTAGAAAATTGAATTGATATAAGAAAGAGCCACTGAGACAATACAAGGTGTAGCAGAATGACCTCACTTTTTTCATAACACACGATTCCTCATTAAATATGATGCAAAAAAGAGTAAATAAGTTTTTTGATCGAACTTATACTTTTCGAGATAATCGAGGTTTTCTGCAGCCGGAAGGAATGATCGAAAAGGAGTGATTGCAAATCAAAACTTTAAAACATGAAGATAAAAACTGGTCTCAACTGACTTTCTTTAGTTTTTTTTCTGGGACTGACGAGTATTTAAAATAAAACATTGTCATTTGACTCTTCATTTATTAAGCTACAAAAAAGCTAATTGCATTAAGTGAATCCAACCCATGGTTCAAATGGCCCTCCAAGAACAATCGCCTCAATGCTAGTAGGAAGCATAGCAAAGAGCAAGTGCACTCAAGGCAGGAATTGCTTTTTATAATTTTCCTAAGCAATGATCGGATAAGTTATCATGAAAATAATGTCCATAATGTTGACTTTCAAATGATACCAAGAATATTTCTATCACTAAATCGCCTGTCGAGAAAAATATTAATGTTTCCTACGTGGAACACTTCGATAATCCCTTCCAGAAGCAGAAAACCTCGATTATCTTGAAAAGTATATGTCCGATCAAAAACATTATATAACTTTTTTTGCATCATATTTAATGAGGACTTCCATGGTGTGAAGCAAATGCGGTCGATCTGCAACACCCTGTATACAATAACAAATAAGAAAAAAAAAAAGTGTCATTAGGAACTGTTATTTCATATTAATTCACATAACAGATAATAGATGAAAGAAAATAACTTCAAAAAAATAAAATCCCGAAGGATAATTCAAGTAACAAGAAATGTCTACAATAACACACACTTATTTTAAAACTGATTTTAAGAAAGAAATTCGTAACAAGAGAAAAAGGAAACAACCATAGTAAGCAGAAGTGGCTTTTCCATCCCCCTTCCCACAATACATCTGGAAATGGAAGAAATGGAATATTTTGGACCTGTTTTTGGTTGGAAAGTCATTGTTTTGTTTATTATAGACCCTTCACCCAACCCTTACCAAAAAGTTACAATTTTTTTTTCTGTTGAATAGATAAGATCATCGTAACCCCTCCCATTCCCTGGGAATGCCTTTAATCTGATCCCAATCTTTTAATCTTTAATCTAATCTTTTTAATTCATTCCTTACTACTAATTAAGTTATTTATGAAAAATGGTTTGTAAATTTCAACACTGCAATCTGACACTATCCAAATTGGATGAAAAACAACAATTCAATTCTCCATAATAACAGAGATTTCAACTATTTATTATGTTATAAGTGGGAAAGTAATTAATTAAAGGCAATTTTATGTTTTGTTAAGTTGGCAAAGAGAGTATCTATGTACCTTAGTTTTCTATGTAATCAACGCATTTAGTCTATAAGGTCATAAGCTTTTGGACCCCATCACAAAAAAATGACTGTGGACTTGTCAGCAGCCAAAATTGCACTGCTTCCAATACTTCTGCACCACAGAAAATTTCTTGCCGTGGAGATGACTTTGTCTTTTTAAAGAGATGATAATCCAATGGAGCTAAGTCCAGATTATATGGGGGATGTTTCAACATTTTAAATTTCAGGCCTGCAACTGTCGCTGTCATGTGAGCAGCTATATTAGGTCGTGCATTGTTGTGGAGTAGCCTGCAACGCTTTTTGAGAGAAGACCTCTTGTTCCGTTCTTATAGCTGGCTTCAAACCTTTTGCTAACAAGTTGCTGTATTGAATGCTTGCAAACATAATAAAAGCTCGCTGCTCCTCGACAGTGAACTCTGACCGTCTTTCATACTACACTGCGAAAACACAGATAGCAGGATTGCTAACACAAACATGTAATATGTGCTGAGAACACTGCTTTGTAATATCATCCAGCAAATTCAGAGAAGTATCGGTTTCGTGTCCATTATACCTCAATTGTCTTTAATTAATGACTTTCCTCATAATATTGAATCCAGATGAAACATAAGTTCTTACTGCTGAAAGACCTATTTTCTATCAGTCTCCATCTTCTAAAACAAAATTTTTGATATAATACAACATCAAAATCAGTTTTAAATTCTGGAAAGGAAGACACTGGAGTTCTACTAAGCTACATTAATGTGTAATTTATCTCAGTACTTAGATCTGAAGTACTTTCTTTTTTTTTTTTTTTTTCAAATTATACATTAATGAAAGCATGTATTTCATCCATATCTTTTTTATATACATTAACTCTTACATCACTGGAAATTGTAGCCAATAGGTGAAAGAAAAGAAAATTTACTCTTCTCTGTTCAATGGATTTCATTTCAGATTATTTTTAGTCATTTGCATTGATACAATTTTAAGGTTATTCTTTATGATTGCTTATAGATCCTTTTGAAACAACGGGATATTTCCCACATAATGAAAGAACCAAAATCAGATCTTTCACATTATTAAATGTTTCTATAAAAATATGCTTTTTCTTTCCATTTTTTAAATTATTATTTATGTATTAAAGATATCAATTATGTGCTATTGTGAAATCGAAGCCATGTAATCCAGAATTTTGTTTAGCAGAGATTCAAATAGAAAAGAATAATTAGTAAAAATTGGTGTTCATTTTTTGAAAAACATTTGAGATCTCTGGATGTTTATATTTACTCTATCTTTAAGAATCTATGTAAAAATAATTATATTTATACAATTATATATAAAAAAAGTGTTTTTAATAAAGAATGCAGAAATTAATTTTTATATATTTCTTTTCAGTTAATGTAAAGAGCTTCTCAAATCTTACTATGTTAAAAAAATGTTTATCTTTCATTTGAGGGTTTTCTCCCCCCTCCCCTCTCCCCAACAAAAAATGCCTCAGTCCAAATGTTAAGATATTACAGTAGAGCATCGATCATCCGAAGCAATGGTGTTCGGATAACTGATATTTCGGATAGGCGATCATTTACGAAAAAATTGTACCAGTGTCATAGGAGCAATATGAAACACAGAAACAGTGATACATATTAACATAAAACCTTATATTGTATTTTAAACACTGCTAATTATGGTCCAAGTCATGTTTTAGATAATAAATTACCTTATTTTAAATCCGTCCTGTGACTTCGTTACGTTGTTTTTGTCTTACGTGTTTCGGGAACTATGTTCCATCATCAGACCTATCACTCAGAAAGAAATTAAATTTTTAATTTTAATTCGCAAATTAATTTTTTTAATTTTTGTTTACTGAAAAGCCTTTGGTTAACCGATGTTTCGGTTGATTGATAATCGGATGATCGATGCTCTACTGTATATATACATGAATGAAGCTAAGTGAATGTACTATCAAAATAATGCAGTTCTAATCTGTACAAGAAGGAGAACATACAGAAACTAAATACTGGTCCTTTGTAACCTGAACACCCAAAATTTTGCATGAAAATTTGAGATTGCAGTTGAAACATAATTCATGATTTCTAATGATTCAATTTCTTTGTCCATATTTATCTAATTACTTAAAACATAACCCCCCCCCCTTATTTTATCATTTCGATCTAAAAAACAGATTTGTAAGGATTTCTTTGTATTTGTGAAAGAGTAATTTCATATACCAATAATCTAAGATGACAAGAAAAATTTCATATACCAATAACAAATAGTGAAATATCAGAATGCATGCATATATGAAAAGAAAAATACAATAGATTTGATAGTGAATAGATTAATACTTATTAAAATTCTGTTAGCATAAATTAATATGTAAATCATGATTGCTATTATGGTGATTCTGAATTGCATAAATAAATGCTCTAGCTTTATTATTATTATTCAAAATAAACTCTCAGTACTCTGAATCTTCCCATTTCCATTTTGAAAGCTCAAGTTTTGTTTCATGATAATAATTTATTAAATTAATCAGGAATGAAAATAAAAGTTTAGGAAAGGTTAACATTGTAAGGTGGGTGCTTTGTGTAATATTTAAATCATTAACAGGTATTTAATGTGTTAGATCATTAAAAATAAATAGACAAAGAGAACAGAATGATGTAAATACAATTAATTAAAAATGCAAATAGCCAGGGCCACATATTGCAGTGAGGATGTGATTCAAACCATTCTAATTATTTGGACTTTTAATCAATTACATTTTTATATTTCATAAAGTATATCAGTTATTTGATTGCAGTTATGAATGAAAAACTACACCAATGAATGTATAATTTAAAAGGAATAAATTTTAATCAATAATGTAATTATTTTTCATTAAGAATTCAAATAGCACCCCTCTTAAAAAAAATTAATTAAATATAATTATATAAATATCCCTTAAAATTAGAAAGAAAGTATTCTTAATACTTTATTGCGTTACTTAAAATGTAATTAGTTTTCTAGGGTTCAAAGTAGTGAGAGTTTATTTTATAGTAAAATGTATAATTATTATGAATTTATTGTGTTAATATTTGATATATTATTTTCAATGCAAGCTCATCATTTTCTGTCTGCATACCTGGGAATGCTAAATATCACTGAGGATGAATTTGCAAATCATGTGAGGGCAGCTGCTGTGTGGTGCAGATTAGGTGGTGATGTAAAAGTCAGTTTCAGCAGTATGAAGTGCAAAGTGCCAAGTGCAAGTGATTAAATATTAGATGCTCTAAAGTAGATTAAGAGGTTAAGTACATAAGGAAGAAATCCGAAATTGAGTTTGAAAAAATACTTTTAAGTCAATAAATGTGCCAGAAAAAAAAAGAGATGGTAGATAAAGTGCAAGTGTTGTCTGTTCAAACAGATGACTCCCAGGGGCTATATAATGGATTATCATGGAAACTCTGAGAAACTTGAGGAGCTTCTTGATTACATCTAACGTCAGATATATCAGAAACTGCGTACCTTTTCTTGAAAAAAAGAATATTCTTTAATGTTCGCAGAGATACTTTCTTTTTCTCGGATTTTCCACTCTTCTCTTTAGCTTTCTTATCACATCCGTTTGGGTTATCACACCATGCTTGCGTGACACAATTTTTACCTTGTTCTTTTAATATCTGATGCACGGCATGGGCTGAATGAGCTTTCACTAGTGGTCGTGGAGGGGAACTGAGCTCATTGGAAAATGCCGTTTTAGTCATTGGTTGGGTTTGAACGATGCTGTTGCAGCTGCTACCATTTTCCAAGCAATTCTGGTAGAGGTTTCTATCACTGGTGCTATTCCCTGGACGGCTTTCTTCTTGGAGGTTGGGTTCACTGTACATAGTGTCTTTATTCAACTGTTCTGCAGATTCTTGTTTAACATCTTGCATGCTTTTACAAGAAAACTGCACAGCCATATTCATGTAGCTTTTGCTCGGGACTGAAGAAGAATACAAATTCTTATTCACGATGTTATCAAAGTCATCTGTCTCTTCATCGTCGTCTTCATCGTGTTTTGAAATTTCTTGCAGAAGGCTGTCCATTTCATTCACTGTTTTTTTCTTGGGAATGTCTATACCTACTACTTCAGCTGCTTTTTTGTTATTATTTTCAACTGAGATTTGGTTATCGCACCAATTTATTTGTGCTGCAGGGTGACAGCTGCTAACTCTAGAAGCCTCCAGTGATCGCTGATTGGACTTTTGCAGATGCCGGGAGGAGTTTCCGTTCCAGTTTTGGAAATTGGGGGAATCAGAATTGCTGGTTGAAGTTGACACAATGCTTTCCGAATGTGACCTTGACCAACCTTTCGATCTGCTTGGTGCTTTCGGTTGCACTGTCGTGTTAGAAGAGCACGTTGCACTGTTTTCAGGGTCCTTCAAAGATTCCTGTGATCCCACACTTTTGCGTTTATTGTTTTTTAGGAAGGTGTTATGGTCTTTCTCACTGGTGAGGCTCTCTTTGCTCAGAGTCCTCATCAGTGCTAGGTCATCATCCTGAAGTTGATCGTCATCATCAAACAAGATATCTTCATTGCAATCATCAAAAGATTCTTCAGCACTAAGGCTCTGCCTTGCCAGTTTCAGTTGCTTTGCTGGTATATTACATCTTAAAAATAAGAAAACACAAATATTTTAAAATACAATAACTCACTTCATTCTATAAGATTTTTTTTACTATCGTACTATTATTTTATTCATTTACTAAATTATTATTTCCTTTTATATTTAAATTCTTATTAAGAACTGTAAAATCTTTTTTTAATAAATTACAACAATAGCAATAAAGGAATTTACATTTTGACTTAAAAATCATAATATAATAACTTCTTTTAATATACATTTTTTAATATTTTACTAATATATTTTTTCCTTAAGCATTGGGAGGAAAAAACTAGCATTAACAAGAATTATTTGAACACCAGCAAGGAAAAAAAAAATATTAAAACCTAAAAAGAACTAAATTCTGTTACAATGTATGCATATAACCAGGTAGTGCGATTTCCGTGCCGGGCCATACCCATATCCGCAGCAGGTCTCCAAGGTGAACAGCCTCTAGTCGATAGATCAATGTAGGTAAGGGAAGTCGGCAAGTCAGATCCATAACTTTGGGATAAGGATTGGCTCTGGGGGCTGAGCCGGTCGGGCTGTTGTGTGAAGCGGTTACGGATTGAGTACCTGGACTGGGCGTGTCCCGAGGCTTTCGCTCTGGCCCCGTCAAACGGGCCGGCGTTCGTCAGACGGACGAGCCCGGACCAGCGTCGGGTCCTTTCCGTGGATTGCCTCAGCTGCGCGACGGGTTTACTTTTGGTTTCTTTTATTAATATGCCTCGTCATCTCTTAGTGACGTTTTCTTACTTATATTCCCTCTGATGCTTCCCTAGGTTCAGGATTAGGAAGCAAAGCCCAATCGGATCTGGCAAGCTCGATGTACCTTGGTCGGACAAAAGACCCCTTCGGATCTTAGACTTAACTGTGCCAACGGCTATCATTCGAGTATATTTTCCCTCCCGCCCATAATGCTTTAGAAAGTGAACGGTAACACCCCAAAAGAGTACGGCACTTCGGCCGAGAGCCGAATCTAGCATCTCAGAGCGGGTGGAAGCACCTCGCGAATTTCTGATGCACTTCCTTCGTCGTGACATGGATTGGGTCACCTCTCCATTTTTGCCCGATAAAACGACTTTGTCCTGTCGTGAAGGGTACGACTCGTTTGCTGCTTGTTCTCTTTTCAGTTACGGTTGCCGACCAAAGAAGCTTTCTTAGATGCCAGGGCAAGACGGATAATACGGGGTGAGTAGACGGGTGACCCGCCCGCAGCCTTTTGAGCAGCTGCACGTGAGGGTAGAGTCACTCCCGCTCCTGCGGACGAAAGACGCAGCATTGAGGGAGAACGTTTTTATGTTAAATGTGAGTCCTGTCAATGGGGCAAGACTGCCCTCCCTTGTGAACAGTCCATCCGCTTTGCCTTCATCTCTCTCTGGGTTTGTTTCCGGGGTTGGGGGTTTCGCACCTTAGTAGTCCTCGTCCCCTGCTATGCCCTCACGGGTAACGCAGTAACCGACTAATGTATGCATATAACCTATATTTGAATTTTCTACTTATATGAAACAAACTATTTCTAAATGCGACCTTTCATTCTTGAGTGACATCTTAATAAAGGCGTTTTAATCTTTTTTTGGGAATTTCAGCCAGGACCATTCACTGACAAACATCTGCCTTTCAACACACAGAAAGGAGATTCAATCATAGGAAATACAATTATTAATATTAAATTTTTTAATTATTTGCCGTTAATTCCACAGATCCAAAAAGCCAAATGGTGAAAATACACCTAATTATTTAAATCTGTTATCTAAAATTGAAATTATTTATCTTTAATGTAAGTACAATAACAGCATAACATGGAAACTGAATGACATCTTCCATATTATTCATCATACACTTTTCTTCTGTTTAATATTGTTCCTCTTGGAAAGGAAAATAATTCTCTTTTCTTAAAAGAGTCATTTTCGATTTGTCCAGAGAGAAATATTTTGCTCAAAAGTCCTTTATGTTTAGATGTTCATATCAAATTATAGATTGTATAACAAATAGAGATAAAAAAAAGACAACATTAGTGGGAAACAGGATTGTAAAACAAATGTTATATATAAATTACTTATAAGTATTTTCATTTTAACAATAAATAGTTTCATAGATGCATTTTTTTGTTCATATTAATTTTACATTTTTTAAATTTAAAATCCTGTTCATGAAAAATGAAAATGAAAGTATTAGTTATGTCAAATGAGTAGAAACAGATAAAAAACAGACTATGTCAATGTTATTAAAGAATTAATTTTAAAATTACAATGTAAAAAAAAATGATTAAAAAAGTCCACTAATATTACCTTGACATGTGAGAATGATCCATTTCTGACTGAGGACTGATCTGAGCTGTTACTAACTGAAAGGAATGTTCCATTGTATCATTTAAGCGATTCAAAAACTCTCGAAGGCGATTTAAGCATAAGCTGATGTAGTTGAAATCAGCATGATCAGCATCAGTGTATTTCAACATTTGCTAAAGAGAAACAGAAAAATAAGTGAGAGAATTTCAATTACAAAATTCTGAAACAAAACTTGATTAACTACATAGAAGATAATATGCAAAATAATTTTCCATTAACACAAAAGAAGAGAAGCATTACGTGTGATATTGTTTGTAATTCCCAATGGAGCCCCAACACCTGACAAATTACATATTGAATATTGATTTCCTGCAATTCTGGTCAATTGTGGGTGACAACACCAATAAAAATAAGTATTTCTTAGATATTATACTTACTTTTTCACCTTAAATTGAACACTGAATAAAGTTTATCCAATAAATAATCATAATTCATATTAAGAAATAGATTACAGGTAATAACAGATAAAGGAAAAAATAAGGAGGAATGATAATTAAAGCATTTGTAAAATAAGACTTTGCAAATTGTAAGAACTTCTTATCATATAGTAGTATTTTGCAGTATCATAAGCCATATACGTATAAAGTTCAAAGTGAGGCAGAAAGAGAATTTTAAAACCTGTCATCTGCTATACTTAGTGTTAACCTAAAACCATTCTGGAACTATAATTATAATCTTAATATTGTAAAAGAAAAGAATAAAAATGGGCCAACACACTGAGATAAAAGGTTAAAAAGTTTAAACAAGTTAAAAAGAGATGTACAACCAGTTTCGTCTTTTTTACAAGGATTTTTCAAGTGACTCGAAAAAGCCTTGCAAAAAATAAATAGGCGAAACTGGTTGAACATCTGTTTTCCACTTGTATAAACTTTTAAACCCTCTATCACAGTGTGTTGGCCCATTCTTATTAATTTAAATGCATATATTAAAATTGATTATTCTAAAGGAAAAGAGTTAAGAATTTTTCATTAACAGATTATTTCAATGCTAATTGAAATATCCTTGAAACATATTTAGCATTATATATGGATATTTGAGTGTAATATTTTAAACCGGATTGTTTCAGTCTTATTATCATCTGACTATCTATATTTCTCTAAGCTCCAAAGGTGTTTGTGCTTTTCTATATATAGCTTATGTTTATCATCTCATGTAACATCCAAGTGATATCAAATATATTTGTGAAGTTTTCTGAATTGTAAAAAAAGAATTATGAAGTGATAGGAAATTACTATGTTGCTTTTTCTGATTCAAGTATAGATTAAGTAATAACCATGAAGCTGATGGGGACATAGTGGTCAGCTCATCAAAACTGACCTATTTTTAAGTATTTTAAAGTTTTTATTCACTTCTTTTTAATTTAATGAATGACAATTTTTTAAAATGTGTGATTTCTGTTTTGTGTTTTTGTTTTTTTTAAATCGTCATCTAATATACAGGGTGTTTCAAAAATACACGGCATAATTTCAGGTATGTATTTCCCACATGTAGACAATCAAAATAGTTCATTACAACATATGTCCGGAAATGCTTCATTTCCGAGTTATGGCCTTCACAACATTGAAAATCACCGGAACGTTTTTCGTTCCGCCGGTCGTTGCCATTACAGAAGATGTTCAAAATGACCACCTCCTGCTTGAATACAGACCTCACATCGATGTCTCAATGACCTGCGAACACGATCCCACACTCCAGGAATGTTGCATATGTCCTCAGAACGTGCCACAATTCGATTCCGAAGGGATTCCAAATCAGGCACCGGAGACGAATAAACCAATGATTTTAAATGGCCCCACAAGTAGAAATCGAGAGGGTTCAGATCAGGTGAGCGTGGAGGCCAAGCAATTGGGCCACCTCTACCTATCCATCGATCAGGAAACGTTCGATCCAAGTACCGGCGAGCCGTACGACTGAAGTGTGCAGGAGCGCCGTCATGCAAGAAGTGAGCGTGCTGACGATCGATCAGTGGAGTGTCGTCATAAACATGAGGTATGGTGTTTTCCAGGAAGTTTGTGTACGCCTGCCCCGTAAGTCTGTTTACAAGTACATGGGGTCCAACTAATCGATCACCAATGATACCGGCCCACATGTTGAGGGAGAACCGCACCTGGTGATGAGATACAACAGTTGCATTTGGGTTTTCATACGCCCATACATGCTGATTGTGGAAATTTGTTATGCCATCTCGTGTGAACTGTGCTTCATCTGTAAATAATACTAAGGCAGGAAAGTTCGGATTTGCAGCACACTGCTGCAAGAACCACTGACAGAACCTAACTCGTGCAGGGTAATCTGCTGGTGACAGCGCCTGTACACGTTGCAAATGATAAGGATACAATTGATGCTCTTTCAGCAGTCTCCAGACAGTCGTATGGGGAACATTCACTTGCAACGCTAACCTTCGTGTGCTGACAGAAGGAGTTCTGTTCACAGTCTCCAGAATCTCCTCCTGTTCTTCTGGAGTTGTAGACCTTGGTCGTCCCCTTCCCAATCCAGGAGAGTGAAATTTTCCATACTCGCACAGACGGTGATGGAGACTTACAAATGTCTTCCGATCTGGACATTGTCGCTGTGGGTACCTCTCCTGGTACAAACGACGAGCCAGCGCAGCATTGCCGTCTGCCTTACCGTACATGAAGTGCATCTCTGCCAGCTCCTGATTTGTGTACATGACACACAGTCGAACGCCAAACACACCACTGAATTTAACCTTCGCCTCGGAATGATCTGTCAGAGTGCCCTCTTAATGTGTCCTTTGACGGCAACGACCTGCGGAAAGAAAAACGTTCAATGAGACATCGATGTGAGGTCTGTATTCAAGCAGGAGGTGGTCATTTTGAACATCTTCTGTAATGGCAACGACCGGCGGAACGAAAAACGTTCCGGTGATTTTCAATGTTGTGAAGGCCATAACTCGGAAATGAAGCATTTCCGGACATATGTTGTAATGAACTATTTTGATTGTCTACATGTGGGAAATACATACCTGAAATTATGCCGTGTATTTTTGAAACACCCTGTATAATAATCAGATAGTTAGCAAATTTTATCAATATCAACTAAGAAGCCTTAGATGTTCAGCTTTTTTACTGTACTTACCACAAAAGCAAAATTTTACTACAAAAAAAAATATGTAAAATAGAAACTATATAGAAACTAGAGTGTGAGGGGTTACAAAACATAATTAATTACATTATCAAATTTTTGAAAGACAGAAGTTTGATTAAAATACATTTATAATTTGATGTTCATTTGTATTTTTTGGCAAGTTTATTAAATGACAGACAAGGAAAGCTTCAAAACTTTAGATTGAGATCATGAATGTCACTGGAACTTATATGTAATGTTATTGTAAGGAAATATAAGAGTAATGTTACCTGAGAATATTAAGACAAGCACAAGATTTTGACTGCAGTTATGAATTCAATAAGAATTTTTAACATTATTAAATGAAAAGAACCTCTTTTGCTTTGTTTTTTACCTTTAGTAAGAGAACGTAATATGGGATTTGTTGAACAGGTGTTAACAAATAAGATCCTAAATCCAAACCTCCACAGCTCGGATGATCAAGAGAAGTCTAAGGAAGATAAAATATTAACAGATAAATATAATATTATCATAGAAAAAAAAAGTGATTATGAAAGGCTTTTCATTGTTTTTAAAATTAGTTTGTTTATGTCAAAAGATAAGAACAAGAAACATACAATTTTGCATAATCTTTCCCTTTAGGTTTTACCGTGCAGTATTGAAATAATACAAGCTCAAACAGCAGAACATCAAAAATTTCAGCAATATATCCTACCTTATATTAAGAAGGAATAATTGGAAAACTTAACATTTCCAAAATATTATAAGTGTCAAAATTTCATGTATTTATTGTGTATTTTTCTTTTATTAAATTATTCTTGCAATTAAACCATGAATACCCTTGGGTTTCACACTGAATGAAATAATTGAGTTCTATAATTAGAAGAACCAATAAAATAGAATATTAATAAAAAGATCTCATTTTTAATTAATAATAAATTATTTAAATCTTTAATTGTTGTGCGTTTTTATCGTTTTATTTGATATAAAATGTATTAATTATAGTACTTAAATTGAGGATTACTTTTAACATAAAGAACTTTGTCAAATTATGTCTGTATTTCTAATGTCTTATTTCAGAATCACATCTTGACTATAAACTCATTAGCCACTGAGTCTCTTTGAACTACTTAAGGCTCCCCAAATTATATACAAATGTTCATTTAATATAAAATCAAAATGTGAATCTGAAAACCAACAACAACCCTATCCTGAACTGTAAATTAAATGAACAATAATAATGAAATCCTATGCATCTTTAGTAATTAATTATTAGTTATGCTTACGACAAGAGCATTGAGTTTTCATGTTTTAAACACCTTTATGATTAATTAACTTGGAAGTGATTTTGTTTTTTTAAATCTGTTTATTCTTTTGAGAGTCCACTCACTAAGAAAAATATGTAATTACCTTTAGAAATTTTGCAAAATTATTTGACTGGCGACAGAGCTTATGAAAGGTCTTTAGTACTTCTGGAAAGTCATTGACGTAACTTGTATATAGACGAAGGACAT
The DNA here is from genome assembly GCA_023159025.1 of Thereuonema tuberculata. Lineage (NCBI taxonomy): Eukaryota > Metazoa > Arthropoda > Chilopoda > Scutigeromorpha > Scutigeridae > Thereuonema > Thereuonema tuberculata. Next base: position 14,214,190 of record JAFIDM010012231.1, on the reverse strand, counting down.
CCGACTGAAACAAAGATAAAAGAAGGATGAAATTAAAAGCATTCCATTGCAATCTTTTTCAGAATAAATACTTTAATGAAACAAAATTATTTTATTAGAAAATACTTAAATATTAAATTAATAAAATAAGATTACCTCTTCAGGATCAGTGAATTTAATAAATATATCTCCAATGTACGCATGCCATTTCCATCCTGAAACTCTTTCTTCTAATTTATGCAGCAACATACAGTGTTTTTCATACAATTGATAAACTTCTTCAGGAAATAAAGTGCTATTGTTAAAAAAAATAATAATAATCTACAGTTAGAAAATGATTCCAGCCAAGAAATTTTAAGAGATAACAAAAAATAATATTGTATCTCTGCTAAGACCATAAATCTTAATTTTAAAGCAAAACTTTTTTTTTTTTCAAAAGAAGTTTTTGTAGATAATTTCAAACAGTTGAAATACTTTAGTCTAACAAAGAATCAGTTATTAAACTTACATATTAAATTTAAAATAATATTAATCATTAAAGTAAGAGTAAAATAATATTAAGACTGGAAACTTTACACTATCCTCTTGGCTCCAAATCTTGAAGGAAGTTTTCCTTTAAAATTGCTGTGTCACCAATAAGATTCACCGGACGAGAGTTGCAGAAATATAAACATTTTCTATTAAAAACTATCTTACAGAAAGTTCTAAGGTAATCCTTGGAACATCACCTTCACTATTGGGTGATGAAGTCAAAATACTGTAATGCTAAATTCATCAAACAAATTTCTAGTCTACGTTGAAGGTTACTTCATTATATCTCAAACAATCCAACATGTAATGATCAGCAACTGATTACTGGTCAATTTTTGAGATACAGCCTGCTTTGGTAATGACATTAAATTAGTCTTTGAAAACAATTTCTTATTTCTTTATAAACTATAATCAATGCGATATAAAAAGACTTTCTAGTGTCTCTGGTAAAAAAAAAAAAAAAAAAAATCTACCTCTTCCTTTAAAGAATCGAGTCAAATTTCTGAAGATGACAAAATTTATATTTACAAGGATATTTTGAGATTATAATGAAGATAAAAATGGACAATTAGATGCATTACAATAAGAAAATTCAAAAGACATTAAAAAAAAAAAGAATATATTTACTTAATTGTAAGACAAAATTACAATAAATACATTGTAATTGATAGAAAAAAATGCGAAACAAAATCAAGTATTTTAGTTAGTATTTCACAATATAAAGAAAGAAAAGTATTTTGTGAAAACAAAATTTAATGAAACTAGTTATTTTCTTTTGTTTTTCTGTACAAATTTTGATAGTCTTTCTAAAAATACAAGCAAAAAGTGATGTATGTTTAAACTAGTAATTTCTAAAGGCAATTCACCAGTTCTATGACTATCACCAGCATCTATGATATATATATAAAACTTACTTGATATCTTTCAAACTAAGAATCCCACTGCGCTTTAAGGGTTCAGCAAATGTATCTTGAATAGTCCATAAAGTCTTGCAGTATTTTTTTTCTGTTTCCAAGATTTCTCTTGTAATCCGAAATCGCTGATCTACAAGAAGTTTATAAATATTTGTTTAAAAGACATAATCAATTGATCAAGAACTTATAATTCAGCAATAAAAACAATAATTTAACAATTCTGCTCAACATTTTTTATCATTTGGCTAATGTTAAATACTTACTAAGGTTTTTCAAACAATAATTTTTATCAAATGATATTTTTAAATGAATAAAATAACGTATGTCAATTATTAATGATTTTAGAAAGGAAATTTAAAACTGGTAAACTTCATGAAGGAAACCCAATTTCAACAAATGAATTTTTAAATATAATAAATTAAAGTGTTTACAATGATGGTTTGGAAATCTTAATGCTTACTTTCTCTGTAATGTTTATGTTGAACATTTTTTTTGTTCCGTGCGTTGATCGTCGAATGAGAAGGAACTTTCTTTGATGAAATTCCATTAGTATCAAAGCCTTTCGATTCAGACAAATCAACTATCAAAACATAAATGATAAGTATTATTTGCAAAATTCAATCTCAAGTTTAAATATACAGTGAAAAGTAAAATATTTTCAGTCTTCCACTATTTTTACTGAGACTTTACATTAATTTTGTCTAATATAATAAAATAGAGGATTTCTTTTACAAATATAATATAGTCTTATTAAATGAGGGAAGTATATTTGCTACTGTGAAGGCCAATATTATATAAAATTAGAAATACAAAGAGAACTTGAATATGAATTTAAATTCATTAACAATAAATTATGTGTTTCTGGACAGCTAAATTAAAAGAATTATAAAATTAATTACAATATTAAAGTTATGAAACATTATGATAAACATCAAGGAATTATAAGGAAAATGTAAGGTTCTAAATAAAAATTAAAAAAAAAACAGTAATTTTTTTTTCAATTTTCAACTAGAAGACTTAATAAGCAAGACATAAATTGAGTTGTGGAAGGTGAGAAGACAATTCGTCATGCTGCTTTTGCATTTTGTTAAATCAAGTGATTATAATATCACTACTGGTTTTATTTATTTATTTATCGGTGTTGATCACGTGACCAGTTTTATAGAAATAAAATAAAATGCAACAAATTAACAACAGTACAATTCTTCAACAAAAACCATAGCTCATCATAGTTCAAATCTAAAGAAAACAACTGTCAAAAGTTAATTTTACACTTTAGATTGATTAATACTTAATCAAAAGATAAATATACAATTTATTATGTAAAGGAATTAAAGAAAAAACAGAATACAAATTTTTTTAAAGAGATTTATAAAAACAGTAAAATACTTATGGAGCCTTTTGTGGAACTCTTCTTCCACAGAGGAACTTGAAAGGCTCCATACGTATTTTACTGTTTTTATAAATCTCTTTAAAAGTTTTTGTGTGTTGTTTTTTCATTAATTCCTTTACTTAAGTTATATTCACACAAGTTAAAATTTTATATACAATTTATTGTTAAATCTAAATATCAAAAGTTAATTCAAAGAAATTCAACAAATACCATTATCTGGAAATCCTTTTGATTGATTGAGTCTTTTGAACTAAGGATAGAAAAGAAATGCAGTTAAGTAAAACTTAAACAAAACATAACTTTAAGAATGTTAATAATATTCACTTAATAGTAAATCATTTAGTAAACAATTCAAGATGAAGTTTATTTTGAATTTACCTGCTGCACAATATTAACATTTTTTTGTGTTAAACTTTCAAGAACACTATCGTCTTGAACATCAGTTTCTTCTTCACTTGATACAATGTGATCTAATTCCAGTCCACACTGTTTTCCAAGGGATGTGCTTAAGCTTAAACTTTTATTGGCCGCAATAACCAAAGAAGAATCAGAATCATAATTGGCATTTTGAGTTTCCGAATCTACATTTTTGAGAAAAGAAAAAGAAAATTTTTAATAAGAAAATGAAACAATATAGAAAAGAAATTTTTGTAATTACTTTTCTAAGATCAATCAATTATTAAGAATTTTTGGTTAATAAAAAAATATTAATCGTATATAAAAAAAAAACCTCATTAAGAATCAATTAAAATAAGATAAGTTAGCAAAATATTACTACATTTATTCTACACTAAAAAATCAATCTGTATTTAAAAAAAAAAAATAATAATTTTTTAAAAGTGTATTTCAACATAGCAACTACATTACTGTAGTTGAATCCGCCACTGACTATGTGAAGCATTTTTAATATCTAAAAAAGAATAATTATTCTTTAAAGCGCAAAGCTTGACTTACCATAGTTTGACTGCAATCCAAGGCCCGCAACGTAATCATGAACCATGGAAGAAACCAGGACAGGTGAATTTTCAGGAATGGAAACAGAATCTTGATCACTTGGAGTGGGAAAAGAAAACGGCTGAATTGCTGAATGAGCTTTTTCTAACAGTAATGCAACTCCAGAATCATTTGACTGAGTTCCGCTAGAAGCTCTACCTGTGAGGAGGCGGGAATGCAGCAAACATTGTCTGTAAAAAAACAATCCAAAAGTTTAGAATGTTTGAATATATTTCTTTAAAATTGATTTTAATATAATATTACAACAGTACTGGCTAACAACATATCAACAGCAATTATTAAAATATTAATAAAAAGAACACAGTTCACCTCAATTGCACTAAGCGATTTACCATTAAGATCATAAGCAAGCAACTGCTTGTTGCAAACTTTTAACTTTCAGAAGATAATTCATTTTTAGCAGCCTCTAGGTTACAGCTTGCCTGTAAAACATAGGGAACTGCTATTGCATTTATACTTGCTGGATGTCGCACACTGTAGCGGCCAAACGGTTAGAGATATTAGAATGAAACCTTCACCATTGTGTTCAGCATCAAAAAGTAGGTGACCACGTCCAAAAAATCAGACATGTAGGACCACTCCCTCACTGGAAGTTGGGGGATCAAAAGTGGTCGCTTCCGATAAAATTTTGTTTATAAAATTGTGCATATTATGGGGCCGCTTTGCTTTTGACACTGTCTAAAAGCATTAATTGTTTGATTTCTTTTAATTAATAAATATTTTCCAATATTGTAAACAAATAATATCATCATGATTTTAAATTTTCCTTTTACACTGAATTACTTTAGCTTTTTCATGAATCAATTTATAATTCAAGTGATGAAAACTAATAAATGATATAATTCATGTAGAGAAGTGGATTCAGGTGGTGTGAGAGATTCAACAGGCAAAATTACCTGTTTTTATTTTCAAATAACTTTCAAGTTCTCACAATGCCTACTTTATATTCTTATGCTAAAAGAAATCAAGATCAAGTATTGAAATACTTAATACAATTATTAATGTAGTTGATTTAAGATGTTACTTTTCTGATTAAGTTTATGATGTAGATTGTGATAGTGTACACAGTATCTTCTTCTTAATCAAAGAATAAATAAACATGTGTTTAGGTTCTGTCTTTCGATTACTGTTCTTACCTGATTTGGTCTGATATGCTACCGGTTTTGCAGAGTTCGTCCAACAGCAAATCTTGCTCAAACAGAAAGCTCTGAATTTGGTGCTGAAAATTGTTCTGCGTTTCTTGAATCTGCTGAACTTGATTTTTTACAGTGCCAAATTCAGCCTAAAAAGTTATAAATAAAAAGAATTAAATCCAAGCTAAGTAATTTCAAAAAGAAACAAACTAAAAAAGAAGAGCTGAAGGATTAGGGAAGAATATTTAAGATTAAATTTAAAATATACATTTTTTCCCAAGTATGTTTCTTTATTTGGGGATGAGGCAGATGCAAGGAAAGACAGTGTTAAATAAAAGATGAACAAAGTTTAGGACCAATATATTTTTCCTATGATCACAGCTTATCAGTAAATTTACGTAAAATTAATAGGAAATTATATTAATACAAATACAAAAATACTTTTAACTACAGAAGATAAGATAGTATAAACAATTTATATAATTTAGAACTATAATTTTAATGAAGTTTTAAAACTTCACTAAAAAAAGATAATAAAAAGAAAGAGGAAAATTAACTGATTTAAAATTGGTCATATATTGAAGAAGCGTAATTTTTAAAATTAAATATTTATTTCCTGCAGAGAAATTGCTAAGGGAGAAGTCAACAAAAGAATATAAATTTTCTTTCAAGAGAAAATAAGTTTCCAAGAATTTTGTATCTTTACTTGATGCATCTTTTCTTTTATCACTAACTTTTACTGATAAAATGCTTTCATTTTCATATAATGTTAACAATTTGCAGTTTTAAATTTTGAATTTAAAATAATTGATTATTAAGTTTTCAGTGGAAAAAAAAAAAACGAAAAAAATAGAATTCTTTATCACAATATGTGATCTAGTCACTGACAGGGTTTGGAAGTTAGACAGGGTTTGGAAGAGTACCTTTAAAGTAAGCATAAGCTTGATAACTTCTGAAATTTGATCCTGGCATTCGGTTTTATTTTGTTCCACTTTTTCTCGAAGACCTTGATCATCATATTGAATGCTACCAAGCTGCTGGATAGCTGTTGTGAAAGCTACTTTCATGTCGTTAACTGCTTCCTGCAACTATAAGTGAAAAAGAAAAAAAAAGGAGAAACAATTTTAAACAATTAAACATGGTAAGAAATAAAGCTTTTTTTTTTTTATTGAAAGCAACTGATTTTCAGACATTTTACATCAATGAAAAATGATATTTATTTAGTAATTAACTATTTTTCAGACTTTCGGTAATTTCAACAAATCGTTGGATTGAGTATATAAGTACTGGTATGTAAACTTCTTCAAATTTAAAAAAACAAAAACTTTTTTTAATTTACATTATTAAAGTTAACTAAAATAAGTAACAATTTTGTTTGTAATAAATGGAAAATAAAATTAATCAAATAAAAACTATATTTATATAAACTGAGTAATTTATTTGGAAAAAAAATAATTAAAGACAATCAAACAAAAAAACTGAGAGGTCCTAAGACAAAATCTCACCGTATTAGGGATAATGGAATATTATTTTGCTTAAAAATATTAGGATAATTAAGAAAACGTAACTTTCTTTAATCAGAAAATGTCTATATTATTTGAAAATCCCACTATGAGGAAAAAAAAAATCATTCTTTAGATTATTTTTTATTTTTTTTCCTATCATCAAACATTCCATTTGCTTCAAAAAATTTAATATATCAAAAAAATCTCATCTCTACTGAATAAATTATGCATTTCGCATTTCCATTTTTTTTAGGAGAATAAAAGAAAAACCCACCCTCAAAATGAGATCTGAGAAACCCCCAAAAGAACATTGCAGACCACCTTGCATTGATTTCTGAGGCATTTGTGTGATTATTTTCAATGCTTTCTATTGTGGAACTCTGATATGCTTAATAACCATACACGAGAATAATGGTCGCTGTTATGGTGGATGATTACAAGGATTTTTAATGGGAAACGTTAAGCGAAAATAACATTTGGATGAACACAGTTGCCCAATTCTTTTCCGCAGTCAAAATGTAGGTTTATTTTTTTATTTCCATTTTCATAAAAGCAGATAATCAAATAAACATAAAGTATTAATCCTTTGGCGCATTAAATGAATCATAAGGAATCTCTTAATTCAGGCCCTCATTTGGGCAGTGGATAAATTAATTACATCAAATACCATGAAGTTCATGAAAGAATTTAAAGCCTATATTTCTTAAATAAAGTTTAAAAACAAAACTAAGAAACAAATGAGAAGTCTACATATTCATTTAAATTAATATATCTGTTTCATACAAATAACAGAAACGTTCATTTTCTGATAAATATCAATTAAATCCGTACTATTTACTTATACACCTAACCCCCGAAGAACAGATTAATTGGTTCCGTGTTCTCTGAAACCGTGTTGTTCGAGACTACAAAAAACCAGATTCCGTTTCAAGTATGAAAATAAAAGATAATCAAAAAATAACTCGATACAATTGGTTAAAAATCTTCCAAATCAATAAATTGAATAATAATTTTGGTTTAAGATTGGAAAACTATATAAAATATAAATTATTCAGTCAAATTAGGCCTAATTGGGGAAAAAATAATTCTGAAACACTAAAAGTATTAAAAAGGTTAAAACTTCGTTAATCGCTGACGTAATTGATGAGAATATTACTCTAAATTTTTAACTACTGTAATTTTATATCAAATAATATATGTATTTTATTCTTTTTCAAAAGAATTACTTGAAAATCGTGTAGTTTGAAACCGTGTATTCGGGGGAAAGTATCTGTGTTCTTCGAAACTCGTGTTCTTCAAGTACCGTGTTGTTCGGAGGTTAGGTGTAAGCATTTTTAATTCGGTTAATTTTAATCATATCAAAACGACCGCAAATTAATGGAATAGTTAAATATGAGTTGTTAGACCTCATCCATCACTAGTTTGGTTCTATGGCTTTCCATGGGAATTTTTCTCATTCCTTTCGCGCAAGTTACTCGACAAGAATCTACACAGAAAAACTGTCAATATAAACATTAGATTGTCTTTTGTCTTCAATTGCGCATTTCAAATATCAAGAAGATCAATCCAGCGATTCAAAAGACACACACACACTGATTTGTTGAGCCTAAGAAAATAAGCTATTTACAAAATTTATCTGTAAATAATTCTAATCTCAGTAATTTTTTTTATCTGTTTTAATTAAAACTTTAATTTCCTGAAAAGTTTCGAATTCACTAGAAATTTATCTAGTGTGTCAAATAGGCCTAACCTAATTCAACCGGTGTTTAAGACTACATTATGAAATAAATTCATGGATGATAGGATTAATGGTAATTAGATACTTATATCACTCTATTTACAAAAAGAATCAAAGTCAATTTCCTTTGAAATACTTAAGGAAACTGCTTGACGAAATCAAGACAACTAATTTTTCATTTTATTCAGTGAGTTGCTCAAAAAACTTGCTTAATTTTTCGTAAAAAAAAATTAAGGGCAACCCATTAAAACCTAAACGTCACCCAAGGAGCGTTGGAGGGTTATCCGCCGCGCAACGATAGCCGACTGTCCAACAAAAAAAGTTTGGGGATTTTTTTCCTGGACAACTACAACTATATAATGAATATTTTTTTTATTTCTGCCTATCCGAAAAAACGGAGAAAAAGTCAAACTGTTGTAGATATGGCCGAATAAAAATATAGATTGTGTAGCAGACCACTCTAAATTAAGTACAGTATCCGCGAGCGGATGATCCGCGAGAGCCGCGATTTTTTTTTAATTACGAATCTCAAAAAAAACAATTTTAATCTAAGCCAACAACAGGGAAAATACAATAGGCCCTACAGTGCGAAGGTTGAAAATTACTGACAGGTTTATTGTGCATCGTAATCCTATAGGCCTTCTCAGAATTTGTGGATGAGTGGCAGGCTCTTGCTCTGCAGAAAGGTTTCTGCTGTACTGTACATATTTTGAAAGTTTTACATATTATGTCTATTATACAATATGGTGAAATATTTTTTTTCGAGTTTACATCTCATTTTTAATCTTTTTTCGGATTATCCGCGAAGTCCTTGCCACCCAATTCCGCGGATAATCGGGGCTCTACTGTATATACAAATTGCAAGTGGATCGAGTCAGTAGTTCTGGAGCAAAAATTTCCCCAAAATTTGCGGAAACAAATTGTCGACTGCGTCCGCGTTTTTCCGGATAGGCCCATTCCTACAGTGTTTGGGCCTCTGAACACGGTGATGAGTCCGTTTGCTTTATTTATTCTTCCTCCTCGTTCTATTCGTTTGTTTGTTTTATTTTAAAATTATCTTTTTTTATTCTAAAACTAATCTAAATCGGAACTGAATCTTTATTTCCTACAATGGAAAGATTTATAAAAAGTGTATAAAATTCACTTGTTGTTTTATTACTAAACTGTGCTTTGTTATTGTTATTACTATTAATGTTTATAAAACGTAATATTGTTCGTTTTCGAAAGCCAGAATCAACACTGGCGGACGATTCTACTCCGCAGAGGGGTGACACGCTGAGATGGGCACTTTCCTAAGAAATTCTTTAGGACATTTTCGCTTTTAAGAAAAAAATAACGGAGGAGCATTTTTGCAATAGTATTTATTCTTTCCATAATTCTTTCCCGAAAAGCGCAAATAGAACGCAGCTACTAGTAAACTAACACTGATAAAAAGTAAACATCCCATCTTTGTTTCTCCTCGCTCCTATTTTGATGAAATCGAAGGAGACCTGACGCATGCGCAAAAGCGCTGAAGGTTCTCGTAAACAAAAACGGACAGTATCTGGTTATTTTTATCTTCCTCTTCGAGATGAACCCACACCGAGTTTGTTTAATTCCTAAATCCTTTAAAAAGAAATAAATTCTCTTTTAAACGATGTCATCTTTTCTCAAATCAACTTCTATAATCGTTTCAAAATTGTTTGTTTGTTCGGTTGCTTTTAAGTTTAATTTAAATTAGGAGATGATATCATTTCTCGTTTCCGGTGTCCCTGAAGACGCTGACCACAAGAATGTTGATCAGCTCATTAGTAAACCAAAACCTCTTCTTCCCATTAGTAATAGAAGAAGAAAAAACAAGATGAATTTCACTGAGGAATTGTAAATGAACTTGGACTCAAGAGGCCAAACATGACATCATGATAATTCCAGGACAAACTCTACTGTAAATGCGGAGGAGTATTCGACATTTTGTTGGCGGTTGGAATAAGAGAAGGGTTCGGGAGAAAGAGAGGAGAATTTAAATCTTTAGCTTTTATGAATTCGTTATAGATCTCCATTATTTTGTATTATCAATGTTTTCGTGAATTGTAAAACAATTTGGATCTGCAACTGATTTAAGTGCAAGCGTTATTTTCACCTTTATTTTATCAGTGATTTAAAACCAACAACAAATTTGTAAAATCACGAACTTAAACGAATGAAAAAGATGTCGTTTAGGTCGGAGTGCGATTAAAGAATAGCAATAAATATCTAAAAGGGTAAACAGAAGAATGAACATATGAAAGATCAAATTCGACGTTTTCGTATTAATGAGTACAAAAAGCGTACATTTTCGATGGTTTGTCTGTATTTTTATCCGTATAGGTTCGAAACAACTCCACACCCATTGGAACAATATAGACTGAAGACAAATTTAGATTCCTATCCATCCGTCCTTATCACTAAACAACTCCAGATCTAGTAGAGTGTTGGAATGGTTTTAGCCAGGAAGAGCCACAATTCTTTTTTAATTTTCCCAAGAGCCCTCACCAGTCAACCAAAAATAAAAACAACAACTCAATAATTTAAAAGTGGGCGTGCACTGGAAATCGCAAATGCTCTCTCAAAAAGCCATAATCCTGTACATCCAAGGAGAAGAGAATAGTTTTCTTGTTCCCTGCTTTATCTATATGAAAATACAATACTTATATGCATTTAACAATTAATAATGATCAGTGGCTCATAGCAGTTTTATACATTTGTATTGTGTGTGTGTGTTTTTTTTCCCCCATAAAAACTAATTAATGTCATTTTATTTTATATATATATATATATACATACAGGGTGATTCATAAAGTACTGGAAGGCTTATAAAGAATGAACATCGAAATATTTTTCTGTCAAATTCAATGTGATCGCACGTGCGATTCTGAGTCGGATGATGGGGTCCCCATTTTAGCTTGTTTTCTGCCCCTATGAAAAAAAAAAAGGTCTAGTTGGCACCCTTCACAACCGGGAAGAGCAAGAAAAGGGAAGCAAGATTAGAATAGACTAAGTTAAATGGAGTATTGACTCCATTGGGTTTATTTCAAACACAAGGAGCCCCGGGGAGGGGGGGGGGGTAAATAAAACAAATTGTAGTGAGTCCGTTGGGTTTATTTCCAGTACTTTTATGAATCACTCTGTATATCTTTCCAATTTGTTTCTTCTTAACTAAAATTGAATTTATATTCTTAAGAGTGAGGAGATTATTTTCTCAGATCTTAATTCAGTGATTTAATATTTGCTTGTATTAAATCTCCACCAAATTAATCATTGGGTTAAGTGAAGGTGAGAAGGACGATCTGTTCAAGTGAAATCAGTTCAATCTTTAAAAAGTGCAATTTGAAGAGAAGCTCCTTAGATGGACTCAAGAATGTGCTGAGCTAAGCAGCGGTCAGCAGTGGGTGTCAGTTCGCCCCGGTCTTATTATTTCGTTGACGTCTTTAAAGGGTCATGAACCCACGCAATCCGGAAACGCCAGTGAGAGTGCCATCCAAAATACATTCCTTCTAATTCGACTAATGGTTTATCGACGCGACCTTTCTAAATTGCTATTAAACCTCAGGAACGAAATTCAGGCAGTGATATTTCAAGGTGAAACAACGGAATGGAAGGCAGAAAAAAAAATAATAATGCTTAAAGTCAGTGGCGTCACTAGGGGAGTGCGGGGGGTGCGGACCGCACCGGGTGCACCATGACAAGGGGTGATACCAAAATGCTTTTACAAGGTTTCCCTTTTTTTTTATGGTTTTAGAAGGTTTTTTTTTGGGGGGGAGGGGTGACACCATGAGCTACCGCACTGGGTAACACCAACCCTAGTGACGCCTCTGCTTAAAGTGTCAGTGTATTTTTCAAATCGATTCAGTGAAATGTAGAAATTATATTCTTTATAAATCACCTTGTTTGAATAATTGACCATTTCATCGCGACTCCTCTTGGTCTCCCTACAATACGTTGCGGAGGTTTTCCGAAGCAATCCGCAGGGCCTGATGGCTTGGATATAGAAGGATTGAAGGGCATCAATGAAGATCTGTGATATCGTAACACAAGAGAAATAAAAGAGCATTCATAGCAGTCTGAACACGATATTGAAGAAATTAACGACAGACTGTGTAACCATTTCTCTCCCATGGTTTAATTACGTCAAATTGTATTCATCCTTAAATACTGGAATAAACCATCTAATTTTTCGTCTTTCAGTTATTCGCAGTAATTTCTTTTTAGCAATTTTTTTAACACTTTTTTTAACACATCAAGATAAACTGAACATTAAAAAAGCATAATAATTTGAGATTCGAACCCTGATCTGATTGTTTCCAACTACGCCAGTCTGTGAACGAAGCAAATAAAAATAAAGATTCAAGACAAAATAAAGATTTGAAAACGGAAAATTCGTACTGGTTATAGTGATTTTTCTATTGTTTGCTTTTTGAAGGGTCCCACTTCTGAGAGCGGGAGAAGAAACCATAGGTATTCACGCGTTATGAGCTTTATCATCGAAGCTAAATCTGGCTGATGAGTCCTAATAAGGACGAAACAGCTGTCCCAGATCGCTGTCGATGATGGCTCAATGCGTGAAAGCAAACGAATTTGTGCATTCTCTATTTTTTTCCGTTTTCATATTACATTTAACGCACGTTAAACCTTCTTACAAAATAAAGATTTCGAAGTTAAAAGACAACACTGGATATCACTTAATCTCTTATCATACATAAGTTTATACAATCATACGTTTTCGGATTAACTAATAAATAGAAAGAATTGTTAATAAAGTATCTTCCGAAATTCACTTTTTTTTTTCTTTTTTAGACATGTTTAAAAAGATTTCGATTGTTAGGTTGTGGAACTTCATTCCGGATAGAGAAATTTTGGAGAAAAGCTTCAAGGACGATACTCTCCGAATGAAATAAAAGTGATCCTTGCAGATGTGGTCTATGTATTAATACATTATTTTATTATCCTTAAATAATAATTTTCCTTTATAATTTATTCTTTAAATCTATTTCTTTGTTGAAAATTTCACTATTTTTTTTTCTTTCTTTACACCCGAAAGGCGTAATTGCGTCTCTATCCTGACAGTAATTTATACAATAGCTTCATTCTCAATAAAACATCACATTACAATCCTATCTATATCCATTTTAAAGCTAGACTTAGAAAACATGACGTAAGCAGTGACGTCCTTAACCGATGCTCACTTGTTCAATCGATTCTAAACATTCCACAGTGGTTTAATGTCACTACGATACTTCTGATTTCTTCTGTTTGTAGGAAAAATATTAATATTACTGAGAGATAATAAATAAAAAATAACTATTTCATTTCGTTACGTTCTGCGGAAAGTCTAATTATATTGCGTTGTGAAATATTGGTTACGTCAGATTTCTGGACTGCATGCATTTATGTCCGGAATTTGACGAATAAAAATACTAATTAAAAAAAAGCTTCATTTTCAAATTCGTTCTAATACTTAAGTTTTACGCAAATTTGTGTGTGTTCCTCCCACTGGGCATTTTTGCTCTGAATATGTGGCCAGAGATAGTACAATCAAATTGAATGACTTATCAAAGGATATGCGCCACCGCCACTCATGACCCACTAAATGCGCTTCAAGTGATTTGCCATCTGAGAGCAATCAAGAAACGATGGAAAATAATCCGTGAGCAACGGAAAATGGACAAGAAATTAAGAATTGCAATCGACGTGGAAATCACTAATGAGGATCCCCTTGACTTAGTCTTAAGATTCACAGGAGATTTAAGAAAAAAAATAACAGCAGAAGATTAAGAACTGTAATGAAGAAAGAGAATAATTATAGTCAGACAAGAGACGGTAGAGACCGGGAAATGGCGGAAGTTACAAAATAAAAAGAATTTCAACATCACTTGTAATATAATATAATATAATATAATATAAAATATAAATCTGACTTCTTAAATATATGTCCGCCTTCAAATAACTGTTACGGAAAATCCTTATAAATTTTAAGGTCTTCATCGGTAGCAAAGTTAAGTTAAAATTTACAGTTACCAATTCAAGCTTTATAGTTTATATTAAAATTAAATATGGATAATTTTTAACCAAGTATTATCTCTAACTTTTTTTTAAGTATTATCTTAATTTTAATATTATTTTTTTATTTATATTGAAGCTGACGTAATTGATACTTATTCATCAATATTATTAATATTTATTATGTAAATATTCTTAATGCGATAACATCTATATATAAATGATACAAGGGAATTACGAAGTTTTAGAATTAATGTCCTTGAAACTGTTTTTAACTTTGCCACTGCCGAATTTGGCGTTGCTACTAACAAAAATCGTCAAATGAAACTTATACTTTTAAACAGGTAACGCGGATATTTTACAGTTGTTGAAGTTGGATTTGTCAGCCTAGTAATCCCAAGACTTCTTTGATACCAAAATGATCACATTCATTGCAATCAAAGTAGGATATGAAGGTAAATGTATTATAGAAAACTACATATAAGTAGCTGGTACTTAACCCAGCAGTTCCTGTTTCCACTGTTAGTTATTTAAAATTAAAAACTAAAAATTGCTAGCTACATTTTTACAAGCCCTGCTGATTATAACATCTACGTTTGTCAGAATATATTAGTATTTGTTTGAGAATGGTTGTACCATCCATAATATACATCAAACGTGCGTGTTCGTAGCGCCGTTATTTTGATACGACTTTGCCTTGGCCTATATTTGTCAATCGATATTAGTAGTTAGATTCATGCAACAGATGCTGCGACAGTTAACAAAAAAAGGGAGAAAGTTAATTTTCTCTCTACGAAAGAGATGCTGTGAGCTCCGAAGTTATTAAGTGTAAATTTAGGCACTGCTCTACCAAACGTTTGCAGACATCCGTTTATTTAGACATTATCGAACACAGAATGACTAAAATCTGGAGGGTAAAGTTCAAATCTACCGTTCCATTAGTTGCTCAACTTTTAAGCAAGTTAGGTTTAAGAATTCTTCATCACTGTTGTTCTAATATCATTGAATCCCAGTCAACTAAAACAGGATCAACCAACAAAGCCGGAAGCAGTTTCTGAATCATTTGCGCTGCTCAAAGACTGAATGTTATCTTCATCCGATCTCCTCTATTGAACTGCATCAGGTTGTTTTTATTTTGAACTAGCTGTATCGGCTTGCGTTGCAATGCCATTCAAAGAAAGAAAGTGTTTGTGTTTTAATTCTATTTATTGAAGTGCTTTTGGATGCACAATATTTTTTGTTTCTCCGTCTGGTTCAAACACGAATAAATTGGAAGGTTTTCCGACGCGTGAGCAGGCCACATACAGCTGTCCATGTGTTGACCTTGTGCTATGTTGATGGCCATTGCAAATGCGAGTCGCACCGGAAACTGCAAACATTCAAACCGGAAATGCACTCATTTGTTGCAACAACTCGCGCACCAGATATTGTAAAATGGTTCTACTAATTCAGAAACCTTCGCGGGCGTGCGCACAACAACTCACCAAAGATTCATCGCAATCTAATGAATGGTATAGGAACGCATACGGGACAAACAAACAAACATTCATTTTTATATATTAAGACTAGCGTCAGATTACCTGAGGCTCAGAATACTGGGGAAAAAAGAAAACCTAAAGATGAATTAATGTACCTTTACTGTACTCATGGCAAATAGTTTAAATAATTTTAAAATCGAATTTTATAAATCTCCTTAAATGAAAAGAAAATACACAAATGAAAGCCTTCTACATTTCCTAAGCACGAATAACAACTTTGAGATTTGAAGGTCTTTCGTTTTGGAATCACAGCATATTATTTTTATTTCTGTGATCTATAAGTAATGATAATGGCAATTTCATGTTAAAAAATGAATAATTTCAATTTCTTTCACATAGTGACCCTTTCGATAGATGAATAATTATGATTTATTTTTTAATTTTTTGTATATTTTTTTAATTAAACGACATGCAAATTCTTCCTTAAACAACCGTCTAATAACAGATAAAAAACTTTTTTCTTTATTTCAACTTGTAATATAAATTCATCATTGTGTACTTTATTTTGCAATCAGAGTTATTAGGAGTTGATAATTCAACCTACGTATTTTTGTTCTTAAATACAGGAAAGAAATGTGGGGTATTCTTCTTCTTCATTTGCATGTCCTTTATTTTTTCCTTGCTTTGTGGGCGTTGTGAGGTAGAGAGCGGTGAAGGGTTACCACCTGCCCTCGTGCACAGCTGCTCCAACGCATGACAACATTTTGAACTGGTTTTTACTGACCATTCCATTTGTAACTTCAGGGGTGTTCACAAAAGCCCTGCAATCAATGACTTTCGCTTGTGTGGGTGAAATATGCCACCTAGGAGGCAGCACTTAGACAGCTTCTACTGGCAAAAGATCTTGGACAATTGAAACATCAAGAGATAAACACATTTTTCAAATAACAGAAGAATAACTTGGGTTTTTGTTGAAGCTGGACATGCCTTAATCACAGAGGTTATTTAAATATCTTGAATATTTATGGGCAATTCGAACTACAGCACATTCTTCAAAATGGAGAAGAATCTGTAGCATTTTGAAACAAGAAATTCTTATACAAACATGGAATTTCCTACTTTTAATTTTTTTCATTTATTATTAATCATCAGATACAGGAACTAAGAAATTTATTAACACACTCTCTTTATACGAAGTCACAAACGGATTTTATTGATTTTTATATAGCTGTATTTGGTTTTTTAGCCAATCAGCTTTATAAAACTAATTACATCGATTTTTTTTTATTGATTAAATAATAATATTAAAAGATGATCAGCATATAAACTTTGTCATTTCACCATCTCGCCACTTCAAATCCACATCCCAAAGTAAAAAGGATTTTTTTTTTCAAAGTTTAAAGACAGCATTTTGTACAAGTAAAAGTAAATAAATATTTTCGCTTCGAAAATATCTGTTCACTAGTTCAAAAGTTATTATTGTCCTCCAAATGAAAGTTGGCCGGCGGAAGTTTGAACTGCGCAGCCCTTCCGGTAGCTGATCAATTATGTTTTCCTGTCACAATGGACGACGTAGTCTGTTTTCACTGAGAAAGACATGTTGGTAACGCCAAATTAAAACTTCTCTCGACTATTTAGCGTTATTTCAATAAAGTTGCTAACAATAAGTATTTATATAAATAAATAAATATATATTATTTATAAATACAATGCTCTTTTGCAAAATAACAAGCGTTTACCGTAATGGCGGCGTCCTGTCATAAAATCAGACGGAAGTGCCTGACCAGACTAATCGATGATACATGCGCAGATCTCACAAAAACAGGGCGGCCGTCTCTCATTTGGAAGACAGTAGGGAAGGGATACAAACGCATTTTAGTAAGAGTGTAAAGTACAGTATTTTCTTATGAAAGTAAATTAAAAAGGTCAGTGTTGTAGAGAACTGAGCAGGAATTATTTCTTTCGTTAATAAGTAAAAAAAAAAATGAAAGTCTTCGAATAAAAAGTAAAAAAAAAATGAAAGTCTTCGAATAAAAAGTAAAATGAATATAATTGTTATTATTTAAAAAAAGTAATAGCTTAGTTAACATTTGAATAAAAGGTAATGAAAAACGATGGAATCTCAAACTGACGAGAAATTTCATGGTGTACTTAAACGAAGACTAAAAAAATAACGGATGTATGTTGAGTAAGGAAACCCCCCGAACCAAGATTGACCACTGCTGTCCTGCTTCTCTGTTTACCTAATTTCCTATTCGTGAAATACGATTTTCTGTTACAAAACTGAATGCTGATTTCCACCGGAAAACACGAGATGTGAGCAATGGGTGGAACGGAAGGATTGGCTAAATTTGAACCTTGATTTCGTCTTAACGGATTATAATATCAGATTACAGGAAAGAAAAAATAATGTTTCTACAAGGCAAAGCCAACAATTTCAAACGAAGATAGACATCTTTGGATTTCAGTTCAAAGATAAAATCATTGTCTCAAATACTTTCTGATCTCCGTGGGATCCAATGAAATTGAGAGTGATCTTTGTGGCAGTCAAGTAAGATGTGCCAAGAAGAGTCAAATGAATTGGGCTTAAAATATCGCGAATGGCGTTTTATTAATTATTTATTACATCAGGATTTCCTGAGTAAACAGATTCTAGATGGATACTGATCCTAGTAGCCTAAATGAGCGACAAGTCATCATCCATCAACAGAATATGCAGCAATTCTGGAATAGCATTTCCAGATTCCGAGTTACAAGGAAGAGGCTGTTCCTTCTTGTTCCACAGTTCCCTTATAAAAGTTACTGGCCTTCATAGAATGTGAGTGATCAATCGAAATGCTCCCGGAGGTGAATAGCGTTACCAAAGAATTGGCCAATAAGTTTTCCCGATCTCAATCCCACAAGAGTCTATATGAATATAAGGTTTCTTATGGCCCTTTATCTTTTTACCTGGACTGCTGTGAGCTTTTTTTGGAGACAGTATCTACACAACTGCATCGTGAACCACATCAATCGCAGTACCTCTTGACGCATTCTATTTGTGCGGAAAATACACGAAACATGCGTAAACTGAGGTTTCACTACTTGCAGCATGTTGGCAATTTCATTGATCGAATGGATGAAATTTTTGTTATTTAGTATTTTTTTCCCCTTCTCAGATCTTTTATCATTTCCAGCCGTGCAGAATGGAGTCTTCCTAAGTTTTACCTTCCTTATAACAAGGCAGTGTACGATTGCTTCATCTCTGTCTCCAAGCCAATAGGTTATTGCTTTTGTTTTCTTTATCTCAGTTTGTCCAGTGCTCCAACCGACCTATTCAATGCTAGATAAGATTAACATAATCTGCTTTTTATGTTTTTAATCGAATTGTACGATACCTTGATAATTTGTTATTGATTTCAGTAACCAACTGCACACAACGAATAAAAAAAAAATATAAGCCGATATTTCGATTTTTTTTTCCGTTTTTAAAAAGATACGCCTTACGTTAAATAATTCAAAGTTAATATATCAAAATAATATCAACAATTTCGTATCATTCAATTTTTAGCCTAATTCTTAAATGAAGTTTACTCAAAAACTAAGTTAAATGTGTGTAACTTCGTGAATTTATCTTCTAGACATTTCTCATGCGTATTTAAGGGCAAGAGACGATCTATTCTTAAAAATTGAAAATTTCTCCTTGTCGACCCTTTTGCGTATAAAGATGACATATATAACTCCCAAAAATACGCATTAGAAATGAACAATAAAATCTCACTGTTGGCAAAAATAAAACGGGGATGGGGGGAAGCAATTGGTGTTACTTTATAAGTATTTGTATAAATGGATTTACAAATGTTATACAAACCCTGGATGAAGGATATTGTTGCGAGAAAATAAAAAGTACAGCAAAAGGTTATTTTTTCCTGCAATTTAAATAAAAAATTTATTTTTGCTGAAAGAATTCAGATGAAATGAGACGAATCGATGTTTTATATATATTATATTTTAAGTTATGATTAAAAATCCCAGTAAATAAAAACAAAGACTTTTTCTTCCTGCTTCTAACAAAGAATGGAATGTGGAAAAGTGTAAATCGTTCTTTAAGCCACTCGTTATCTGATTTCTCAGAAGCGAGCAGAGAAATATGTATTTTTTATTCTCCCTCTTCAACTGGATAATAGAGTAGCAGAGCAACTTGAAAACGTACGATTTATTTCTTGGAGCGTCTGCGTGAATGGATGAAACTCAAGCCACCCTATTCACGCGTGACTTACAATTAACGATGAACGCAGGTAAGCCATTGACATCCACCAACCTGGTATTAAAGCGCTGATTATTTCAAACTGCTTTTCTTTTAAAACGACTGAAACAGCTACGCCTTTGTCTCGCTTTCGTTTATTTAGACATTGAAGATTATTACGAAATTAAGTGTGAAATTGATTAAGCTTACATGGGAAATAAAACGTGTTCTTTAAAACAACAAAAAAATTGAACATCGGTTTTTGTTTTGTTTTTTTTTTCCTGCTAATTTTCGGGATTTTTTTTATCTTTTGATTTACAGATGTCCTGACTTTCACATCAAATGACTCTTTTAAAATATTGTTTACAGGATTCGGAATCAAAATCTCTCTTCCAAGATTCATAATGCTCATAAATTGAATTTCTTTCGTAACAGTTAAAGCTCAAGAAGTTATCAAAATAAAAGAGTCTACATCAGTCACTTAGTAAACACGATTTGACAAGCCCCAGTTTCCTATTGAGAGTAATTTTTTTTTTTTTAAAAAGAATAGTTTGAAAAATAACTTCAAACGCGGGTAGCAATAGTTACTATTCATTGCAATATGATTCCAAACTAGGAGCTACAAATACATACAAACATTCCACTTTATGTATGTGTTAGATAGGAAATGAAGTGTGGGTGAAAGAGCAAACCAAAATGGTTAACATTGCATCCACTTATGGAATGACAGGACATAAATGATGTCAACAGAAATTCTAATATGGATTCTAAAGAATAAGAGAAGGTCAAAAACAAAGTAGATGGATGAAATAAAGTACAGCATGGTTGGATTTATTTGCATTGAAAGAACTGGGAGCTCTTCATCGTGCAGTGGATTGAAAATGATTGAAAAATAACGATGACCTAATATAAATAAAGATGAATATTTATATGGTTGTTCTTTAAGAATTTCAGTTTCTTAAAAAGAGTCACCAATGTTAGTAACGTTATGTCTATATTTCGAAATTCCCAACTTTTATCCAAAATCATATTATCTCATCAAAAAATAAAATGTAATAAAAATCTCAGTTATATCGAACTGATATATAAATTATACATCATGATATGTAGTTATATAAATAAATACATAAACACAATGTCATTGCAGAATTGTTCCCGCCAATCAGCAAAGAGGAAAAGCTGGTCTGTATAATATTTATGTACGTTATTGGTTATTTCTAGTTGTCAAGAATGCATCTTAGTTTTGAAGTTAGGAATTTAAAACACAACATATCCAATGCTTTTATAAGAACGGACTATATTAATTGATAGATTTGCTGAACATCTCAGTGAAGTCTAAAAGATGTGCACAGTTTGAGATAATAGGTAGAAATCACTGTCTCTCACTTTTAGTTTTGGTGAATTATCTCCTTTCACCCATGCCCTCATGAACTGATGGCACAATTCTTCATGCTGCATAAAACCATACTGACAGCAATTAGACGAATATCTAACACGTGTACAGCTGTAGAATGCAAATTTCTCAGCATAAATTTTAATCTTGACCTACCTCGTCTGCTGTTCACTGGGTGACTTATTTGCCTTTCGAATATTATTAAAAAGTCTAAAGTTAATGTAAGCCACTGAAGTCAGATCGCGTAGCTAATTGTTCCTCTAATCCAGTGGCTCTTAACCTCTTCTAGGCCACGGACCCCTTTAAGAATGCTAAAGACATTCTCCAACAGAAAAGTAGTTGGATGTCAGCACCATCTAGTGACGATAATGAGTTAGGTTTGTTCGTAACTTACCAAATATTAAATGACAATTCAGAATAGGATTAAATCCAATTGTAACTGAATTTGAAAAAAACATATTTAAAAATACAGTTTTATTTTCAAAGCAGTCTTGCATTTCATGAAGACCGGTTAGGTGGTAACCACGATACTAAATTTTTGTATATGTATTAAAATATACAAAAATGTTTTTAATATTATCAAACAATTTTTGAATCTATACATACAGTATGCAGCTTTCATTATTGATTTTTCCGGATGGATATAAAGGATTTATATTCATTTTAATGGAAAATTTTATTGTTCTTATGAAGGGTCTATAAATATGTATGTTCTCTTGTGTCTGATTGGATTTGGTTACATCCAAGATTAATGGGCCTTGTTTTTCGTTGCCGGGGCGAGTCATCTGGATACAGCATTTCCTAAACTCCCAGTTGGATAGATTTTTGAACAACAAGGAGGTGCATCTGTCATAGATGTCCATAGATAGCTGAATGGAAAGTTCCAGATTGGATGTGGAAGCAACAGGGCGGTTGACATCAACTTGGATTTCTCATATCAAATCAGAATTTCTCAGACTAAGGTTAAAGATCTGTAGGATTTGCAACGACTGTTACAAAAACAATTCCTGAAATTCTGTCGGATGCTGTTTAATATATACTCCGGAGAACAAACAAAAAACAATTAGTATCTTGGTACGATGTAACCGGTCTTCCTGAGATGCAAGAGCACTTTGAAAGAAAAACAAAAAAAAAAACCTACCATAAGACTATGATACGATAAATGCACTATAATATGGCTGCGAAACGCGATATTCCAGTGCACATATCGTAACATACTCTTAAATTTTTAATAGATGTTTACCTTCTAAAGCTTTATAACTGAATTAATAACTAACACAAATTATTGAACTTAAAAAAAAAAAAAAAAAAGCTATTTATAAAACCTTATAATTGAATAATCTACGTTCAGATGCGAGCTATATTCTCCTGTGAAAACTCTCAATTGTACGATCTACTATAATTCTAACTTGTTAATAATACTTCAATCTTGACTGTGATAAAAATGATATTCGAATTATCTAAATTAAAATAAGAATAGAAATTTTGTATTTCCAAAATTTTTTCAGTTGAAATGAAGAACTCGAAAATTTAGTCCGTGGAAGTATTAAAATGTCGATTTCCCTGATATCCGACTATCAAATGAAAACTTTCGTTTTATTTTAACATTTTATCAATTTGTGACAATAATCGATATCCAAATATCGTTGTGTGTGAATTAAATGAAAAGGGAAGTAAGGATATAAAATTAATAATGATAACAATCACCCTTTAGTAGATCAAGAGTTGCCACCGTGTGGATTTCTACCAATTCACCTGCCCTGTCCATAGTCACACGATAGGATCATATTCAACACGAAATAGACGAGTTAATAATTGGTTGCTTGCTTATGTATGAAGCAACACTGTCATAGAAAGTTCTCCACTATATAGGCCAGCTAAGACCACTTGGCCCATGACGGGAAATCACAAAACCACGAATTGAATATGATTAGCTCAGCTGGACTTTACCTCAGCTAACTCTCTCTGATTCCATTATAGTTCTACTACAATGCTTTCAAAGACAACGCTTCATGGCCAGACTTTATCAAAATTAATAAAAACAAACGTAAGTTATTAATTTAAGTAGAATTTTACGTTATGCTAATCTTGATTTTGTAAAATTAAATACGTAATGAAAACGAACATAGTAATATCTGAATCGGCTGCTAAATATAGAGAAGCGTTAAGGACATTTTTCCATTATACCATTAGTGGTTCCTTCTTAATAGATAATAAATAGTTACTGTACAAGAAACCCATCACATAGGGAATGTTTGTTTATAGGAACAAACAAGTCTTTCATATCTAACTATTTTTCAACCAATGAATGGATGATCTTGTAACTTGATATGCCTATTAACAGACAAGAAAATTTGTTTCCTTCGTACTGCAAAATATTCTATTCGACAAATTAAATGACAAAAATTTCCTGTAATGTCAGATGAAATCGTTGAGATGGAGAAAATGACTGATAGACGGAAAACTTAAGATTCGCTTATAAGAATGGCAGAAAGATCAACAAGGCAATTAAGAGAGCAGCTGATTGGTATCAATAAAACCTCTTAAGAATCCACTTCTGACTGTCAACAAAGCAGGCTTCAAGTTATTTTGGCAACTTTAAATTCAAGGAATGATAAATAAACATAATTCACCGACATTTAATAACATGTAATTAAATAATTAGATTAAATACAATTAATTAAGTTAAATCTTAATCGTCATATTTTATATCGGAGCTATTTAAAAATGGTTATATTACAATGAAACTATTAAGAACTTTAAATTCTGATCAGTTCCAATAACGTTTTTGTAGTTATGTACATTTTACTAATTCGTATTTGCCGTTTAAATTATTTGATTGTTTAACATTAATAGAAGAACAATAAAAGTTTTTATTTTTTTCCCCCTTCCTTATATTTTAATCTATTTAGCTACTTTTTTTGATCTAGAATACGTTAAAAGGATGTATCCGCCCATGTATCCGGTTTTATTGTTCGCCGAGTCATCCTACGCACCCACTAAATGACACTTTGGACAACCCTTGCGGAACCTCAAATCAGATCATTCAACCTCCGTTGGCTTCGTTTTAATTTGAATTTACCGTATTTCCAATCTGTAAAATACTCACCAGTGAAAGTGGACGACCTGAATCCACTCCTTCGCAAAACATTTGGTGGACATTTCTTAACTAAATAACAGCTATTAAATTAATCTTGACATACTCTGAGAAGAAACACACTCCTATCAGAAAACGAGCTTATAACCCATTTCAAAAAGCCACATAATGAAAGAGAAACAAACAAAGAGGCACAGCTTCCCGTCTTACTAACTACTGCAGCTGGTTTTACTTATGGAAAAAAGTCAAAGATAGTTTATCAAAGGTTCGTGAATTCTTGGATTTTAAGGACAAAAATTTATATATAAAATAAATATGAGGAATGATAAACATATACATGTAGGGACCGACCCGAGTATTAACAAATTGTTATTTTAAACTGAATTATAACAAAGATTATATCAATAAAAACTGAATAAATTTAGTGTAGAAAACAAATACAATTTACATTATCCTATTTTTCTTATTTCTTCTATTAAATTTCATCAAAGACAGCATTTGGGAACAATTCAGGTGGGAACTATTACAGGTGGCAGTAAGAAAATAAAATAGAATTTTTTTTTTTCTCTTTTTTTTTTCCCTGGCCCTTTTCATCTCTGGCCTAATATAATTTCAGCTTAAATAATATCACTTATTATAAAACGGAAAACAGATTTAATATTGAAGGTATTTAAGTCTAAGGTGCAAATTAAAAAACAGAATTTTAGTTTTCTAATTTCGTGAGTACGTTTCTTAACATCTGCAGTCAATCATCTAACGTGTTTTTCAAAAGAACCGTCCATGACTACAAAGTTAGTTGCCGAAATAAATGAGTTATGGTTGGAATAGAATGAAGGGATTAGATGATACTAAATTCGCAATATATATGTAAATGAAAGTAAGAGTCTCCTTGTACTCTATCTGACGTTTTTGGAGAGTAATTTTGCCGCGAAACTTAAGTCAGGACTTTCCCAATATCTAAAACACCAAAAAAGAAAAAAGGTTTTCCTAGATGTATAATAACACAACCTCGGCTACAAAAACTCCATGTTTCTAAGAAATAATCATGAAAAATCTAGAGAGAACAATACTTGTAGATAAAACCACCAGTTTCTAAATAACAAAGAATTAACACTAAAAACGTTTGATTCCTTCCATCAAACTTCAAAAATACTTTGAAAAATTTAAAAAAAAAAAGAAAAAAAAAAGGGGGGTTTCTCAATATTTAAATTAATTACGCTTCCGGAGCTTCCAACAGCTCCCTTTGTGGAATGTAACAGCCTATCAAGTTACTACAGTTCAAACGATTGTGGTTCACTGTTAACGAATAAGAGGTTGTCTATAAACTATTTAGGAGAAGATAACTATTAACTTTTCTGGTTGAATCATTACAAATAAAATTACGTAAAACAATATAAATTTAGATGAAGCTTAATTTTTTTAGTTTATTTTATCTTTTTTTAAGTAGGACATAGTTTTAAAACTTTTTTAATTTTCCAGTATTTTTAAAGCTTAATGGATAAACTATTACACTCTGTTAAATACTGAAGTTAAACCTTGATTCATTTACAAATGATGAATTAATTAGGGAATTGTTTGGGATAAAGTTAAACGATATAAATCTATTGATATTTCGACCTCTGCATCCTTTTTCTAAAGATGAGTAAATTTTAATAAAGATTTCCACTGTTCAAAGGTTAATGGACTAATTTATAAGTAAATTTCTAATTCTTTCTCTCTTTTTATTTGAATCCTGTTAAATAAAAAAGAAGTGAACTCATCATCATCAAAACCGGTTCCGAAGTCTCTTTTATTTTGCCATCAGCTGCTTTACATTGAAACACGTTTGTCTTCCTCAAATCCGCGAAAACACCTTCGGCTAACAGCAAAAAGATGTCAGGGAAGTACTATATTTTCTTTCCAATAAAACAAAAAAAGAATACTAAATTAATAGAGCAATTCCCATTTTTCAAGACAAACACTTGATATAGTTATTGTGCAACTTTGGAATATTTACGGGGTACGATCACAGAAAACAAATTCATTGGAAAAAAAAAAAAGAAAAAAAGTTGCTTATTGGCAAAAAAAGGAATCAGAAATAGAATACGAAGACGCCATTTGGAGAATACTGAAAATTAAGAAGAAAGGAAAATTAAATAGTTCAAAAATCAAATGTGAAGAGAAAAATGTAATTACAGAGAATATTTTTTTTACAGATTTCTCGTAAATGAATGGCAACGTAATTTGTGGGTTTTTTTTTTCTTTGCCATTAAAGCTCTATTCGATCAATAAGTGCCAAAATTAGGGTTCTTTTTTGTAAGAACCTAAGCAAAATGTTTCAGCTTCGTAGGATAAGTAGTTTATAAGTTAAGTTGATCGCAGAACATAGATATTTTGAATTACAATTGCATTTTAAAACTTTTCTTTTGTTTCTGTAATGATCACTGAAAGGGCTTTATAAATTGCTAGAGATTATTAACTGCAATATACTAATAACATGCGGTTATAAAAGAAAATAAGATGCACGTGACTACTTGTCGATAATTAGTTCTGTCATTGTTACAAGATATCATGAAATTTCAGGCATTTGAATTCAATCTATTTTATGAATAAATAAACAATTGTCTGTGTTGAAAATGAGAATTGAGATACCTTGATGATAAATGATAATATCTCACTCTGGATAATCGAACAAATAAACAAGAACGAAAGGTACATTAAACGCAATACTTCATTAGTATTACGTTCGCTTTTCGTTTATACAGTTATTAATTAAAGGGTACTTCTTCTAAGCTGTCGACGTCCGTGGACAGTCGAAGGAAGTAAAACTTGCCAAAAGCAGTCACTATAGTATCTATAGATGGAAACTTATTTAACGGGGTCGCAGCATTAGCTGTGAAAGATTTACAGAAAAATTAAACGTAGGACCCGTAGTTTTCACTCGAGCTCCATGGAATTTGGGGTTTGTAGTTAAAATTCATTGATTCCTGTACATATCAAACTTCATGAACATCGGTTCAATAAAAGCAACGCGTACGGCCGAACGTCAAGATCGACAAAAGGCGATTTTTTGACACATTTTCAGTAATTACCTAAAAGTTATTTTGAGCTTTTCAGAATGATATCACTAGTTTAATGTGATCCGTGGAAATTGTGTCGAAAGGAGGAAATGGTTTATCAAAGGGGTTACAAAAGTAAGAAATAAGATAAAACAAATAAAAAAAAAAGTTTTTCCTTCTCATAAAAAAAAACTAAGTATTTTCCAATTATGCATACGCTGTTAAAAGTACTGAAAGTGTTGTTATCACTATAGCGCTTACTGTTTCAGAAAGTGATTTAAACCAAACAACGATATTAACATATGCTTTCTCTCTATTAGGTCATTACAACAATGAAAATAGTGCTAATTGGCATTCATTGTTACGTTCATCTATCATTCATTGTTACGTTCATCTATCATTCATTGTTACGTTCATCTATCATTCATCAGGGTCATTATTAGCTACTTAACAAGTGTCCCAACAAAATTTGATCTGAAACCAGCTACAGTTAATGAGTTATACAAACACAACCCAGTTCTTTTACGACAGAGCAACATTCTTGTATCTAGTTTTTCTGCGTGTCGTGACAATTTCTGAATTTATCTCGTAAGAATACAACTGCATAATGTCGCGTTTTAAGCTGACGATTTCCTTGAAAGATAATAATCTTCCTGTTCCTATTCTTCGACACAAGAAGGAAAAGTGTAAGAATTCCTTTCAGAATTCAGTTCTTTGGACTTGAAGCAGAAATTTCTGTATTGTATGTCAAGGATATTATACTTCCGAAAATTACCAGGTGGAGTTTAAAATATATTCTCAAACGAACAGCTTTCACTTGACTCCGAAAAGAAACTCAAGTTTCACAACCAAATCCAGGTCACAAGAAACTAATGTCCACATTTAATTTTAGAAATAAACTATTTTAACTAAGAGAAAGAAAAAAAGATCAACAAACCAACCTTCAATTTCATGTATTTAATTCGAAAAGAGATGTCTTGTTTTTATATTTAAATTGAATTAAGAGCTGTGCTACATCAGATACAATGTCATAATACATTCAAATAACTATGTTTACATCTTGATGTCGAAATGTACATTTCTTATAAGTGAACTTTATAAACAAATGATAATACTTCAAGACAGCTTGTGTTTGTACGAAATGTTCAAGAGTAATTAGATATTGAATCGTATGTCCTTACAGTTATTTTGGGAACAAGAAAACATCATATTAAACCGTCATGGATACACGATACAGAAGAGCATCGATTATCCGAAGCAATGCTACACGGGGGGTGTTCGGATAACTGATATTTCGGATAGCCGATCATTTACGAAAAAATTGTACCAGTGTCATAAGAGCAATATGAAACACAGAAACAGTGATACATATAAACACAAAACCTTATATTGTATTTTAAACACTGCTAATTATGGTCTAAGTCACGTTTTAGATAATAAATTATGTTAATTTAAATCCATCCTGTGACTTCGTTGCGTTGTTTTTGTCGTTACGTGTTTCGTGAATTATGTCCCATCATCAGATCTACCACACGGAAAGAAATTAAATTTTTAATTTTAATTCGCAAATTAATTTTTTAAATTTTTTTCTACTGAAACACCTTCGGTTAACCGATGTTTCGGTTGATTGATAATCGGATAATCGATGCTGTACTGTACTTACGAGTTAAGTAGAAAAGAAAGTAGTTTATATGGTGAATGTACACTGCATTCAGTTTTGTAATTGTCTATAAGAACGATTCTACTCAGATGGATAATGAACCTCTCCCTTTCGATTCGCAAATCGCAGAATTCAATAAAAACTATTCAAAATTCTTGAAAAATCCTTCTCGAAAATAACTTTGGTACATCCTGAAGCGTAGAATTAATATACAGTATATTGCCATACAGTATTTCAACAGATACAGTGTTTCCTTGCGAAAGATGATCTCATTATTGGACGATAAATTTGTAATGACTTTAAGTAAGAAAATCGAGGTCAAAATGAAATAAGAGAAACATAAATGACGTCGTGACAGAAATGTTGAAATTCTTTATTTGGTGATCGCATTCAATTTACTGGATTTTAGTGGGAACGAAATCGGAAGTCACTTCTCAAATAATCAATAATTCTCGTGCACTGAATGAGATGAAAGTTAGTCCACCTTCTGAGAAAAAGTGTTCGCTAGTCCTAATACGTACTTCTTTGCACTTGAACAATCAAGGACTTCATTCAAAAAACTATTTATACTGCATTAATCTGCAGACATTTAAAAATGCCACCAAATTTTAGGTAAGATCTTATTAACAAATTTCATCAGAATCTGTAATCGACATTTTCTTATTTTACTAGTGTATGCACCCAGACAACAATGACGGAACAACAATGTGACGGCTTTTAGTTGAGATAGAGTATTTGCCCGTTATTCGCAAGTTATTCATTCCTGTCGAGAAAATCTCTAATTACTCTTCAGTTCGAGTTTCTGCATCTAATATTCATCTGGCCTGCGCTTTGTAAAAAGCTAAAAAAGAAATGAACATTGAAATTTAAATTTTAATCTAGCGTAAATAGCATAAAATTATTGAGTAATTTTTTTCTCCTCTGGCTCTTCTCTCATTGCATCACACACACAGAGGGAGTGATAAAGAGATATTTAACAGTAATTTGAATGTAGTTCTTGTGGTCTAATCGATAGACATCTAAGTTCGGATCAGAAGGTTGCAGGTTCGATTCCTGTCGCGGACGCTGTAGAACGTTTCGTTGTAGAAATTATTTCTATTTTCCAAACACAGAGGAAATGCATTACGAAAGACAGCTCTGGAAAATTATGTAAAAGATATATGGACACTGACACTATCTGTATTCAATTTGTTAAATACTGTTCGTTTTCGAAAGCGAGAACCAATACTCGCGGACGATTCTACTCCGCAAAGGGGTGATACACTGAGATGGGCACTTTCCTAAGACCTGTTTTTTTTTTTTTAGTACCTGTTATTTTTGCAATAGTATTAATTCTTTCCATAATTCTTTCCCGAAAAGCGCAAATAGAACGCAGCTACTAATAAACTAACACTATAAAAAGTAAAGATCCCTTTTTTATTTCTCCTCATCCCTGTTTTGATGAAATCGAAGGAGACCTGACGCATGCGCAAAAGCGCTGAAGGTTCTCGTAAATAAAAACATACAGTACAAAGCTTGCTTTAAAGTACTATTTTTCACTAAACAAAAATCTAATATTTAACTTCTATTTCTCTCAGTAATGTTTATTAAAATTCTTAACAGATACATCTGCATTCTATTAAGATAAGTTTAGAAAGTATCATTTCAAACAAGAAAGATGATGTTATCTAAATACCAAAAAGAACTTATTTTTATTTGTTTTACTCAAATTAGAATATCTTAAATAAAGTGAGGTTGTTTTAAAAACTTTGAAGGTAAGCTGGCTTTACTTTTTTGATGCCTTTACAATAAAATGAATAATAATAAAAAAAAAAACAAACATAACAAACATTCCCTGATCTCCATTTTTACACCACACCCACCTCAGCCTAAATACAAGCCCACCCACAACTAACCCTTTCTAGCCTGGAATCTTTCTGGGCTTGTTGACCAATTCAGATTACTCCCTATTCTCATATAATGCCATCTTTATTTGATAATAAAGAAACTATTTTTCAGAAATAAATGAAATTAAGCAAAGTTAATTACTTTTGGGAAAAGGAAATTATTTTTCAGAGGCGAAAAATTACAATAAAAACGAAAAAACCCTCCCCTCCCCTGCCCGTTAAATGGCTACTGTATATTCCTTATTCTTCTTAATAGTTATTTCTTTTTAATTTATTGTAAATTAACGAAATAATTAAATTTATTATAAAGATGTTTAACTATAATTTAAATATTGTATTCATTATAATTCTATTCAACGTTTCCTGAAATTGTAATTCATCTTCAAATCTTAAAATCAAATTAATAATAAAGAAACGTATATTTTAATAATAATTTAATAATAAAAAAAATGCATAAACCTATGCGAACTATTTTCAGTTAGTTTTTTTTTTTTTTCA
Organism: Thereuonema tuberculata; assembly: GCA_023159025.1. Lineage (NCBI taxonomy): Eukaryota > Metazoa > Arthropoda > Chilopoda > Scutigeromorpha > Scutigeridae > Thereuonema > Thereuonema tuberculata. Next base: position 14,182,693 of record JAFIDM010012231.1, on the reverse strand, counting down.
TCTATATGTGAATTATTATTAGTCTGTAGAAATAATAAACGTAATATACTGCATTATATTACATAAATTATTTATATTTCTATATTCTTGTAATTTGAGTTGCACCTATCAACTGAATTAATAAAATGGAATTAAAATGTTTGCTATTTTTAATTATTCACTTCAGTCACAAAAGAGAATTCTAATAAATTTCTCATCAACTATCTAATAATAAGGACCGGGTTTTTATTGTCAAAAAATTTTACATTTTTTTAACTGAAATAAAAACATGTGACCTAAAATCTAAAGAAATTCACCATCCAAACAAACAAGAAAAAAGAATAAACAGCTGGGCTTCCATACCATCAACCAAAAATAATACTCCCTCCGTCCGAAAATAAAAGAGTCCCATTTCACACAAAAAATTTGTCCGAAAATAAGAGTCCCATTTTAATTTAACACTGTTATTCGAGACTGAGGATCAATGTTAGGGATTGAAGGACATAAAAAACAACAAAAACAAACAAAATGAAAGTTTTACTTAGCATTACAAAAAAAATGTTTATTACATAATCATGTGCCAGCCGTGCGCAGGCCTCAATGAATGTTTTCAAAGCATAACAATTCAAACTGCCCATTTGAATTATTAATAAATAACAATGGGTACATTGATATTGCATAAATCTATGTTTATCAAAGAAGACTTGATCCGTTTTTTTTCTATTTTTCTACTCCTAATAAATCAAAAAACCCAATTTTTGAAATGGGACTCTCTTATTTTCGGACGGAGGGAGTATCACTTTACAAGGAAGCCAGTGATACTCTGTATATGAAATATATAATCCCGAAATGCAAATCTCAAATATAAACGAAAAAAAAAATCTCCAAATTTTAATTTGCACGAAATGTTTCAAAATTCAAACAATCTAAACAATTTCTTATTTATATGTACATTAAAAAAATAAATAATCAGACTATCTGGAAATATATTTACATCAATTCAAAAAATGGAAAAAGATCATCAACAAAAAAATGACATAGCACGAAAAATCCGTTTCATCATGTTAATTTTTCATACTTTTTTTCTGTATTTCAAAAATAATTTTAATAAAAAAATGACCTCACGTTTTGAATTTGAGTTATGTTTTATTTCAGCAAAGCGAAAAAAATTTAATTTAAATAAATTATACAACACTTTAAGAAAGAGAAGAGCGTCTGACCAGGTTAAAGCATTTCTTATTATCTTTACAGTCTTCAATCCATCAAAAGAAGACACGACAAAGTTTATGTGGACGATAAAAAGAACCTACTCACGAATGTAATTACATATTATTTGTCTTTTTAGGACACAGATAAATAGGAAAAAAACGGGATGAACATGATGTTTATAAGATTAGCTAAACTCAATGTACAGTGCATTAGGAATGACCTAAATGACAAAGAAAGACTTCTATACAATTTCTTCATCTGAAATTTCCACGGCTTTAATTAGTTCTAAACTAAATACAACAAATTAAATAATCATTTATCATTCGTAGTGTGAACGAGAAACAAACGATGAAATGCTCACCTTTAAAACATTCGCAATTCCATGCTTCTAATCGTACCATACCTTACTTCTAGAACTAAAGGTATATTGTCAGGAAATAAAAGACACACGAAATTTAAGAGCCATTTTCTCTTCTTCAGTGATATCCTAAAAGAATCAATGTCTATTGTTCTTTTATTCTTATAGCTTTTCTTTGTTTTTAAAAATCGAGAATAATACAAAAGAAATGAACATCTTTGTATTTATAAGTTAGCATGAAGGACAAATAGACAAATGGAGAGCAAAACAAAATTATTGTCCAACCAAAAAAATAAAATCCAGAATGATGAGTCGATAAAGGTCCTTTTTTTTGAGGGATTTCCCCACTCCGGGATGAGATATTATCTCGATATTTCGGCCCCGTGCCTCGGGCCTTCTTCGGGAGATTTATAAATATCGATCACATCAAGAATTTCGTATAACTAACGACGGAAGTTGTTAGTTGTGCGCAATTCTTGATGTGATTGATATTTATACATCTCCCGAAGAAGGCCCAAGGCACTGGGCCGAAATATCGAGACAATATCTCATCCCGGAGTGGGGAAATCTATCACAAAAAAGGACCTATATAGTATCATGTCTCACTCCTCCTTCAGGACCAAACTATACAGAATGATGAGTTTATTTCACTTTTGGTTGTAAAGGGGGAGGGGGGATTACAATTCCTATTAATCCCACTGTCGGTACGTCAATGTTTGGGCATGAATTCACTGTTCAACACACTTCGCTTTTAATAAGGGGAATTTTGTTCTACATTCACGTGCATTTTCCTCGACAATAATCCCCTTGGAGAAATTTTCAAGCACAATGTTCATGCCAAATTTCAAGAAGATCGATTGCTTGACTCAACATTTATTAAAGGGACACAAACACACACACACCGATTTTTATTAACATAGCTTTCCTTAGGAAAGAAGACTAAAGAAAACTTTGTGGCAGCAGCAGTCATGAGACTGACCAGTGGCGCCCTCAGTCTATTCCGTTTCTCGCGTTAACGTCAAATCGGATACCATAAGTAACCATGGGACAGGTCTGTCAAATCCACATCCGCTTGTTGTCGTTTTCTTTGGCAAATAAGTTAGTAAACACGGGTTCCAACTAGATCTGTTGTCATCCTGATGCTTTCGGTTAGCGAACTACCATTTCTCAAATCCATAACTTTGATTACAGCTATTATTCGAATCGCCTTAAGTGGAAGAGATGATGGTTTTATTGCCTTAGGCCTACATTAAACGCAGTAGATCGTTCGCTTGACAGATAAATGAAGAAGAAGCCATTCTTCATCATTAAACCTCTCAATTAGGTGTAACTATTAAAGGATTATGAACGTCTTTTTAATAAATCTTATGATCGGCTCTTAAGCTGTTTATCGGGAACAAGATCATTTACTCTCTTGTACATTTCTTTCATAATAATCTATCAAAGAATTAAAAAATAATCTATTATTACTGTCTAATCTAAATACTGTATTTTTCCTCTACATGTTAGACGTTTACTGGATGCATTCGCAAACTATTACCACACATATCTTTGCTAATGATTTTATTTGTTTATTTATTTATATCAAATTAAATATAACAAAAGAATCTGGTCAGCGTTAAACTTTTACACCTCCCTTCTTATTTGCAGATAAATTATAGTTTTCACTTCTTTTTCTCGATTTTCAAAGGACATATATATACCAGGAGCACTGTGAGGGCCCCTCCTCCTCCCAAAAATTTCAAAATTTAGGGTTGACCCCAATTTTTTTTTTGGTTAGATGGTGGCTGAGTGGATTTTGCCAACCCTACGAAATTTTAAGTAAGGCTATTTTTTTTTTTGTCAGCTAGCTTAGCGCCTTCTCTTCGAAAGAAACAAAATCCAACGCTTGGCCACATTGTCTACCTAACCAAAAAAAAAAAAGAAAAATATCTTCACAAGAAGAATATTACTTTATAAACGTATTATCTACAAATAAAATAAATATATATTTTAGACATTTATTTTAAAAACTATAATACTGAATAATTAAAAGTGTCATTAAACTATACGAAGGCGATTGCCCTGCTTTGGAGAGCAATATTTATTTCTTTTTTTTTAAACATCGTTTTGTTCTGTTTTTTTATCTATCTTTTTCCAATAAAGAATCTATATTAGTTTCTTTCCTCTCTGTGTATTTTATTTACAAGATAGTTTTTTCATTGTTGTGTCGATCTTTTATCTAAGTAGGTTACAACTGAACTTGACCCTGAACTCCAAAGAATCATTCCCACGTTTTTCAATCATGGGAGCTAATTGATTTTAGTTAAGTTTTTTTAAAAAGATAACAAGTTCAGTTTTTGTAAAGGATTTCGCAAGTTGGGATCACCTCTGTGAACGACACATTTCCATTCAAGGTAACGATAAAAGTTCAAATTTTCCCGCCCTTTTTGCTTGAAGATTTTTTTGTTTGAAAAAAAAAAAAAAAACGTTTAAGCAAGGTAATGCCTCCCCTACCGACAATATCAGGAACGACAGCCACGAAGTATTTTCTAGAAGCATGGGCGTATTTCTGGAGACCAAGAGAATCCCCCCCCCCCAATCTTAACATGTACAGATTAGCCCTATTTTTGGGGGGGTTCGATAGCAATTGATGGAACCCTCCTCCCTCCCCCACACGAAATAAACCCTACATCTGCTGTGTAGAAGCAAAAGTTTTTATTCATTAGATATTGAGTTAGAAAGTGGTTAAATTTGTTTCCAAAATTGTTTAATATCAAAAATGTAATACTGAATATACGAGAAAAATTAAGTAACTATCCTCTACAGCTAAAACTGAAAAGATATTAAATTTTTAGTGATGCAGGACCTGATATTTTGATTGGTCATGAATTTAGATTAGGACCAAAATACACATATGCCGCAATTATGATTTCTAGAAGACTACGTGAGACACAACAAAACTTAGGTTTATATTAATAAAATACTAAATCTATAAAAAAAAAAAAAAAATAATAATAAAAAATAACGAATAAAAAGTAAACAGCCTAGTAACGTTTACGCAGACATCTTTCGCAGCTGGCAGAACTGGACATCTTTCCTTTTTCATGGATAATTAACGGTGTTAAGATAAGTTTTATGATTTGGAATAATACTGAATGAAAACAGTAATACATTTACTCATTTAAAAAAAAAAAAAAATCGCAAATTTTTGATTTCATTCAATTGTTATAATAAAACTTTTACGTCTTTCCCATTATTATAAGTGACAAGTTAATAACTTGATTTTTCATACATTAGAATGAAATTTTAGGATCAATCATAATTTACGTTGTCAGCTTCTATTTTATTGAGCTTTCAAAAGCTGTAATTTCCGATGCCACTGCTCTTTAAATTATGATACTATCGAGTTTTCGTTTCTCAATCACAACGATCCAATTGCAGCGAAATTTAAAACAATCAAAATGGCGAACAATTCGATGACAGCGCCTTCTCTGTGTCACGAAAACACGGACGGAACAGACGAAAAAGAGTTCGTTGAATGTTTAAAATTCTATTAATTTTTTGCCAGCTAAATAATTTTCGGTATTACAATGGTACATAAATGGGATATTACATGAAATATAGTATATTAGGGAGAGCAAATAAGCTTTTTTTTTAGTTTCATAAGTTCTTTCGCACATACCAACAAGAAGGATTCGCATGGTTTCAGGTCTGGATTGTGGGAAAACTCAATTCAGAACTCCAGATCAATAGATTATCTCATAATTTAAGTAAATTAACAGAAAGCTTTTCAATTTCAGCTTTATGTTTGAGGCTTTTAACAGAAGACTGAGATAGAAGACGGGAGTTTTCAGAGATTATTACGTTGCCTTGATCTAACAGTAATTTTTGAATGACATGACATAATGAAGCAATTTTTAATGAAGGGGATCAGAAAAAAATGTAAACTGCTGTTAGTATCCAAAGATAATCCTGATGTATCGAAAGTAACAGAATCGAGCTAATAGTAATAAATAGCTTCCGGACATTACGAGACAATTGAGAAACAATAGAAAGAGTGAAGAGAAAACTTCGGAAGCCTACGTTGATTTAGAAAACAACAAACACCTGCATTTGAGTAAATCACATACGTTGTAGAGTTCAAGCTACTTATGTACAATAAACTTCCCATATGTTTAGAACTCTATAGAACTCTAGCTTAAGATAATGAAAAATCAAAAGTTAGAAATTCCCCGCATAGTTAAGACACTGTAGCTGCATTTCATGCTTTCAATTACTATTTTTAAGATGACCTTTCGAAAAAAAAAAGTCAAAAATTATAAAATATAATAATGAAACAACTATAAATTACATCATATATACATTACATATTCGAATCATTACGTAGACGACATATATATACGAATCTAAGGCCAATCGTATATATAAATTTGGGGCCACCTTGTATATAGACCACGTCAACGTTCTATTTTATTTACTCGTAAAGTAACTTATATAAAACAGAATATCGACGTGGAAAGTCAGTCTTTCATTCCTTTGAGATCTTTATACAATAACACTCATGTATACTTTGTTCTTCTACTTCCATGCTAAATCATCAATGTAACTATTCATTATTACTGTGACCTAATAGGAAAAAAGCATACGTCACTGTCAGTAAATACTTAATAACATTCTCAAGAAACTTAGAACGGACAGTAAAAGCCTGTTATTGATATTCTAATGTACTAAATGCAATACACATTATTAACTGTAGCTAGTAAGGTAGTGTATGATGTTGTTTTGCCACCGACTGCGGAATAACGGAAACAGACAAAAAAAAATCATAATTCAATTAGAAGATTTCCTATTTGATTATTTCAATCCATTCTTTTATATCATCCTTTCCATACGTAATTAATTGTAATAATGTAATTGTACTTCAATTTCCTGATATGAACATATGAAATAAAAGCAATTTGAGCCTTGAAACGAATAACAACCTTCCTTCCTTCATTAAAAGGCGAATCAGTGTTTTCGTGAACTTTTCTTCTCAAATCTCACGAAAACCGTTCTTCTAATAGTCTTCGTCACCGTGACCGGTCTTTCATTGTATTTTCTTTTCCTTTCTCCTCTAATTTCTTTCTTCACGCGCAAAAAAAAAAAAAAAGGCCGAATACTTAGAATTCCACTCGCAAGACTTACTCTCTTGTCAACAGGCAGAATAGCAAAACGGCTGTTCTATTCTACGTCTGACCAAAAAACTGTTTCACAAGAATTAGGTGAAAGAAATTTGCAACAAATTATGGCGCTTTTACTTGTGTAGCATTTCCTGCTAGGTTTAACTGAAAACATAACTATCGCTGGATGAATTAAATCTCAAAACAAAGTCTTTCTTAAATAGAAAAATTGCAATTGTTGAAAATCTTTGCACAATTATTTCTTTACTATTACTCTAGAATAAAAATATCATATATTTATTATTGTAACTCACTACATTAAATATACCAATGCTTCTGGATGTTACGACCATGCAACAACTAATCATTCCTCCTCCCTTTTTACAGTGAAAATAAAAAAAAAAATATTTAAATAAAAGAAGAAAAAAAAAGAAGAAATTAACTTTAATAAATCTTTAACGTGTGCGAATTAAACTTAATTAATAAATAAAGACAACACACAAATAGAACATTTATAAAATACTTAAAATGAAGCCTTTCGGGTTGCTATGCATTGAAGAGGGGTTCCGCATAGGAACTCGAAAGGCTCCTTGTTCAGAATTTTATAAATGAATTTTTTAAAGTTCTTTTTGTGTGTTATCTTTATTTATAATAAAATTAACTTTACACAACAAATTCTTCACTTTTAGAAAGACATCAATTATATGATAGAAATTATACAATATGAATTCTACTAAAATAACATTACAAAAACAAGGATTCTTAAAAAGATTACGAAGAACGTTTGTACGAATTTAATGTAATATCAAAATAATAATTACTTTTTAGGCTTTTAATGAAAATATGAAGAACTTTTCAATAAGTATTTGTTTATTTTTGTTTAATAATTCCTATTCATCAATGTGTATTTCATAAATAAGAAAACAACTTCGTTTTCCGTTGTGCGCTGATAAAAACTTCTGAAAACCCTTTCAGTTTTTCAGTAATTAGTTGTTGTAAAATGTTCAGTTGTCATTTCTGATCCTAAGTTCATCAACTGAGGGCCAGTACTACCAGAATCAAGAGGGAGCTCATAGAAACTATTTCGACTTCGACTCCTCCAAAAAACTAATAAACCGATTCCGACACCAAAAAATCCTGAACAGTTTTAAGATACATTAGAGCCCCGATTATCCTCAAGTGCCGCAAAAAAGTTTTTTAATTACGAACCTCAAAAAAAACAATTTTAATCCAAGCCAACAACAGGGAAAGTACAATAGGCCCTACAGTGCGAAGGTCGAAAATTACTCACAGGTTTATTGTGCATCGTGATCCTAAAGGCCTTCTCGGAATTTGTGGATGAGTGGCAGGCTCTTGCTCTGCAGAAAGGTTTCTGCTTTACTGTACATATTTTAAAAGTTTTGCATATTATGTTTTTTGTATAATAAAACGTAGTTTTTATGCTGAAATATTTTCTTTTCGCCTTTTCACCTCATTTTTAGTCTTTTTTCTGGTTATCCGCGATTTTTACTATCCGCGATACCCTTGCCACCCAATTCCGCGAATAATCGGGGCTCTACTGTATATTGATTGTAGTGGAATTAATGTAAAAGGGACGCTCCTTAGTCTATCAATAAGTCCCATAAATACCAAAATCAATAGGATCTTCTATTTGACATGCTAGTAAAGTTTCATCTTGCTAGATAAATGAGTTACAGTGAATGGCGACATCCTTTGGCGGTTATGAATGATACTTAATCAATCTCCTTACAAATGATTCGATGTGTATGAATATTTTACTTTTCATAATGTAAAATAACTTTAGGCAAAATATTTTAAATTTTTCTTCATGTTTCGAGTTTAAATTTGAATTCTAAAACAACAACAAATCGAGCAAGTGTTTCTTAGGCGACATCCTAGGACAGCTGTTTCACAGTCTATGACCATCATCAGCTAGGCTTCTTTTTAATGCCAAAATTCAGATGAGGTTGTCAGAAAGTTGACACATTTTCCAATTGCCTTTTTTTTTATTAGGTTTTTTTTTTTTTTTTTTGCTTTTTTTTTAGTTTAAAGAAATAACCCTATTTGTTTACGTTCAGTATTAGGCCTATATCCTTTATTAGTAGATTAAATCTTAAGATATTTTCGAGTTATTTATTTCAATCATTGTAGAGTAAAAACAAAACAAAATCAGTAATTTCTGTCAACAATTTTAAGAAATAATTTTTACTCAAATTCACCTTCTCTGACATAATTTATTTTGTTTAAGGAATAAGAAAATATCAATTTGAAGATTTGCAAATCCTACATAATGAATTAGGACAAAGAAACAAGTAAAATAATTGAAGCCTTACTCATAAATACGTCTGAATGCTAGTTAATAAACATACACAGGGGAAAAAAAAGCGAATTCCATTCGTGTAACTCATAAAGAATCAATAAATCGAACGGAATTGTGTTGTTTTATTTCAGAACTGTTGCCATTAAGTGAATCGATTCAGACGACGAATGTTGCAAAAGGGAATCAGAAAAAGAATATTTTGTTGAATAATAAAAACACGATCAAAGGAGAACAAGAGGAAATCTTGCTAAAAGAGCGTTTTTAAATGTCTCGTTAACCTATTTTCCGAAGGAAACAAAGAATTATCATATCTCTTCGTGTCCATACGTTTGTCCTTCGTAATCTTCTTTGAACTAGCAAACGTATCTTCTTGAACTTGATTTGTGGACGAGGAATTATTTCTTCCTTGTAATTTGAAAAAAAAAAAAAATATCCTTCGATCATTCAAATGGCTGCGAGATGAAATCGTGAGATTTTTTTTTTTATTTTTTTTAACTGAAAGCAGACAAGAGAAGCTTTAAATATAAGTGCCTACGAAAGCAAGGACCCTACCGGTAAAGCCCCATCCACTCTAAAACAGTGATTCTCAAACTCAAGTTCTTGCTAACAATAAAAATCAGATGCTTAAATTTAACGCAAATGTACAGAAAGCAACCTACTACAATACATGAAGTAAATAACAACATATCGTGAATAATAATAAGCATTACTCAAATATAAAGTTTACTAAAAATAACAATAAATTTCATTTGAAACTTATTCATGAGACTATTTTCATAATGATCGTTTCATGAGAGTCTTCTGAGCCGAATCTTGAAACACATCAAGAACAAGAATGCAGACAAAACATTAAATTACAAAACATGAAGACTGGGATATAATGCCAAAGAAAAACAGAAAAAAGAACGAAAAAGAAAAGAAAATCTTTGCTAAGAAAATGCCAATTTTACTTAAATTAAATTTTTTTTTTCTAGTTTACGAAGAAAAGAAAGGCTTCTCCTATATAAGATATTCAGATATGTAAACATTATCTAAACTTGCATGATCACCAAATAGTTTGTTTTTCTACACATCAATTAAAGACCTACTTATACAGTGAATTAAAGTAAAATTGCTTTTCTCAGCTTGCTTATTTAGCATAAAGTAAAAATAATAAATTACATTTTGTTTTTTTGCTATTCAACACTTCTCAGTTGCATTTCATTTGATTCAAGAATGATTTCCAAATATTTTTTAATCCCCCCCCCCCCCCCCCCCGACAATATGATGTATCTACATATCTTTCAAATGATTCACTGAAGATAATAGTTAGGCTTCATTCAAGACAACAATTCAGATAGATCCGTAAAATGTAAACAACGAAAGTAAACAACAATTCTGAAAAATAAGATTTAATAAGACAAATCAGAACAGCTTAAATCAATGGTATCTTTGAAGGATGTTAGCATTATATTGAACAGGGAAGCGAATTACTGTGAAAAACAAATACAATATTAAGGTTATTAATAATTCCCTTAGCCTATAAAAAATATTGAAGCTGTGAAGATCGCAAAATACACAGTATTAAAAGAAAAGATGATAAAAAAGGAGATTGAAAATCATAAAAAATTAGTTACCAGTACAAACCTCGGATTCGGACATTGAACAAAAACCTCCAGGAGTTCGTAATCAGAGAAAAGTTAGTATTAATACCAGTAGCACAAGTCACTTTCTTGAGGAAGTTTTTGAACAATTAAAGCGAACTACAAATACAAGTGGTAAATTAGATTGGGAATTTTGAACAAGTATTACGAAAAGAAGACGTATTGAACTGAGAAAAATTAATATTATTGCAATTTTTAAAATGCTCTTAAGGAACCATTATTGCTAAGTAAATTGTATATTACTGCTTATCATTTCATAACTTAAATTCCATATTTTATTAAATACTCAATTCTATTGGAATCGGAAGTGAACTTTTCCCTGACTCTTTGTGCTTCTTGTAAATTGCTGTTTACAGTTCCGTTTTGGATCCACCGAAAATAGTTTTTCCACACCCTTTCCAAGCCCATAACCCATTGAATTGGTCAGTGACCTTATAAGAGGCGCGGGAACCGCGATGTATGGACTTTGGTGTGTTTTTATCAAAAACCGTTAGCCCAGAGTAATCATGATATACAGGTGAAACTAAAAGCACAAGAAGTCTCTCCAATTCTGAATAGTTTGGAGTAAGAATAAAACTAGTTATAACTTAAAAATTATAAAAAAAAAAGCTTTTACAAAATTTTTGAGGTTGAAAAAAATAAAATAAGATTTCATGAGAATCAGAAAGTCATGAGCAGTCACTAATTAAAAAATATATGCATCAATGTTGAAAAGATTCTTCCTTTTTCAGCTTAGTCACCATTTGTTTACACAACAGAATGTGTTCTAATCCTCTGCGAGTCCAAATTTTGCTTTGCCAATCATTTATATTCAGTGAATCCTTATTCATTTCAGCTAAAAGTCAATCCCGATTTTATTGTTTTAACTAAACATCAATCGCAGCCATTTTGGATTGCTACAGTGTTGCCATCTATCCCATGACCAAACAATGAAGAAAAACAGACGCACAACAGTATTGGGAATTACATCAATATAATGTTATTCAAATAAGCTTGCATTAAGAATTAAAATAGATAATTTGTTCATAAAAGATCGTAATACCTACATCCTTAAAATGCGGCGTCTTTTATTGTTTTTTGTTTGTTTTTTAAAATCGTAAAACAATACAAACCTCCTTATTGACAACTTATAATAACTTCTTTAAAAAAATACTGAAAAATGACTAAATCTGCAAATACTCATTCCAAAACGAGTAAATTAAGCGTAAATCGAAACAAATGCAAATTTAAAACACGTTGCACTTGACATCGATGGACGTTCATTGGTCAGTGAGATTTAATTGTTCTCCTAAGGGAAATTTTTCTCGGAGACAGACGAGTATGATTAAGCATTCAATGAAATTAATTATGAAAATTAATTTCTATCTAATACCCCTTTCTACTTCAATTAATTTTACGTTTGAATCAGTTCTGACTGTTTTTTTATTAAGTTCATAAGGATTTATATTCCAGTTCAATAAAACTAATTTTACAAGTTCACATTTTTCTTGAACGACGTTTATTCCGTCTATTTTTTTTTTTCTTTTGGGAAATTTAAAAAGGTAATTATGCTTGACTTGCGTAATTAAATCAGATTAAATTTAGAAATAAAAGTGAAATGTTTTTCAGGTCAGGTTCAAAAATGCAATTATTAAAAGAAAAAAATTTCTTTTTTTAATGATGTCATTCTGTTTGTTTAAGAGCTCGTTTTTCCCGTTGTATATATTTTTCCTTGTTTATTCTTGAAACCCTTTCTAGGGAAACATTATCAGTGCAAACATTTCACAGGAAAAGTTTAAGGAAGCAAATAGACGAAATGATTAAGCTTTTTAGGTTTTTTAAGATAATTTGGAAAGGGATTCGTCCCCGCCCCCATTAAAGATAATTGTAATCGTAACAAATCAAATTTTAACCATGTTGCAAAGAAAAGAAAAACTTGTCAAAATTTTAACGATGATCTTTTTTTTAATATGTTTTAAAAGCCTTTTAAATCTACATCTAAAATTTCTTAAAAATGTTCCTCTGCAGTGCTGAACTGCTGATTACTGAGTAATTCCAGCTGATGATGGTAAATATGTAGACTTATAATGAATCCAAGGTTCAAAGTAAAAAATAAAGGATACGTCAAGAAACTTCGGATCTGAATTATTATTGTAAATTATTAATCTTTTCATTGTTAACAGTCGAATACTGTTAATGGATGCAGTCAAAGCTGCACGATTTATTTATTATCTCAAAAGCTTTTTGAACTCGATAATAAACATGGGATGATAAAATTTATTAGCGAAGCCTTATGAAACTTTAAAATTTCTTGTTTGATTTTTGAATTACACTGAATTAAAGAAATGGTTATTTTTTTTTTCTTTTCTAGTTCATAGAAAGACCGAACAACTCCGAAATTACCATCTCCCACTACCAGTTCTCAGTAAAGTTCCCTTCATTCCAACGATACCTTCTTAGCTGTGATAATTTCTGAAAATGCATTTTTCCAAACATCGCTACGAAGCATATGGATAATAAATAAATAAATAAATAAATATTCGTTGATTTCTGAATTCCTCAAAATCTTTGAAGCACGTTTGTAGGTAACGATGACTTTTTACCTGATCTGACTAACGTAATTTTTATTACTCTTATGAGGAAGTTAATATTAATTATAAGTTTTTTCTTCTTCGCTAAATCAGTAGAAAATGTCCTGTGACATTCAATGACTCGAAACTTTATTCGAAATAAAATCAGTTGTTACACTTTAATTAAAAGAATAATGACTTTTAAACCAAGAAAAACATGTATGGTAAACCGCAGCATTTCGTTTTTCGTTGTTCCAAAAGCAGCTACTAGATGGCGATATGTTCGATGTGATCGTAGCATTGAACGGTTTGCGGAAAAATACTACAATTAAAATCCATTAATTTTTATTTAACCTCGATGAAATGTTGGATTAGTCGGTAAAGTTCGCTAACTTTCTGTAATCAAATGTCATGAATATCAGAATAGTAAGAATCGAATTATTTTCTGCGAATAGATTTGTATACAAGTTAATACGCGATTCAACACTTTCAATCTGTAAAATTATTAAGCATAAAGTATAGACGATTACATACTTAAGTTAAAGTTAAAACATTAACAGGTTACAAGTTTCGGGCAGTACTACCACCGCCCATCATCGCACCTGGATACAAAATAATGTAACAAACTAAACCCACAATTCCTTAAACAAACAGCGCATGCGTAGTAAAACCAGACATAACCATAAAAACTAGAGGTAGACAAACTCAAAACTTTAAAAAATACATTATAAATAAAAATAAAAAATACATAAAAAATTAAAAATAATTACAAATTTTCTGAAAATTATTCTTTAAATAACAAAATTCTTTAAAAAAAAAAACAAAAAAAACCCCACACTTTTTTGTTTACAGTTATTGCTTAATGTATAAAGTAACATAAAACTTAATACGAAACAGATCTTTATAAGATTACAAACACTATTTTTTTTTTCTTTCTTTTTTATTTTCAAACAGGAGGAGCGGATTAAGTTAAGTGAGGTGTGAATTAACATGATGCGCTGTTCTTCCTATCTGGGCCATTTATTTTTTGTGATTCGAAATTTCACTTCTTCCATTGAATAAAAAAAAAGAAATACTGTAATACAAAAGAAAACTACTTCATAAGACAGCTTTACAAAAGAGGTAGTAATTTTAATATCTTTTCATTTATTATTTTTTTTTTTCCTAGTCATTACTCTGAGATTTAGGATAAGGAGGGAATATTGTCAATTGCTACGTGACCAAATGCAATCCGCGCTAGAAAGTGACGTCACAAATAAAGGTATGCCTTTATTTGGATTCGATTTGGCCGATCAATTACGTCTGGACGGTCACAGATTTCATTCTGCAATTCCAGAAAGAAAAAAAAATGTTGGAACTTTAAAAATATCTGCAATAATTTGCAAATAATATAAATGAAGCATTTATGGCGCTCAGATGGTTGGCATGAATAATCGATTAATCAGGATCACAATAACACGGACAGTAACAGGCTGAATTAATCAACACAATTTCTCTCATAGTATAGACGTTTCTTATTCGAGAATAGTAAATTAATAAAATTAGACTATAAAAGAATACTGCAATCGAAAATTAGCAGATTTTTGCTAAAGATTCTCAAGGTGTTTTTACAACGAGTTAAAATATTAAGCCATGCTATTTTCGTCTGACAGATGAGTGAAAAGCTGGAACAAAATGCAATCATAGGATTATTTATGTCAACAGCAGGAAGGAAGTAAAGGTCAGCAGTGACTATCCACCATTACACAGGCGTCAAAACAACACGACAAACTAAACCAGTGTTCTTAACCTTTCTTACTGCCCGCACTCTTTAGTTCTCAAAATATATTTTATCCTCACTAAGTGGGTTAAGCTTTAATCCATAATGAAAAATGTTTATATTTATTTTAATTTTATTAGGAAATAAAAAAATCCATGAAAAGTTTTACTGTTTTAAAATTTTTCATTTTTCTTTAAATTAAACTATGCATAATATTAGGATACATTATAAATTTTATTTTAGGGAGGGAATCTTCATAGTTCCTCTGAAGCATTTTTTCCAAATTAATGGCGTAATTATATTATATTATGTGGTTACTGTCCAGCACGTAAAAAAAAAAAAAAAAAAAAAAAAGGCTACATGAAAAAATTTAAAAAATTCAAAATTTTATAGGTCTCTTTACTATCTCCCCCCTAAAAAACGTCCATGAATTATAGGTTTGATTTAGCATAGTAACTATCTTTATTTGTAGTGTGTTTTCGATGATTAATCGTCTAGAGCAGGGGTCTCCAAACTACGGCCCGCGGGCCTGATGCGGCCCGCGAGGCCCTCTCATCCGGCCCTTGGAGAATTTTTTGTCTCCGCAAAAAATTACGGAAATATACGGGTATCCTGCATATCCTAGTGAATACAGGTGTTCATGTGTAGTGTATTAATGTTATTAAATAATAACTGAATAAAATAATATTAAATAAATATTTAATAACAACATACATGTTTTTGATTCTTTTTTATTTGGACCTCGAGTGTGTAGTCGGCCCCCGAACTGCTATTTGATAGTTAATGTGGCCCTTGGGCTCAAAGGTTTGGAGACCCCTGGTCTAGAGGAAACAAAAAAAGCCATTACAATGTCTCAACAGGAAATCTCGCCCTCCAAGGAGATAATTGTACGTAAGGGTAAAAACCACAACTCCTGAACCTTAAAGATTTTTTTAAAATATCACTCTGAATAACGTAAGGTGTACATGAATTATGTATCTTTTTTTCCTTAAGGTAAAATAAGAAAATCATTCATTATTCTTAACACGTTAATTGATATAATGAAGACTTGGCTAAGAAATCCTTTGATGGCAAAACGGAACATCTGGGTGAGCAAAGATCACCAATTGAAAGAAATAATGTCACAAAAAACACCATCTTGTGGAAATCAGCCAAGCCAAGCTAAGAAATTCTGTCTTTTCCGTTGTTCAGGTGTCCCTAACCAATTGGATTTACACCGAGACGGATTAAGGTCGACGATTCACACCACAGATCACATCCGACTGTGGAAAATCCTAACGTATTCAAAACAATCAATGTAGGAGAGGAAACAGGGGTTGAAGGAGTTAGGAAAGGAAGAAAAACCTAAAAAAACAAAAACAAATATTTTATACAACATCTTCTCAAAACAAACATGTTATCACTCTTGACGTTGATGTACATCTATTTACATTCTCGTTTCGTATTCGTTTAAGTTAAACTTTAAGCCAATTCAATCAATTCCATCAAATTTAGAGATTCTATAGAATCTGACCTTTGGTTATCATTTGGATTTTTTTTTTAACAAGAACATAAAGAAAAATTCAATCAAAAAGTTTAGCAAATCTTTATAGAATTTGTATTTTATTTCAGAAAAGAAATATTAAACTGTAAAAAAAAAAAGTCAGGATCGACACAAATCAGGGTTTCTCAAACTGCATCTATTCGATAATACAGCGTTCTTAAGCTCTGTTCACATTATCAGATTTAACTTCGCTTTAAAAACGCCTTATTCATGTGCAGCTATTCAAAGATAAACATCCAAGTGAGATATGGGAGTCGAATCCAGGTTCATGTGTATCAGCCGAATTAGCAGGCCAAATTAGCTATTTGGAGTAAATAGCTCGACTACCCCTGAATAGTCAACTTACTACTGTGTCCATGAAAATAATTAAGAACCTATGACGTAAATGAACAGGATGAATTTGGTTGGTAGAATGATTCTCCAGTGAATATGAACTATGACTTTTTTAAAGGAATTATGGAGACGTAATGTCTAGAACAGGGGTGTCCAACCTTAGGAAGTTAGAGAGCCAATATTTTTATAAAGGTTCTGATGGAGGGTCGCAGCATTCCATCCTCCAACCACCCCACCCTAATTCTTACGATATCTTACTAATTAATGATTTGATAATGTCATTTACAATAATAATTATTAATGGTACATGTAGTTTACATAAATGTAATACTAATTAATGATTTGACAGTGTCATTTATAATAATAATTAATAATAAGTGTAATTTACATAAACTTCAAATTATCAAATAATGCGCTAGTTGTGTTTCCTACCAACATTCCAATAGTAAAGTCTGAGACAGTTGCTATTGCGTGGTATGACAAGTTTCAATGCATCTGTTGGCAGCAATGGAAAGGATCAAATTTAATTTTACGTTGGACACTATCGGGCAGCACAAATACACAGGCGGACCGCGGGTTGTGCACCCTGGTCTAGAACATCAGTTATTGTGAGAAAAATTACGCCCAGAATTCAAAACAAATCCTTCATTGAGCTAACAGTTTGTCGAATACAAACAAGAGACATATCGAGAAGGGGATAATGTGGTTTTGTATGTTGTTACTCATAGTTTTCATAAAAAATCTCCATTTCAACAAAGATGATTTAAATAAAAAGGGAAACTTGCGCAACTTAAAGAGATAAAAGCGAAGAGTCTTTACGAAAGAAATTACAGAGAGACTCTTATGGAGATTGTATCAGATAATCAGGAAATTACCTAAATTTAATAAAAAGATTATCCTGAATTATGAAAGAATTATATCAGTACATCATAAAATTTTCTACTGGAAAACCAGAACTGAAACATCAGGGTAGGTAGATAATTATTTGATAACAAATAAGCAGGTTGCTATCAATGATGTTTATGAGCGTCCAATGAAAATTAATCAAAGCTAATGCACAAAAATCAAGGCTGATGCTAATCTTTATTCTTTTACTAAATGGGTTCCGAGGAATGTGAATGAAGAAACAGTTCCGGATTCAGAGGGGGAACAAAAAATACACAGAGATAATTGCTTTAAGAGGAGGAAAACATCAATGATGGAAGTATACGTTAATTGTGAGATACACTGACGTTGTTCTATAATTAATACTTTGAAAAAAAAACCAAAAAAAACATGTAATTGAATGTTTGTTATTTCGTGACATTAGTTATGTTTTTTTTAGCTTTATTAACTCAACTAATATTAAAAGGAGTTTTATGATTGCTTAGAAAATACTGATTGAACCGAAATTTCGTTCGGATGTTTTTTTTCATTCGGACATTCGTATCATCGATGATGATGATTAATAAGTCTAAAAATTGTAGTTTTTATCCTGCCTGTTCTTCTTGTTATGATGGTTTCGTGCTTACAAAACACGAGGGAGGGACAGGTCTTAAATTTACATTTATATTCTTTTACTCCAAATATTTCATTTTTCTTTACCCGAATATTAAAGGCGGACGGGCGTTGGGCTGACCATCCCCCGTATCCCAGTGCCGCTGGTCTCAGAATGCCAGAAGCCTTGTCTCCGCGATCCCCAGGACCACGCAACTTTTTTTTGTAGGAATGTGAGAAACAACTGTTTATTTAACACCACATGGTCTAAAATTAATCAGAAGTTAAAAAACAAATGAATGATTGGTAGCTATTTCAAATAAAATTTGAATTCCATCTTGTCTTCTTCATTTATTAGCGGCCCCCTAGGATACAGCTTTCCAGTAAAACATAGTGGACCGCTCTTGCTTTTATGCTTGCTGGATGTCACATTCTGAAGTGGCCAAACGGTTAGAGATATTAGAATGAAACCTTCACCATTGTGTTCGGCATCAAAATGTAGGTGACCACGTCCATAAAAATCAGACCTCTAGGACCACTCCCTGACCGGAAGTTGGAGGTCGCTTCTGATAAAGAGGAAAACGGCGATAGATATCCCCCCAATATCGACCCTTCTGAACACAGTTTGTTTATAAAATTGTGCATATATGGGGCCGCTTTGCTTTTGACGCTGTCAAAAGACATTAATTTTCCTTGTTTAATTTACTTCCTTCGCCAGATAAAAGTGTTAATTTTTTTAATCGTTGCAGTTTTTGCTTTAAAAAAAAAGCACCATCTTTCATCAATGGTTGTTTAAAAATCGATTGGTAGACATTCTTCAGAATGTCAGTTTCTCATTAACTATCTTTCTTTCCACTTGGGGTCTCCTTCCTCGGAAATATTCATGAATACACAATGAAGTAACTCGATAGCTTCGACATTCGCTGATCTTTCCCGGTAAGGAATTTGTTTACATAAGTTCGATTGCCATTTATGAAAATGATATTCCTTTAATATTTGTTTCCTGACGATATTAATGCTCTTTCTTCTCTTGGTTCAAAGGTTTCTTCTTCAAATAAGAACGTCCAAAATGAACATTCCTCGAATATCAAAATAGCATTACGATAGATTCCAGGATCTAAATAAATATCTCTGATTACCATGTGGATTTTTTTTATTTTTATTTATTTATGAAGATTTGTGTCCAATTACTTGGTTAAAGTTGCGATCAGGCCCAGAGGACCGCGCAATGCAGCTGGAGGGTAGGCTCCAGTGTTCAGAACCTACGGGACAAAGTTGAGGACGGGGGGTTGGCCCGTCGCTCGCCCGCCTTTAACTCCCGGGAAAGAAACCCGGTAACCATTCTATAGAGGGCTGGGTAGACCCTAGGGTCCGTTTGGAGGAGAAAGAAGCGTGGAAAAATTCCCGTCACCTCCAACCCGCAGCCAAGCGCCCTTACCCACTCGGCTACCGAGCCCACCCAATTACTTACTTTTATATTTTTATTACTGCTTAAAAAATTATACAATTAAAAGACAATTTGTAATGATTTCTGTTTTTAAATCAACAGATTTACTATTACAACTGATTTGATTATTGACTTTTATCTAAAAAAAGCAAATTTCAAACATTGCTTTTAAAACACTGCAGGGAAAAGGAGTGTTTTATTGTTTGTGTATTCTGGAAGCTGCTATTTGTTGAGTTTTATTTATTTAATTCCTTAAATAATAAATATTAATAAATAAAATTATTCACATAGATTTCTGTCCATTCAGGATTTTTCTATGTCTATTTGAATACATACGCTTTAAAACAATATATAACATACATTTAATCGTTATAACAATTGCGAATTATTCAGAAGCCAGTAGCTTGATAGTATCTTATTCTGA
This sequence comes from Thereuonema tuberculata, assembly GCA_023159025.1. NCBI lineage: Eukaryota > Metazoa > Arthropoda > Chilopoda > Scutigeromorpha > Scutigeridae > Thereuonema > Thereuonema tuberculata. The sequence continues at coordinate 14,162,512 of JAFIDM010012231.1, read as the reverse complement.
CATCTATTATAGAAGGCAGGCTGTACTTGCAAGTCTTAATTAACGTATTCAGATTTCTTTATATTACAAATCGGAAAATTATTCATGTCGTTTTAGTATTGTATAGACAAAGAAACTATTAATCTTTGGACTGCGCTGATACGATTAATCTTCTTTTTTTTTTTTTAGTTCTTATTTAATTTGGTTGCTATCTCTGAATTGTGGCGTACAGATTTTTATTATTATAATTTTTTCTGTATGACGCCCGAGGAGAACCAACACAATAGATCTAACAACTTCGATATTTAGATCACAATGGTTTCTAGAACATTTTTTCATTGGTAATAAAACAATATGAGTAATATTTAAAAATTTCATTATAATATTCTTCTGCTGACCGCCCAGAGAGATCATCTATTTCACCTCTCTACTATAATCCGCTAATCCTTTACAACAAGCACAAAAAGAGTGGGTTTTTTGTTTTGTTTTGTTTTTTTATCGTTTGCTCCTTAACGAGGTTGTACTTAAATCCTTAGCAAACTTACCGCAAAATTGATCTCTAACTATAAAAGAGAAGTAATTCTCATAAATTATATACATTTCTTAACCATCTTAATACGATTTATTTTCAGGCTAGAGGACTTTATTGAAGTTTTGTGGAGTGACTACAATTTATTAAACGCATGTAACGGTGTAGTGAAAAAACACCTGAAAATCTTATTTTTACATTTAAGGTTGATGCCACATAAAATTTTTTGCCTTATTTCGACGTGAATTTAACGCCTACACCACAAAAACACAACACCTTTAATAAACAAATGAATTCTTTGCAATTATTCGACCGTCTGTGTTAGAGATGCGGCGCTCAACAGGTTGGTGTGAACAATTGATTACCCAATATCTCCGCGTTTGTTTTGATGGATTTTTTTTTTAGATGGGAGATTATTAGAAGGAATTTCAAGGTAACCTGCAGATGGAACAAAATGTATATTTACCGAATTTACGTAACATTTAATGGCATGTAAGCAAGGTTAAAAACCATAAACAGAACCATGTTTGATTGACAATTTAATTTTATAATAATATTTTCCACAAGTGGATATTCGTTGATGCAAGTAGCGTGAAGTCAATAGATGAAGAAGCATCTGTCTCCTGCTTCGAAGGTCGCCAACCAGGTGTCATCGTTTCGTTTGTTGTTCTTTTGTTTGTTTGTTTTATTTTCTTCTTCTTGAGACTTCGGAGCAGACCAACGTCGAAACACGATAAACGAAGATTAAATTCCAGTTTTGCCAAGCGTGTCATTAAAACTGATTGGCAAATTTCGTATGGGAAATTCCCCTTAAATAAGACGCTGAAGGTGAACGAAGGTGAAGGAAAAGGAAAGGCTGTTAAAAGGAAAAGAGAAAACGGACGATTTGGTAAATAGGAACGGACCTCGTTAGCTTCGATGCAAATTATAATAGGACAGTCTTTCTCAAAATAAGGAAATGTAGGACGATCTTAAAAGAAAGGCTAATAACAATACAGAAGGAAGCGCAAATGAAATAGAAGACGTTTTTATTGCAACTTATTAAAAATCAGAGCCTTTTCGTTTAAAAGAATTTTGTTAAATATATAAAAAAGTAGGGGATATTTTAAGTAAAGGAATGAACTAGTAATGGTTTGGATATAAAGACAAAAATGTTAAATCTGTAAACAAAAATGATCTTAAAAAATATTTTACGTGTTGTTCTTAATATGAAATGAGTAGATTCTGGCCACCACATACAGTTCTAATTAAATACATAAATATAAATACAATAAAATGCGAGTACATATTTATATTTATGTATTTAATCAGAGCTGTGTGTGGTGGCCAGAATCTACTCATTTCAAAAATGATCTGTTTTGGCTTTTTTTTTTTTTTTTGTAGTTATTAAAAATAACCTAAATAATGACTTATTTTATTTTTGATCAAAAATAACACAAGGTAAAAAAAAAAAGGTGTTTCCAAATTACAATATCCCCCGAATACGAACCTATCTTTATATTCTCCCTTAGGCCAAAAACTGATTTCATTCTGATACTGTGACGTTAAATCATCAAACTGCAGTTAATATCAAATCGAGGCATGCGTCAACAACGGACGTCAATCAATTGTTTCCTATCAATGAGAGTTAATTGTTTCCTACGCTTTTCTAAGGGATGTAGTCATCTTCCTTCAGGCGCAGGGATCTGCAAGAAGAAATTTTCCAATTACAAAGAACAGATCGTCGCTTGTCCATAAATATGCAAGTTATGATTCAAGATGAACTGTTAGTAAACTGTTATGGGGTCCCGTATGACTCCTTTCTATCCAATAGATTAGATAATAAGATACTAAGATAATAATTAGATACTTTTCAAATCTCTGTCAATCAATTGATTGTACTGTTTTAACAATAGCAGGATGGAATTGCTTTTTTTTTTGGACAAAAAAGAAAAATAAGGTGTGTGTTAAATGTAGCAACAACTGAGAAACAGATGTTTATTTGAAAAACCTAAGCATGTCACAAAACAGTGCTGTTGTTCAGCTGACAGAATGTGTTGTGTTTCGTAAGTGCACGCGCCCATTCCCAGGTGTGGCGGGTATTTATTCTAGTAAAAGAGCTGTTCTGTATTCACTTGTCAGGTGAGACGAATCTCTTAATGAAGTCACTTTGCCCAAATGAAAATTGAAATTACGAATTAAGAAAACCTTTTCGTAAGTCTAAATGAAAAGAAGGACTTTGACCCACATTAAAAATTCACTCTTCAAAGCTAATATCTTAATAGTCATTCGACACACATTATAAATTTAAGACGACAGCCTATCAAATTTTAGCCCAAGATTCTTAATAACTGCTGCTTAATAACTTGGAATTTAAGCTCATTACCTTCTGAATGTTTTCCATTACAGTTGGGAATTCATCTAATGTATAAAACCATTCAAAGGAAAATGTTTCAGCAATTTCTGTAATTAACATTACAAACACTTATATATAAAATAAAATCATATGAATTCTATATGTGCTCAGGATGACTGACGAGGTGACTCTAAGCTGTAATATTTAATTACATAACTTTATTTTACTCAGAAGTTTGCTTCTTTTCCTTTGGGAGTTACGAAAGGTACTTAATACAAATACTGTCACAGAAATCGTTAAGAAAAACAGAAAGCTTTTTTAGCTTTCGAGGCACTATTTAAATTTCTTATAAATACATTTTCAAAGAATTTATTTCATCACTTAAGTAAAAACAGCAATTCTCCCAATACAATCACAATACTTAGCATTGCTGATTTAAATAATGATAAATACTGTAGGACTTTGCAAATGAAAAAAAGACTGCATTTTCTAAAAAACATTCGTCATGTATTGCTCATGTTTTTGGATCTATGGGCCGAAATTGAAATGAATTGAATAAAAAACAGACCTTTAATGTATTTCATAATTATGTATTCACTCTTTCAAAATTTATATTTATATTTCATTAAATAGAATACATAATTTTAATTTTCTTTATTACAATTTAAAGCTAAGAAAGACATTTTTTTTTCTTTCACAATAACAAAAATTTACTTTAATGTTCAAAATGTCCATCGTAAGCATGAATGCACCATGTCACATGTGAACTCAAAGGCGAGCGAATTTTTTTCTGATATTGTCATATCTATTTTCTCCAAGGTTTGCTGCTTATCAGTTTAAATATGATTATTCAAGTATCCCCGGAAAAAAGAAAAAATAAATCCAAAGGAGTGAGAGCCTTTAAAAGCACTTATTCAAAAGGGACGTATCCAATGACCGGAAATTCATTGTGAAGAGAGGTGCACCATCTTGTTGAAAAAAACAAAAAAACAAAAAACTAAAACAATGATTAAATGTTTCTGATATTTGAGCGTAATCTCTCAACATTTCGTAGTAATTTTCTCCATTAACCTACCACTGAACTAGTAAAGTCCTTTAAGAGATATAGCTCCTTTGTTTATGCTTATAGTAATAGCATTTAGACATTTTGAACATTTAAGCCACATTTATTTTACTGCGAAAAAAAAGTCTATTTCTTAGGCTTTAAATGTGAAAAAAAATATATTAAAAGTTTGTGCTATTAATAAAATATAAATTTTTAAAGTCTATAGGCTTTATAATTATGTACATAATTCTGAAACACTCTTTATATACTTTAAAATATATTTTCCAAGCAATTTTGTATTTCGAAATCCTGTCTCTTAAATTTGTCTGTCTATCTATATAAATCTGTATATATGTATATTTCTACTGTAAACTTGTTTATTGTTTACAAATGCCTTACAAATGAAAGCATCAATTACGATAATACTTTATTTCTTTCAAATGAAAGAGAATGTTATAGATTTACCTCTCCTTTGCTAGTAAACAAGGACAAAGCAATGTCTTCAGAGTAAGTTTTATATTACATCGAAAAATATAGACTCAATTTTATTTATTTAAATAAATAGTGACGGAATCTAAGGCCAAAACTAATTCTTTCAAAGTGTCCTTTATTTAACAGGGTATTTAAATAGAAGGATATCAAGTGATCAATTGTATTCTTATAACCTTCGCAATGGATTAAAGGCAAAGCTGGGCGGATAAATCACTCCCATTAATCCTGAATTTATTATTGACCATATCTTAGGCGATACGAAGGCAAGGAGAACCTTGACTACAACCTGTTCACCTAGAAACCGTCTGTCATCCGTTTGTGTCTCGTGGTAAGTAAGCCTTGGGGTCTCCTGGTCATTCCCACTGCAGTCAAGATAACAATTCTTGTAATTATTTCCGTTTATTTTTCGTAAGAATATTATTTCACATGAGCAGATGCAAACAAGGCCACCTTTAACCAAGGAGAAAACAATTTTTTTATTGATAATTTGTGTAATTATGAAATAATTATAATTTCTTTTCACCTGAGATGATACGCCATTTATATAATAATTTTTACCCTAATTTGCATTGCTAATTTAAACGAATACGAATGTATAATAGCCACGTCTTTTCATGAGATTCTAAATAAACCTTAATTGTCAATATAAAAGAAGCTTCCTTAAAAATACAGGGTTAAACACCTTATAAAGATAAGGATTGCGAAGAAAACCTTACAAAGAAATTTATTATATCAGTGGTTCTCAAAGTCAACTCCAAAATCAAGCTGTTTTTTGTTTCTATTCCAATGTACGAGAATCGTATACACTAAGTTTTATTTATGGTGAAGCCGTTCCATACAAACAAAAAATTGGTTATGTATATGAAGGCTATAATAATGGGTAACTTCTGCGGACATCACATTGGTTCCGACGTTTATATGAAGGCTACATATGTTCTTTATTTTTCAGTATGATCTCTTCTACGGAGGGTTGATTGCTTTACAACCTGACAAATTCGATAAGATAGCGTGCGCCCGTATTCAAACTGAGACATGTTGTAGAGTCTTAGCCATGCCTCTGAATCGAATGTATCATTTTATGTTAATAATAATAGTCTGCCTGATATGGCGCCAAAAATAAATCGTTTTGTAAAGTTTACATTGTTGCACTTTTCCATGCTCTGAAAGACGGACCGCTAAAGACGTATTGCTCTTTGAACGACACGTGGCTGGCAATAAGTATAGATTTGTGGTCACTCTGGATGAGGCTTGGGTCCATCTTACCATGGAAAGATCGAGCAGTTTCGTATCTTCCCATCGACGAAAACGGCAGATCGAATTTTATGCCCACTTCAAGGAAAGTTTTTCCAAATATTCATGGTGGTTGAGTATACTGTCACCAGGGAAAATTGGCTATCCGTAGAATTGCCAATAATGCTAACGTTAATTATTATCAACAACATGCTCTGACACCAATCTACATTCAGAACTTACCTGCTCTGTAAGGTCCTGACGTCACAAACGGCGCCATTCGTAAGGATAAGGCCTCTAGCCATTCGGCCAAATCATCCCTCAGATTCTATCAAAAAATGGAAGCCAGAACAGGAATACGTACACTCCCCTTCACTGATATTCCAGTCCCCCGATGTCAGCCCGATGCATTTTTGTGGGTTTGAACTTAATAGTTCAAACTTTAATAAACGGTGACTAGGGAACAGATGTGCTACAACAGCTGATGGACTATGGGAAGTATTTAGAATGGATTGCGGCAAAATACCCCTGTGTATTTTACAGCATTCACTCCCGCAGTAGATGTTATATTGCAGGGTCATGGTCCGGAATGCTAGTGGCCAAACTAAGCAGAAAGAGGTGGTGGAAGAAGGGATCTTCGTGAAGCCAAGGACAGTTGAATTTGTCAGGTTGAAAAAGGAATCAACCCTCCGTATTCACACACATATTCGTATACGCTCTGGATGTGTTATGGCTGCAGTTCAAACTATAAGTCATACTTTTAAAGTTAACTGTCCGAACTGTTCATGTCATTCCCTTTGAGCAAAGAAAAAGGATTACAACTGAACGATTTTGGATTTCCTCTGAAGCGCCCTCTGATGTCAGTTATGTCATTTAGTGTTTGGAAAAGAGGTTCTGAACTTGAAGCTCTTTTTACAAGAGATTTTAGCATCAAACATCCACTCTGCTCATTCTTAACATTTTGTCTTTTGGCTGTGTGTCAAATATTCCTCTGTTAAATGCAAAATACCAATATTTCAAGTTATTGCTGTACAGATATTGTACTTGCTTTAAAGAGCTTTCAAATTTAGAAAATTATACATCAAAGTTTTATTATACATGTTAATTACGAAAAGTCGACATAAACGCGACACCATCACGTGATAATGTACTAGGTCGTCAATCGTTACGAGGAACATACTGAAAAGTAAAATCTCCAATACTATTAAGTTATTTTTTATAGAAAAAAACTCCAGTGAAGAATCACAAATTTCGTGATTTTATTATTAACGTATGACTGAATGAAAAAAATTAAATCTCTTTGTAGATCTTTTGAAGTTTTCTTTATAAATTTTGATTATTATTGTTGAATTTAAGTGTGGATGGAACATTTAAAAAGAAAATATTTATATTTCTGTTTCGTAGTTTTTGAAAATGAAATTGTTGCCGATAGTTGGTGGAAGATACACAGAGGAAGTATTTTACACGCAATACTTGGGTTCAGCCTCAGGATGAGTAGCTGAATAGTGGAGATAATGGTAAAAATTAGGAAGAATATCGAAAGTTATCTATCCCACAGCTTTCCCAAATTAAGCTAAAACTTTGTATGGATTAGGGTATTAAAAAAGTCATTGACTGTTTATTTGATTCACTAATAATGAATACAGAGTAGTGGTGATGCCACTGCTATAATTCTGTCAGTCAGGATATAATGCAGTTTAGAGGAAACAGAGTGACCTGCATTTAGTTCATGGTTCTTCCCGACATGGAAATAGGCATTTGTTGTCAGTTGATTTCCGCGAGGGAACGCTGATTCATTCCTGACCGGAGAGCAACACTATACACAAGGTCGATAACTTGATGGAAATGCACGCACTATCAGATTCAGAGCTGCTAACTAAGGAAATGAAAAAATACTTTTAAAAATGATGTCTGATCTATTTATTGCAGGCAGGAATTGCACTAGGTAGAACTCCTCTACTAGAGATTCAGCATCAATGGCAATCCCGTATATTTCCTCTGCTGTTACAAAAGTCAGGCTAAATTAAATTTACGTTTCCCAGCTGGCTACCGCGCTCCTATCTTTTTGAAATTGTAAAGAAATCAAGGCGTATCTGAAGTGAGAAATCATCCTTTTTGTATAAAATTCTTTGCCATGAAGTTTCCGAAAGATCCTCGTAAACTTTTTCTTCCACTCGATTGTCACATTTCTGAAGATTCCGCATCGGGATGACGTGTTTTCATTCTCACTCGAATTACAAAAAAAGAAACAGTAGTTTCATTTGGCACAATGCACTATAGAAATACCTACTAAATTGTAATTTAGTTTCCGATTTCATCAGTACAGATCCCAATGACACCTTTGTCAAAAGCAGGACAGAGTTTACTTAAATAAATAAATAAAAATACATAATAAGGGTTTTAGCGATTTCTATTTTGTAGTAAGAAGATTTTAAGCCTCAAATACTCAAAGACTGTTGATACAGTTAGCAATCGTCTAGAATTTCATTTTGATAATATCTCCTTTATACTAAAATAATTTTTCTTTTAGCACATCTTTTTTCTCTACAGAACAACAAGCTTCTCTTTAATTAAAAAAAAAAAAACGACAAAAAATCAAGGTATGCTTCTAAAAATATTATAAATATTATTTACAGCAATGTAACCTTGTAGCCACAAAATTTATTACGAATTTTGCAACTCTAAAAAGGATATAAATTTCTGCCTTAGAAATAGGCGATTTAATATATCTCATTTAAATAACCAATTTTAGAAATTAAGCTTTTTTTTTTGTTTTTGTTTTTTAATTACATATCATAAAATAAAATTGCGTGGTTTCTTGTTCAATTTCACTGATTTCACTACGTACCCAAGTTTCATGAGTATAAGTGGTGTTGGTACGAATTTTTCTGTTTCACTACCTATTTATCGATGGAAAAACAACATTAAAACTAACTTATTTTATCAGAGGGAATCGGGAACGGCCGTTTCGTCCTGCTTGGGACTCATCAGCCCGATTCGCCCGCTTTCTAACAAACCCAGAAAGGCGAGAAATAAGTAGAGATCACCCCCGAAATCCAAAAAAAAACAACAATAATAAATGTAGTGCTTCAGAGCATTTTTGTTTATTCATTGTGTAGCCCATGGTTTATATTTCGAATAATTTTTCTGCTCGTGAAATTTCTAACTTATTTTAATTTGCAGATTCGTCTTCGCTTAAATATACGTTTTTGTTTTTCTGTTCTTAATTTTAACATTCTGTTTTACTGAAATTGTTTTATAAAATCGATTCATTATTTGAAAGCATTTCAGTCTCTGTAGAAGAAGAGAAACAACAAGAAAGGTGGTTGCCCCGTCGACCCACACACGTTTTAATAATGAAATCTGGCTCGAAATGAAATATTAATGGAGTAAAATAAAAGAGGAAGAACCAGATGAATCCACCTGCTCCCCAATAATAATCGTAATTTTTTTCTCCCCTTGCTGCTCTTTGATGACTCAGATACATTAAACAGGCGCGTGAAGAACATTTACACTAAGTCAATGGGGAAACGCACGTTGTGTCTTTACACCTACACAATTAGTTATGCTTAAAAGGATAAACAAAAGTATTCTTAACGATTTACCGAACAAAGGATTCGAAATTAGGTTAATCAGTTATAAGAATAGTAAAAACATTCTGCTTTTCACGGCTGCCAATTAAAGAAATTGGAGTAGCTTTTTAGAACCAGCCTAGAAATTTCACTTTATTATAAAGACACGAAACCATTGTTGAATGTTTTACAAAGGAGTTTAATGAAATTTTATCTGGAAAAAAAATCACGAATAGTTATCAATTCTCTCTTGTAAACACAAAGAGTTTCATTAATCTTGTTACTTGTCATTTTTAAGTGTCACTATAATTAATTACAGAGTGATAAAACAATAATATTGGTTAGCTTCCATCTTAACTATTTGAGGCAGAGCCGCATCTAGGTATAAAACATTTCTGTAACACCAAACGACAAAACACTGTAAATTTCAAAATATCTTGATGGAAAGGTGCCCTGGCAAGATGGCGCCCGGGTGTACAATCCCAGAGAACCATGTTTGTACAGTCTTTGTTAATATACTTTATGTAGGATGCAACGATGTGATTTAGCAGATTAATTTTAACTCACTTCCAAATTGGTCTTATATAGAAATTAAGTTTTTCTAATCATTTAGTCCATTTCAACATCTTCAACTAACGTCAGATCAAAGTTTAAGTAAATGTTATTTAGAATGATTTAATATCTTACATCAATCTTACATCAATCACAGTGTATTATGTGCTTTATTAAGCTTTACAATAAAGAAATTAGTGTCTATCGTATATTTATTGTATTATTTTTCTTAAATTCAGAATATCAAATAAATCGAAAAAAAAAAAAAAATAAATAAATAAATTCAAATTTTTCTTTTTCAATTTACAGAATGTTGTATGGAAATGAGAGAAAGTGTTTTAATCAATCTTATTTCACTTATTTCGTGGTTTCCTTCATTGTTGTCTAAGAATTGAGTATTTAATAAATAATTTGAATATTACTACTTTTTTATACATATGTATAGCATTATGCCTGTAAATCTAAACAAAGATAAACAGACGTAGAGGACCCGAAGATCAACAAACTTACGGGAATAAAATGATGTCGAAGGTCTACTCTGACGGTCGCCCGCTGTAATCTAGGGAAAGGTCCCGTGTTACGGAAGTCTAGATAAACGTTAGATTCCGGAGGCAGGAGATGCAAGTGGAGGTGTAATACAGCGATACTCTATCAGGTAAAGAAGCAGGTTATAGCTTCTATATTCTATTATCCAAAGCCGTTACAGCTTCAACAAACGTCTTTACAGCTTGAGCTACACGATCCAGATATGTACAGCGACAAATATTGTATAGTTCCTCTACTGCACTATAGAATGGGCCCACAGAAATGGCAACCTATGTTCTTATTCTGACTATTTTCCTATTAAATATTTAGCCATTAAATTTTATTGCTCATTTGCAAATTCTATTATAAACTCAGCATTATATACGAAATCATAAATCAAATTCTATAAACACGCATCCAGTACTTCTTTCTTATCTGATACAAAGATAGTCTTGCTTCATTTAAAACTATTACAACCCGCTTCAGTTTCACGCTTACGAAAAACAGTCTACACCGAATGTATACAAATAAAGCTTGTTATAAAGTAATGTAAAAAAATATATTTGTATTTCATTTAATTTACGAAAATTGACTCGTAATAGTAAAAAAAAAGAAAAAAAAAAAAAGATGAATCTGGGACACAATCTGTGCCATATTTCATCTCTTCCCAATTAGAAATCTGTTCAGGATTAGATTCGTCCACCTGTTCTAAATTCCTCTCATCTAAATCTTTAGATGATATTTATTTAAATCAACTATTAAAAATACAGAAGTTAACTATATTTGCTTTCGAAATTAATAATATTTAACATGGTTAAAATAATAATCACTAATTATTAAGCACTTAATAAACAATTTACTAATATCAAAACGCGTCCATTTTATTATAAACTGGAGATGCTTAATTAAAAACAGGTACCTCTTGAAAACCTTTAGTCCGCTTTCCTTACAATGTAGCTTTATTTCTTTTATATATTTTCGGGTTTTTAAAATAATAAAAACGTATTAAAGAAAAGGCCTCCGAGTTTTTGTGAAGTTTAATAACTACACCGAAAACAAACAATATATTAAAATCTTTCCATTGTTCTGAAAATTAATAATTTTCGTAAATACTGAAGCTGCTCAACTGCAATTAACTTTAATCAAATCAAAGCACGAGACAATGACAGAATGATTTTATTATCTTCACTTTTCTTAAAAAAATAAAAGGACTTTTATCAATTAAATTCGAAATGAAAATTTAACTGTATAATGAACACAATTATCTCTGAAGAAAACCTATTTCTATTTATTATCATACAGGTAAAAATAACTAAACTTAAATCTTACTATTCTGATTCTAAAGTTCAAATTCTTATCCACAGAAAATGTTTATTTAAGAAATAAAATTGTGATTTCCTATCTGTTAACTACAAACACTCCTTTCTTCCTATCTGTAGAATTCC
>JAFIDM010012231.1:14116987-14138693 GCA_023159025.1 Thereuonema tuberculata | reverse complement strand
TAGAAGTACTGAACGCATTCATCCCACGTACAGGATTTTAATAGGTGTACTTGAATGATGGCTGGCTATGGGATGATGATCCCAATCATTATCGAACACAATTTGCTCAAGAAATGCTTCGAATAAGATGGGATGCTGTAGACCGTGACATCCCTGACTCACCAATTGGAATAGAGATTAAACTTATGTTTAATAATCATAATAATAATAAAATAATAAAAAAAGAAACAAGCCCATTTTATCAAGTGACTTTAGCCCGTAAAAAACAAGAAACAAAAAAAAAAAAAAAAAAAAAGGAGAAGCTGCACAAAATTAATGAATTTTTCATTTTTACATTTTTCTTCTTTTTTATTATTTACAGAACTATACGACAACGTTTATAAATCTCCCTTATTAATTAGATTAATTAGAGCTAGCAACGCGGGAAAAAATGGATTCTCCCAACCCACGACTGCTTTTAGAACCAGCGAGTGCATCTAAGACATATTTTAATTTTTTATAGCGATTAGAATGAAGTCCCCTTGGCCTAATGGATAAGACGTCTAACTTCGGATTAGAAGGTTGCAGGTTCGATTCCCGTAGCGAACTTGTAGAAATTATTTCTCTTTTCACAAATCATAACAATTGCGCCGGACAGACAGACAGAGAAATAAAAGATTTTTATATAATAATATATGATTCACCACCCTTCGCCCCAAAAAAGGAGGGCGGAGGCTAGAAGAATAAAGTTTAGAATAAAAACCTCTTCGTTTGTGCTAAAGATCACTTATTTGCCCTAAGAAGCTGAAATTATAGCGATCCATACTGATTTTGGTATATATTGGACCAACAAAAGCTAGGGGTAAAAAGATCGTTAAAGCGACATAATGCGCTATAATCTCAAAAACGATTTATCTTAATTAGCTGAAATTTTAATGGGAATAGAAATGTTGATAAATGTGAAATTTTTATTGATTTTTCGTCGAAACTGGTTCCAAAATCACAAACACTACAGTCCCGTAAACTTCCGATATAATATCAAGTTTTTCTAGTAAGTTTCGACAATCTACTGTTTTGGATGCAACTATTTTTGGATCTTAGTAAGTTCTAACTTAATTATTATCTCGCAACTGAATTTCACAGATTCAATTTTTATTCTAAATAAAATGTTACTTTCTAACTCCATCTTTTCCAGATAAATTTTCCACTACATTTATTTTGTTCGGACTTTTCTCAACTAAAATAAGACTTGCGTAAATCTTCGACTTACAGGGACAAGAAATAGCCGGATTCACAGATACGCGGCTGTGGTACTTCGACTTACGACCACCAATGCCTTTTTACAAAAATTAACATAACACATTTATATATTAGGTAGAACGCTGAATAAAACTTCATTTTCTCAAAAATTTTCTTTTCAAAGGCACAATCTATTTAGCTTTAATTATCCTTGGCCAAAAATACATCGTTCATATCGACTTAAACGGTTTTTTCAATTCTTACCTACAAAATCGAGACCTGAGTGTATTCGAAAATTGGTACGCCAACTATCCGATGTTTTGTATCATTGTAAGGAAGAAAATTCTTCCGTTGTATTCCTGAATTTATAATCTAAGGGGCTGTTTAAGTATTACGTAAGCATTCAAGGGGGAGTAGACCAATGCAGAATAAGATAGACAAACATGCACGCGAGAGAGCGCGACGCGAGATACACATTTTCCTCAGTATTTCGTATGTACTTTTATATTTAATTTGTCAAATTTTAATTCAGGAGTTAATATCATGAATTCCAAATATATTATTAAAATTCGTAAGATAATTTACAATTATTAAACTAAGAATTAATAAAACTGTTTAAACTTTGATGTAATTTTGACTATTTTAATTTATTGTTCAGTGGTATTTACTGGTAATGATTTGATAAATCTTACGCAAGCAAAGGGGGGGGGGGGTCTAAAATAATTAAAAATTTGCTTAATATACCGTAATATTTGAGCGGCCCCTCGATGGTAAGAAGTTCCCCAAAATACAAAAACAAAAACCCCTAAAAAAAATTCAATTAAATTGAAGTTGGTGAGGGATGGTCTTTATATATTGGTTTACAATAAGGAATTATGACGTCACGAAGAGAACTGCAAATATCAAAATTAAAACAGCTAAATAACAAAAGAGCAATGTCACCTGCGAAATGCAATGCTATCAACGAATACAGAGCACGAGCTAAGTGGGTGGAAGTGTCAGTAACCCACTGCATCGGGGTGAATTCCACTGAAGTAATTTTTAAAGAGGGAGGAAGATCTCATTCATTCGCACTTCCGCAAAACCGATGATAACCACAAAAGACCCGTGTTCCACCGTCAATTGCTAAAGACCGCGAAAAGCAGTCGAGGTGAATATTACGAGCACGAAGTTCTCGTTCGACCAAATAAGAGCCTCAACTTATTCCACGCCAAACCTACTAATCAGCCAAAGGTGATAAAAACAACATTCAAGCCAAACTGCCAACATAGTAATTTCAGTAAATAAAAACAAAAGAGCAACGGTAATTTACACATTCCAGTAAACGTCGGCTGCGAGGATGACTCATAACTAGAACCCACCCCCACCCCAAACGAAAAAAAAAGAAGAAAAAAAAAAATATAAATATAAGAACAAAGGATCTTTATATACTGTAATATAAAAATACAAACTTTTCTGTTAACTTTTCTTAACAACGAAATAACTATGATTTGCTTAAATTTAATTTATTCTAAACCCCTTGAATTCAAATGATCAATCAAATCTCAATGAAATTAAACAGTATTGGAATTTCAATGCGTGCCGAAATGTAACATTAATTGTATATTGTATTTAATTTATTTACAAAGATTAGATGTGGTGCGCGGTTTTGTTTTTACATTGGAAATCGACATTTTTAAACTGACATCTGATTTGATTCAACATAAGATGACATTACAAAGATTAGCTTTAAATATCCTTCACATTATAATACTATTATTAATACGATGGGTAGTTATTACAAATAAATCCTGTTTAGTTCAGGACTATATTCTGAAGTTCAAAGATTGGCGAATCATATTCCGCCCCCGCCCCCACCTCCTGTCATTGTTATTCATGTTCAGGGCGCATTGTAAGCTTTTTCTTTAAATTAAATCTGTTTTCATTTCACTATAGACTCAACTTCTTTTATTAATGGAACTTATTTAAAAAAAATTCTTGTGTTCTGCGGTTTTAGGTCCATAGAGCTGCAATATAAAGTGTTATAAACTTCTAAGAAATTCTCTAAAACATTTTATTAGCTATTAAAATGAACTGCTGGCACAAAACGTGCTAATGAATGCTTATAAATGTTTACTTAATACGGCAATGTAATTGTTTCAAGTATTAGCAACTGAAGTTGTTTCGATTGACTCCAAGACTGGCAACTTCCTTTGATTGCATGACAAACAGCAATTTCTACCAAACATAGAGGGAGAAAAAAAAAAAGGCTATTTTTAAAAAGAAGGAACTTGATCAGACTGGGATGTTAATGGGAAAAGATTCCCAAATATTGACCGCAATTAAATAAAAAAAATACAGGCCTACAGTAAAATAATAACAGGCTATCGACCAAAACGTATCATCTTCGTTTCCCGCCCTCCGATTATCTGATAGAATTGACGAAACGGCAGCTCTTAACGCTTTCGGTATTATTGAAGAAACATTTACGAATTACTTACGAAACTATTTAGTTAATAAATAATGCAAATATTACAGTAATAAAGAATTTCATGATAACTAAATTAATAAGTCAAATATCAAAAGTTTTGCATCATGTTTCAAATATCCCATCCTTTCTATATTTACGAATAAACTTAAGTAATTCCAACCTATTCCGTTCCAGAAGCATCCACAGACGTTTCCTACATTTTCTCCCATTTTTCTCTCTAGGCTTCGTCTAAATCTTAAATACGGTAAAGAAAATGTTTTTTGAATGTTTCTAACAATTGACAGTGTAATAATTATAGACAGGATGTCTCGCGAATACAACAATGCTATAAATATATTCAAGTAATTTAGAATTAAGAAATAAAAGTTAATATTTACAAACTTATAACAATGAGAAACAGAATGAAAACTACAATTGCAATTTAGTACACAAAAATAGCAAACATGAATGAATCCTCTGGGCTCTGAAAATAGTAATTTAATTGTTTCAAGTATTTTTTTTTAAATGCCTACCATTATAAACACGGATAAACAATTAAAAAGGATAAAAGTCCACGACGTTTCTGACCCTCAACTGAATTGGGTCCATTTTCTAGTTTAAATTTTTTTTTTGCTTTACTTGCAGAGTTTAATTACAGTAGAGTCCCGCTAATCCGGATCCCGCTAGTCCGGACATCTGGTTAATCCGGACGGGATTAAAAAAAAAAGAGAATTTTTTGAAAAAGAAAAAAACTCTGAGAAAAAGCTGTGTTGTTCCTAAACAGTGCATCGTGCCACCCTCCTGAAGAAGAATTGCGAAAGGGGGACATTTTTGTGAAATTTCTGCCCCCGAACATCACTGCTTTGATTTGATTGATTCCAATGACCTACATTTGATAATCCTACATCATTTCGTGGGTTGAAAACTTAGGTCTATATATACAGTACGTAGTATTAAAACTAAAAGTAAGCTGTAGGGAAAGAAAAAACGCCGATTTTTTTAGTTTTACCCATCTGAAACTTGTGTTATGTGCATTTTAAGGCGAATTCCGTTTAATCCGGACTTTCGATGATCCGGTCAGAGTCCGGACTCGACTGTATTCAGAAAACTAAATTAGCATTAGTTTAGGAGTCATTTCATTAGAAAATGAGGGACGTATTTCTCCTATTTTAAAACAAAAACAAATAAAAATTCCTCCCCATTATAAATATTGTTTATCTTGATAACATTTTCACTGTGATCGCCTATTTTTTTTTTTAGGAAAAATCAAAAATACCGTAAGTTTGAGTCCTCCATCTCCATGATAATAGAAATAAATAAATAAATAAATAAATAAAACCCACAGGAACCATCAAAAAATCAATAGTGACCATCATATCGCGGAACTGTAGGTACAGAGAGATGCAAATCATTCTTCAAAGAGCCACAGATTTCTATCGACCCATCGATTACTGTTAATGTCACTTATTAATTATATACGTATTTGTTATTACTAGTTGACACGTGCGAATAATTCGCAAAAAAAAAAAAAAAACACCTCACAGCTGTCGTGCATGTTAGTTATGCACATTGTCAATAGATGGCGCCTTCTCCATTTTTATAAAAAAGGTTTTTAAAATACAGTTTTTTTAACAAAAACATTAAATTGCAACACTTTGTTTATTTTTAGTCATAAGCGGTGAACATTATCTTCAAAATGATGTCTCAATCATTGATTTTCATGAAATATTAAGGAAGATCTGGCGTACCGACACAAAAACACCTTTGGGAAATAATACATAAGGATTATTTTCATTACCATGGCTTACGATAATGGAAAGGATCCAATTGGCCTTTTTATTAAATAGTTGCGCCCTTTATCTAATGCCGGTTTGAATTATGGGAAATGTGTTTTGTCTCTTACTCAGTTGTGGCTCAAAAGCAGTTCTATTTAATAAATGAAGTGATGTTTCATCGGAAGAACATTGCTGATCCATTTAAGAAAATCATTTATTTTTAATAATGGAAAGTAATCTACAGTTATAGGTTATTATTAGTATGTTTTAGTTAGCAATTGTTGATCTGATTTTGATTTTCAAAATACAGTAAACTCCCGATTATCCGCGGAATTGGGTGGCGCGGCAACCGCGGATAAGTGAATTCCGCGGATAATCCGAAACAGAACGAAAAAGGACGAAAATCAACACAAAACATGTTCTTTTAACATGTTTTACTTACATTAAAGTGGCAGTACGTACATTAAATTATTTTATTTTACTTTATTTTCTTACTTTTTAACAAAAAAAAAAATAAAAAAAAATCGGTTAATTGTCATTGTTTTTTTCGTGAAAAATGTCGAAACACGAAAACCTTCTACTTGGACGTCGGTAAATGTGTCTCTTTTATTGTTTACTTTCTTCTAGATTTAAATTTTTTTTGATAATTCCGTAATTTATTGTACAGTAAAAAAAAAAAAAAAATGGAAACAGGAGAAGTCCGCGGATAACCCGCCCGCGGATAATCGGGAGTTTACTGTAAATGGAATGATTGAATTAACATTTGTAAATGAATAAATTAATTAATAAATGAATTCACACTAAAATTTTGCATCTTTGGCCAAATTATTTAAAAAAAAAAGTATTTCATTTTTAAATATTGAAGCCAGAAGTTATTTTTTATTATGTTGGATGATATAAAATAAAGTAAAATAAAATACAGTAAAACCCCGATATAACGCTCCCGCTTATAGCACTATCCCGTTCTTTACGCTCCTTTTATACGGTCCCTGGAATTTTCTATATAATTCTGTATACTTTTACCCTCTTATAACGCTTCAAATCCCGCTTGTAGCGTTTTTTTATATCGGAAATTTTGTATCGAAAAGAAATGTACTGTAAAGATCCTTTTTTTTTCCCCCTGGAAGAGGGAATCCTTGAACTCTGTGAAGTTGTGGGTCTGTGATACAGTTGTGCAAAATGTCGAATCGGAAATCCATTTTTATAAGTGAAAAATTGCAAATTTTCCGTAAGTACGACAAGAATTCTACAGAAGTCAGAAGGATTTCGCAGAATCTCTAGAAATTCCCTCGTTCAGTCTGCGAACAATAACGAAAAACAGGAATGCAATTACCGATGCAGCGAATGGTTGTTGCAAACGTAAAAAAGTAAAGTGTGCACTAAATCTAATCCGAAAATATATTAGTATTGTTCCTAGTGGTGTATCAATTTACGTTAATAGTTACCTGAACCGCATTGAAAATGTCATAATTCATAACAGTAGCACACACACACGGCAAACCACAATCAAAGATCTTTTTAATAGGAAATAAGCTCATATTTGCACTATATCTATTGCAGAATCATGTATGTTTCCTGGAAAATGGTATCCAAATCTTTCCCATTTCATAAATCATTTCCCATCTATAGCGCTATACCGCTTGTAGGTCATGGTCCCTTGACGAACGTAATAACGGGGTTTTACTGTAAATCGAAAAAACAAAGTTACTGTTTTGAGAAAAATTCTTAAAAATAATGCCTCGCAAAAGGTTTATTTAAAAAGATCACATCGTCTTCTCAGACATTTTAACCAAACAAATGCCGTAGCAATAAAATTCGAATGTCATTCATCAACTCATTAACTTTCTTTTATAATAATATAAACTTATAATTTATTATTATTATTTTATTTAAAGAATAAATAAGCTAGCCGTTCTTGCATATTCTAATGGTCTAGAACCTGGCTAGACGTCGGCATGGAATCCGACGAATCCCGACGTCGGCATGGATGTTTGAAACATTTCCTTTCCTGTGTTTCTTCATGTTTCTCCTCGGGTCTGCAGCTATTCCTAAGTGACTTCATGAGGAAGGCAACGGGAAACCACCTCATTATCTGGTGTGTATTATTTATCGTTACGAACATTTACAGATTTTTGGGAATGAACCAGTTTGATGCACTGGCAAAATAAACCTATCCCAGAAAACTTCGTGCTTATGACAAAGTTCCACTGTTAATTTGGTTTCTTTTCCAAAAAGAATTATTAACCAACTTGCCATTGCACAGCGATAAAATTACATTAACAGTTTCCGGTTTTTGCAATGATTAACGGTCTTTAGTCAGGTTTTTGTAGATTACTCTATCATAAACAGTGTCTTTATTTTTCAGAAAACCTGGCTTTCTAAAAAATAATATTCTATAATTAAGCCTCACCCTAATTTTGGAGGGCAAATTACAATCAAAAATACTGTGGGCTATATTCGGGCAAATGCGATAATTCAGAGCCATGTGTGACAACATTAATAAAATATGATCAACACTTTAAGAACACAAGCGAAATACAGATAAGACAGTTAAAAAAACAAAAGGTGTAGAGTCAAGCACACGCCACTATCTGATTTATCATAAAATAGGTGCACTAATTAAGGGCGTCGAAGCAATACGGGGCTGAAATCAAGGTTAATCAGCACGCGGTCAGGTATTAAATCGTGATCGTGTACAAGAACACATCTTTTGTGAATAACTATCGTCTTCCTGGTAACGATTCAAGGACTAACAATCCATATTTAGAAGCCTCATTAAGTTCTAAATATATGTCACTTGTATTTCATTTATGAAAATTAAATGGCTCATAAATTACGATAAAAAAATCATGAATTACGTAAAAATATTTTTAAAAAATGCCTTCGTTAATAATGACCCTGAATTTCGACAAAGCTTATTCATGCCACGATTTTTTTCCTATGAATCAGCACTATCCCAAGCACGCTGAGTTGATTAAGATCGGGAGATATAGTGGACTCTATAGAGTGATTTAACTGATTGTTATAATGTAAAAAATTCAATTTCTCAGGGTGTAATAAATTAAAATTATCGAATAACTTTCACTCGCCGGATTTGAATTCAAAGATCCTGTTTGTTCTTTTTAAACTGGACAACACGAGTTAAAAGAATAATTACTGTGAAAATTGAATTCTTCTTTAATTACGAAGGCAAAATGTTTCATGTCAATTTATAATTTAAGTCAATGGTGACAAACATAAGATTATTTCAATATTAACGAAAGACAAAAATAAATAGTCTGATATATTAGAATCTTGTTCACAAATCATATGGATATTGATTTAAGAAAAAGACTTGTAAAATGTTACATTTGGAGTATATCCTTGTATGGTTCAGAAACTTGGACTCTGAGAAAGAGAGATGCTGAGATGCTGGAAGCATTTGAAATGTGGCTATGGAGGAGGATGGAGAAAATTAAATGGACAGACAAGATGACTAATGATGAAGTTCTGGAAAAAATAGGGGAAGGGAGAAGTTTATTAAAGAATATTAGTAGAAGAAAAAAGAACTGGATTGGTCATGTGCTTCGAGGTGAAAATCTCATGAAGGAGGTATTGGAGGGGAAGATTGAGGGAAAGAGACCAAGAGGAAGAAAGAGAAAAATGATCCTAGATGACCTATTGATTACAAGTGGATATCAAGGCCTGAAGGAGGAGGCAAGAGATAGAACGACTTGGAGGAAGAGACTTTGCTGATCTTATTTGCTGCTTGCCATTGGACCTGTCACCGACAGAAAACTGATGATGATGATATTAGAATCACAGAATTAAAGTTTGGCATGATCACCTAACCACACATTTAGAATAAAGAAGTTGTTGTTGTTGTTGTTAGATTATTCTGTATTCAGTGGCGTATATAGGAGGAGGGCTGAGGGCTCTGAATGGCCGGTTGAGGATCTTGGCCGCTCCCGAAATACGGAAGGACTGTTCTTGTTTTGTTTTTTCTTGTTGAAGATCGGCTCCCTAACGTGGCCCATCCAAAAGTTAAATTCCTATATACGTCTCTGTGTATTAATGATATACTGCTCTACCAATAGCCATTTGATTTGTTTACTTCATGGGTGCATAACCTTAGGAAGTCTGAGGGCCAATATTTTTATAAAAGTTCTGATGGAAGGCCGCAGCGCCCCATCTTCCAATCCTCCTATATATATATCTTTCTAATTAATAACATGATAATGTGATTTTATAATAATCTATATTACTAAAATCTTTTATTTCTCTGTCTGGCTGTCCGGCGCAATTGTTAATTTTCTATTGAAAAATAGAAATAATTACATCAATGAAACGTTCGCGACGAGAATCCAACCTGCAACCTTTTGATCCGAAGTCTTATCCATCCATTAGGCCACGGGACTACATTCAAATTATTGTTTATTATCACTCCGTTTGTGTGTGCATGTGACGCAATGAGAGAAGAGCCAGAGAAAAAGAAAATAACTCATTAATTTTTGCATACTAGATTAAAATTTAAATTTCACTTTTTGCCATAACCGCTTGAAATCGATTCTTCTTGGATTATCTCATACTTACCAGGGGGAGACAGGGGGATGGCCTAGTAATTATTAAGAATAAATGTCATTTACATAAATGTCATACTTTTTGACAGTACCGTTTATAATAATAATTAATAATAAATGTAATTTACATAAACTTCAACAATATGACACAGTATAATGAGAGAGTTAGTACTAGTTAGTTTTGTTAACTTCTCAATGTCCGATATTGCAATGCGCTTCTAAATGTTTGTCAGACCTTTGGATTTCAATTGATTTTATCAACGAAAATGACTGTTCACATACATTGGCTCTGTCCAAATAAAATTGTTATTATTATTGCATGGTTATTAAGATGGTCCATTTCTGTAGAGCCAGTAAAATCAAGGAGTGACAATCGACAAATTTCGCTTTTAATTTGGTGTTACGTTGAATTCCTATAATTCCATCTGCAGGATTTTTTAGACACTGTCTTTAATATCAACATGAAAGGGCAATGAAAATATTTCAAATGATTTTTCGAATTTTTGAACATTCTGGAATCTGTTGTTGAACTCATATTTAAGTGAACCCAATCGTAAAGTCTGAGACAGTTGCTATTGTGTGTTATGACATTCTTCAATGTATCTATTGGCAGCAATTTGACACTGCCGGGCCGCGAGTTGTGCACCACTGGTATTTAACTAGTTATACGAACTACATAAAACTAAAAATGAACTGCATATTTCATATGTTAAAAAATAACAATATCGTCATATCGATATATTTTAATAGATTTTGATTAAACGGGTTCTTGACAAATCCTTCAGACTATGTTACAAACAGGTGTTAATATTGGTAAATACGACCTTTAATATGTACATACTGATATTAAACAACTGTACGTGAATTTATTATCTATAAATATAGATAGAGGTAAATATAGAGGTATTTAAATTTACAAATAACTCTACGTTGGTATATTTATTCTCCTACAGATATAAACGCTTGGTATCTGTTTGTATAAGATAATCTAAATATATCCGTACCAAAGTTAATATTATTGATAAGATAAAAATGCCGGAGGCATCGGTAGGTAATTATTTTGAAATGAGTTGGTAGCCTCTAATTTCAAAGGGAATTATTGATTGATGAAGTGGGTGTTTTCCAAAAGAGGCAAATGGCCACAGGACAAAAGAAAAGAATTCTGATGAACAATGAATAATATGGGAAATGTTATCAATAATTAATATAGAGCACCTATCAATCCAAATATTACAAAAATATGGGTGTTTTCATTAAATTGTTTGGTCGGACAAATTAATATACCGACTTCTTAAGATTTTTTGACCAAAATTTAATTTGAATAGAAATGAACGTACTTAGATATATGATTATATAAATGGATTCGGGAATGATATTTAAAAAGATGGACATAGGACATTCAAAATGGATTTCAAAAAATAAAAGGAAGCTAAGAAAAAGTCCAGAAGTTAGATGGCTCAATTAAAAGTTTGGTGGATAGGAATGGAAAAGGGAAGTATTCGATCGAAAGAAATAGAGAAAGCTTGGAGTGATCTTCGTCTTGCAACGGATTGAAACTGGAATGACAACATTGCTGTTGTTGATGTGTATTTTAGAAACTTCGTTTAAAGGTCTGCGACACATTTCAAAACTACGATTATCAAAGTTTTTTTTTTGTATTAGTAAAAAACTGTTTTTCATTAGTAAATTAAAATGAGTTATTACACCTTACGTTATATTATTTAGTGAATGTGGGTGGCAGAGAAGCCAAGCACTGCGACCGGAGGTCTATTGTACTATCCCACTGAAATATGGACAGATGGAGAGAAAGACTGAGAAAGTATGGTGGGAGAAGTGCAGGGGAAACGGGAGAACCCCGAGAAAACCTGCCCAGCGCGGTTCGTCCATCATCACGAAACCCACATGAGAACCAAACTCCGGTACTCAGAGGTGAGAGGCCAATGTCCTAGCGACAATACCAACCGCGCGGCCGTTATTACGCCTTAGACGTCCAAAGAAATTCACTGTTTGATGTGAAGCTTGCAATTGCTTCGTTTCGGACTTTTCATAGGAAATTGTTATCTTCCACACACACAATTTTTTAAACAAGATATATGTCATTTCTTATCGTAAGAATGAATGTCACCTGCCGAGAAAGATCCATTTCTCAAAACGAACTGAAAGTAAATCAATATAAATAAGCCACTGTTGCAATAAATCTAAAGAGAACTTTCTCAACATGGAACTCAGTGAAGTATTTTTAAGAAGAGATCTGATATTAAGAATCATGAAGAGGACATCTCGTTCTGTAATTCAAATACAAAAAAAACAAGAATTAGGTATGCTTTACACAAAAGTATCACAATTTATTAACACTGTATTGAATAAACATAATGAGATAAAAAGTTGCAGTTGATTATTTTATCAAACTTTGCAAAACACGACCTTTCAGACAACCTTGGAATAATCCATTGTTATGATGGTGACAACTGATAGAAGTGTTGATGTAGAAGAACTGCAGTCCCTTATCAGAATTTTCGTGGTAATTTTCCTAGAGAAAGATGGACTAGGCGAGAAGTCGTTTTGTGACCTAATTCCGACAGTAGTTCAAGAGCTAATCAAGGATGTCTATAAGGATTTGGGGTGCGTCCTATTCGACAAATACATCTTACATTTCTCTTTTGAAAGCGATTTTCTGAGATGCTTTCATCAATGTAATACATTGCAATGAGATTCTGAGTGAGATACATTTTTCGATAAACTTGGCATGCATTTTTTTCTGTTCTAACATGAACAGACGTAAAGACAACTATTTTGTTTCTCTGTAATATAGATTGTAATACGGTCTTTAGATAAAAGCCAAAGTGAAACAACAAAAATAATAAAAAAAAAAAACTACCTTTTTTACAGTTCCCTCAGATGTTGGAAACTGTAAAGGTATTAGATTTGAAAACTTTGAAAGAACCAATCTCACACAACAACAGATCTTACTCTTAATACAATTCATTTTGAGCGTCAAACAGCTGTTTTGGGATGTCACTTGTAAGCACTGGTCTCACCCTTTTAATGTGACATTTTAGGTGCTTTTTCTTTCTAATAATGTGCATAGAAAATTCATTGATGCTGTCGGAGGGCAGCACATGAATTTCCTTTATTTTATTTTTAATACATATTTTGTTTTTAGTCTAGATTCATGGAGGTGCCACATTTTTTCCAACAATTCCTTTTCAATAATTTGTTTTTAATAATTTACTTAATTTTAAGGCAGTAGCTAGCTGGGAAAATTCAAAATTTGTTTTTGTGGCTTATGAATTGCAGTCATATAGTTTTTCATTTGTTTGTCTTTCTCATTTGGTATGGAGTTTAAAGAAGAAAAAAAAAGTTTTCGACTCTGACTTCAATATTTTAATAAAACGACTCTGAAGCCATTAAGTATTACTGATTTGAAGACGCAATCTTTTTCACTTTATCCTCCCCAAAAAATATATATATATATTTTTCGTATCTCTACTTTACCAAAATGGTAGAGCCTGAATTCTTTTTACTGAGTCAGGATTTCGTCAGCAGCTGTTGCCTCCGTTGCCCTCAGCCTTTGTCGTCAGTCTGAAGGATGATGAAATGGAGAATTCTGGTTTACACGAGTTCCTAGTTAAGCGTAGACTTAATAAAAAACTTACACAAACCAGAATTATCCATCTTATCACCTAATAATTACACCTAATAATTTATCGCAGCGCTTCCACCATCATTAACATTAGTGTTCGAAAATCTTTAAATTTTAACAATGGTTGTAAATCAAGTCCTTTTGCGGGAATCAAAATTATCGTGATTATGACAGCATACAGAATGTATATGTATTTTTAATGATTAAAATTATTCTAAAGAATTGAAAAGAGAAGTTGCTTTAAGTTAGATTAACATCCAACTAAACTAAAAATATCTCCATTTTATTTTTTTTAGCTACATATATTATTATTAACTTTCAATTTGAATCTTGAAGATTTATTTCAAATATTATCAATAGAATTTGTCAATTTGTCATAGAAAAACTTGCAATGACAAAAACTTTATTTAAAACGTCACAGTTTCAATTCACAAAGCGCAGTCAAGTGATTCTCTTTTTATTTGCTAACAGTAAGTTAATAAGACTGAACAAAAATGTTTCCCGGGTTTCGGTTCTCATGTGGGTTTCGTGATGGTGGACGATCCGCGCTGGGCAGGTTTTCTCGGGGTTCCCCCGTTTCCCCTGCACTTCTCCCACCATACTTTCCCAGTCTTTCTATCATCTATCCTCATTTCAGTGGGTTTAGTACAATAGATCTACTGGTCGCGGTGCTTGGTTTCCTGCCGCCCACATTCACCCCATTCTAATCTAACAAAAATGTTTGAAAAAAAATCATACTCAGTTTTAAGTTGGCTTGTAAATAGAAATTGTAGCAAACATTAAGAAAGTCGGTTCAGCCATTTTAGCGTTTTTGATTTTTACAAACAGAACAAACAACGAGATTTAGTATATTAAGACAGTAAACGTCATTATAGTAGATGCAACAATTTTTGAAACTCCCAGAATGCAACGCAGATTATAGATTTTCCTTTCATGGCCGTTCGCTAACATTCAAATAGAAGAGAAGCGACCTATTCTACTTGAATGTTAGCGAACGGCCAGGAAAGGACAATCTATAATCTCCGTTGCATTCTGGGAGTTTCAAAACTCGTCGCATCTACTATAGTGAGAGTTTATTCAAACAATTAAAAAAAAAAAAAAAAAAAACAATAGCTTTTGATGTATTTTATTCTAAGTTACTTAAAACAAAGATTGTTTCATTTTGGTAAGTGGCTGATTCTCTTTTAGAGCAAAGAAGAAAAAAAACAAAACAAAAGGAAACTTAAATCTAAAAAAAAAGTTCTTAAGATTCTATAACAATACGCTACAAATCTTCTTATTTGGCTGAATAATTTTTAGATTTGGAGCAGAAATGTCTGTATGACTTTTAAATGTAATAATCGTTTAAAAAAAAATAAACCCTTCAATTACATATTAAGGGCGACGAGTTTTAAGATGAAATAGAGATAAGATAGAGGATTAGAGTGCATTTAAACAAGATGAAATAAAAGATAACAGATTCCCCAAAAGCATTCAACGGAAAAGAAAAGAATAGAATAAAATCAACAAGAGCGGAACTGATGTTATCAAATTATCTTCATCTATTAAGTAACTAAGATTTATATACATGTATATATTGATAAATGGAAAAATAGGAAATAGACATCTTGTAGATGAAAATTATTTTTCTTGTTAATTTCAGGGAAAAAAATTCTCCAAGGTAAGTAAAACTTTTATAAAAATAAAGATAAGGAATTTAAAGAAATATATTTATCTATCTATCTATTATTTATCCATAAGGAATTTAAGTATAAAAAGGCGAACACACTAGGCTTAAATACAAAACACAGTTAAAAAAAATAGTTAAAATAAGTCCAGACAGTTTCGTCACGAAACCACCGAGGAAGTCCCGTCACCATTCGGGACGAAACTGTCTGGACTTATTTTAACTGTCTTAAATTTTAGCCTATTGTTCGCCTTTTTTTTATACTTAAATAAAGATAAGGAAATGTGTAAGAAATTTATAACTGTTAAAATATATCCACATATATCCATGCGCTTTCAATCAAACAGTAAATTATTAATCTGAAACGGAAACGATGATTGAAAAATCGTAGAAGCACAGGGAAAAAAAGAAAAAAAGAAAATGTGGGGAAGGGATGGAATTCAAGTCTATCCAGTGAAAATCCATAAACAGAAATTAACAATAAAAATAATACATTGCTATCTTTAAGGTAATTGATAAACTAAAGTTAACACCTGAAATGCTATAAAATCAAAACCATTCTAATAAAGATTCTAAGGGATTTCCTTACTAATGGACACATTATCTATTTACAACTTCATGAGACATCCTTTTTAATTGAAAACTTAATAGTTTTATACAAGAAAAAGGAAGAAAAAAAATTAGAGGCTCTTTTCAAAATTCAGAATGTTTTAATAAAAATAAAGAATTAGATGCGGATAATTATCTCTTGCTAAATATCAAATTTTAAATTGACAGTAATGATTATTGTAATCAAAATAATAATAATTAATAAAAAAATGTCAAATTGAAAAGAAAAAAGATGTATTATCGAAATTAATAGTGATCTAAGCTATATCTTTCCAATTATTTTAATTATTACTATTATTTATTTATGGTAACTTATCTTCTCTATATATAAAAAGACAAGATCTGACTCACTCACTCATTCACTGACTCAACAACGCCCAACCCAAACCCTTGCACTTAGAAAGCTGAAATTTTGCAAAGACATTCCCTTATGATGTAGACAAAGAATAAGGCCTGATTTTTCGAAATTTCAACGGGATAGGGAATAAAGAGGATTTATATTTTCGCTTTAAGATGACCCTGAAGTGTGTGGCGGCCAACCCGCAATACATCTGAGTTATCCGGAGAAGGCCACATCGAGCTGCGAACTCGTATGTTTTCCGATCTCGATATTAATTTGCTAAATAAAGTTTTTTTTTTTTTTTTTGCTACTTTGCAAGGGTTCTGGAGCGAAGTGACGGTTCCCGGCTAGTTACAAATATTCCTTATCCAAATCTTGAATTGCATCTTGAATTGAATCTTGATTTCAATTCTTAGCTTGATAACGACGTAACCTTACATTTAAAAGTTTGTTTATAAAGGAGGTGTGGAGTTGCACGTAGTAGTTTATATTACAATAAGCATTTTAGGATGAAGCTAACAGACAAATGAAGGATTTATTTTAGTAATGAAATAAACATAAAACTAAAGGCATAAACTGAGCAGAGCACAAATTATTATCTCTTATAAAAATGGGTTATTGTGGCTTGAAGTGCTGTTGCATTTTGATCAATTATTAAAGAAATATTGGGCAAAGGAAAAATTCTATCAGAATAACTTTCATTTTCTTATTCTGTCAGAAAAACTTTCCTTTCCTTACATTTATTGTCCTAGAAAAGTAAGGACATCAAAGTGTGTACGTTTACATGTTCTCCCACTCCAATATCTTTTAAACGAATCCTCTTGAAACTTGTCCTGCATGTTTAAGAACAAAAGACAGTCTACTTTTGAAAAATTATTTTTCTATGTTCCTCTCTCGAAATCAACGAAAATTCTCATAGAAAAGTAATTAAAAATCAAAACAATGAAGTCTGACAATGAGTAATTAACGATTAATTGCTCGCGCTTTTATATGAATACAATATTACAGTTGACTGGCGATAATCCGACATTTGACAGTCCGATACGCTCGGTAGTCCGACGCAGGTTGGTTCGAAAACCGACCCGATTGAGGCGGTCACGGAGGTGAAATGCACAATCACTTGCGATGAAGTTATGTCGGCTGCAAACACTTTGATACGTTGGTGTGAGGAGAGGGAACTCGACTACGAGAACAGTTTAATGTTAAAAGATATTCAAGAAAAAGCCATGACAGACTTTACGTAAGAAGAAACAAAAAACGATTACAGATTTTTTTAAGCCGTAAATACATATGTACGTATTTTTTTATTATTTTAAGACATAAAATTATATTTTACATTGTATACCGTACTGTAATTTTATTTTAAATACATAAATACAGAAATAAATTAGTATTACATACATACGTATTCATTTGTGAAAAACTATGCCTAAAGTTTTTTTTTTTTTTAATATCCTCAAGGGCCGTAGAATATGTATTCAATATGTATTGTAACAATATACGTACTGTATATACATAACTTAAATTTTCTTGCCTTAGAAGTCAAAATTCAGTTTTAAAAAATCAATCTTTGATAATCCGACACCTCCTCGGTCCCGTAAATGTCGGATTATCGCGAGTCAACTGTACTTAGAATTAAGTAAGTAGTGAGGCTTTTTTTTTTCCCTAAAATAGAAAAATACAAACAGTTAGTTTCTATGTAGCAGATATGTTTTAAAAAGTAAACGGAAATGAAAAATCCCCGTTCACTTTTGGAACGTATCTGATAATTAACTGTTGTAATTTGAGTGTTTTTCACGATCCTAGGAGAATAAAAAAGAAATGTTAAGGGAAATATAGTTCTTTCTAGAACTTTGTGTTTTACTCTAATTTTATGAAAAAAAAACACGCTCCACAAATTCAGGACTAAATGGTTTTAGTTCCTAAACTTACATAGAGTAACCTTCCCTAACCCTCCCTAAAATGAATAAGTTTTTTAAATGAAGTCACTTAACTATTCTTTTAATAAAGTAATCATTTATTGGTTTGTTTTTATCGTATCACCAATCAATTGTTAATTATTGTTTAATAGCAGCAACAATAAAATTGGAGAAAAAAAAATCTTTTTCAGATACAATTACTTTTCTGAAAGAAGTTTTCGATTCAAAGGAAAAATAAGGAATTGTTCATAAATATCATATCATGCTACAAGAAGATCTGATGAATGGGTTACTGGGGAGATACGCAAAGTGTATTTACGGAGTGACATAGTAAGCTTTTATTCCTTTGGAAATTAGGCTGAACTGATGGACAAATGACATTTAAGTCCCGTCATTAATCTTCGGGTTGGCGTCAGAGGAAGCAAAAGAAAATAGGAAAAGCGGTCTCAGTGCAACGGACGTCAATCCCACCCCCACCCCACTCAACCTTGATAGATCTGAATTGGTGCTGAGAGTAGGTCGGGGATTCAAGTGGAACGATCAGAAGCTCAGCTGATTAGTTTCACGTGTGTCTCTTCACGTGAGGAGGTGTTAATAATTCACACGACCATTTCGTGTCAATCGTCCCAGAGCCATAAAAGCACAGCCGATTACAAGAGAATGAAACATCATTTTACAAGGAGAAAAATCAACATTTATAATTCCCGTAAAATCACGCAACAATTTCTTACCCATTTTGTGAGAATTCTAATTAATATACATAAACAAGTGCAGAAAAGATTCTCACGAAAATAAAGTAATCAATGGAATATTGAACAACAAAAGCAATTCGTAAATACGCAAAACTAATCGTAATAAAAATGAAGAAAATAAAATAAAATAAAAAAATAATTATTACACAATCTATAATCGATTTATAATCCAATACTTAGAAAGTTACTTTTTTTTTTTAAATTGGAAAAAAATGAGTGTTTCTCTGCGAAATACAATGGCTAATATTAAACATCTTTTCTGTTTTTATTTCTTCTTTTTATTCTATAATTTAAATCATATTACCATATGCAAGATGATAAAAGTGGCGTTTTATGAGGCACCCTTTCAAAACAGGCTAAATATTCTCCGGCGGTAACTCGTTTATTTATTTATTTACATCGAGTGGGTCATACAGAGGGAAATGCAATCTTCACATTAAAAAATTCATCTTATGGATCTATTTCAATCTTTATAATGGAAGCTTACAAGTTATGGAATAACAGAAAGTAACGATGATAAAAATAAAAATAACACAAACACACACTTTAGCTGCTGGATGCTGAGTTTTGATAATGGGAAATTAAAAAATAACATTTCGCAAATTACGTTGACGATAATCGTTTTTTAAAACAAGACAGCTATCTTCTAGCGGAGTTAAGTTGCTAGAGATTAAATAAAGTGAATGAGTGAGTAATAAAGCTGATGTCTCTTTTTAACAGATCTTTCGTCAAGTGTTGGTTCCGTAGAAGCTGAGCAAATTGCCACAAAGTTACGAAATATAGGATTTCCTCTCATTCTCTTAAACAATCGTTTAATTCGGAAGTATTTCCATTCCATTCAGATGGATAAATATAAAACTGTGTATGTAGAACGCAGAACAGATTATTTTTTAAAAACATTTATGTTCCTCCATCCACAAGTTGTTCCACCGGTTGAGGAGACCTATTTTGATTGTATACAGGATAATTCAAAATTACCTGTACAAACATTAAAGGCAGTCATAATACAAAAGCAAACCGTATTCTTAGTGGAACGTATGTCCCCAAACGTCACCCGAATGTGCTGTAAGGTGCTGTTTGGCAGCACATTAGTTGGGCAGTGTGAGCATTGTCATTTGAGACGTTGACTTTGTATGATTAGGATATATTGATGCTGAGAGGGCAGATATGCACCTAGCCTATGGGGCAGTGAAGGGAAACGGACGAGCCGCTGTACGATTGTACCGTGAACCCAACAGACTTGTGCCTAATCATCAAACGCTTGCGCGTTTGCACCAAAGACTGTGTGAAACTGGATCCTTCGACGGAAATAGGCATGATTGTGGTCGGCAACGATCGACGCGCAAACCTGCCATATTGTCTACCTTACTTAATGTCTTTTATTTCTGAACCTTAGTGTACCTTCTAGCACATTCGGGTGGAGTTTGCGGACATACATTCCCCTACGAATACAGTTTGTTTTTGTATTCCTGACCTGCTTTTACAGGTTAAACGGGGAATTTTAAATCAACTTGTAAATTTCCTATTTTTATTTCTATGTTTTTATAAAGATGATTTTCTTCTTTTGAAATAAAATATGGAAAATAAAAAACCTTAGTTTTTAGCTGAATAGAAATATATAATAAACTAAACAGCTGCTTAGACATTTCAACAATATTTATTAATTACATCACAAAATTAAATTCAGAATTCAGAATTTTTAAATAAGTATTGCCAGCAGTTAAGTAACTTTATAAGTTTTAGATTTCTGCAAGGCAAAGCCATTTTGCACGACGGCTGAGAAATTTACAATATTAAGTTATAATTAAATGAAATGGCATTTCAAGGGTTTTTTTCTTTTTTCTTTTTAAATAAAAAATTCCAACAAAATATGTATTTATTATTATATTATTGTTATAAATAATATAATGTTTTGAGATTAATAACAATGCCTTGCTGCTTGATAAAAGACAAAAACTTAATTCCTTGGCTATCCAATGCATATTTGATGGTACACCACGAAAGGAAACATTACAAACTTAATTCTGTTTCAAAATAATTCTCGATGACGAAATAATTTAATTAATCATCAAACCCCAATAAATATTAGACATTTTGAAAGGTGCCAAATATCAGATTATTTTATTATAATTGATTCACAATATATTTTAAAAATAAATTATTTAAATAGAAGAAAATAAACAAAAATCAGATAATATTAATAAATTAATTTGTCAATAAAGAGGACGCATATCATTCTAATTTGGAATGTGGTATTGGTGTACCGGAGAGAGAGGACTTACAGGGGCTTATTTCCCCCGCCCTAATGTATCCGAAAATGGAAAATGATCAACTGTTTTTTTTTAGTTGGAAAATTGGATAGCTTTGTTTGTAACACCCTTTCTCCCCATCCGTTTATTTTTTTTTTATTCTGTTTTGCTTGAACGACCGTCATAACCCATCGCATTCCGAATTCTTGAATACGCCTGTGTGGAATTTGATATATTATATTTAGAATAGATAGATATGTATTATTTATATCCCATTTCGAAAGAAAAGTTTTTCAAATATTAAGATTTTTCTTATATTTTTAAAATACATAAATAAAGACACTAAAGTACGGTACTAATTACAACAATGTAAAGTACATGATATGCTATTGGATTGCGAGAACTCTGTGGTTGTTCTATTGGTTTATGTGCACATGAGAAAAACTTTCCAGTTACTGCGGTGATTGCGTCTCCGTAGCTGCTTCTCTGTTTTATCAAAATGGATTTGGCCCCAGGATGCAATAAAT
>JAFIDM010012231.1:14088037-14106987 GCA_023159025.1 Thereuonema tuberculata | reverse complement strand
AGCCCAAAGGGTAAACTGAACTAGAAAAGTGTTATAAACCGAAGGAAGTGCTGATAGTTTCTTCCTGGTCTGTTTTTATACCAAGGAATTATCACCACGGCCAAGCTAAAGGTCGATAACGACCTATTAACGACAACGAAACTATGGACGAATGTGGTTCAAGGTCTTACGTGCAAAATAAATTTAAAAACTTCATGACGGCCAAACCATGCTCCAAATTTTAATTATTTTATCAGATTGTAACTGAAAAACTGTAATAAGTACTGCAATCAGAAGACATACTGATGAGAAAAATGTCAACTTTTAAGTATAAAGACAAAACAATTAATATTAATACAGGTCTTTTGAAGTTCCTAAGGAAAACGGAATCTATTTTACAGAAATCCCTAAAGGGAAAAATCAGAAGAATCAGACAAACAAGTTTTTGATTTAAAGGCATTACTTTATATAAAAATATTAAAAGTACATTATAGCCAAACACTTTCGGACAATTATATTCTAAATTTTTTGTAAATATAAGAAATAAATATATGATAAATATATCATATGTACATAATTACACATTTTATGTATTAGACTTGTTTCTTAATTATTTTTTCTTCTTTAATCACACGTTCAAATTGATTTTGTAGATTTAGTAGAAAATATTTCATTTTTTTTTTATAGTCATCGAATCACTAAGATCACAATATGATGATAATTTACTTCGATTAAATACGGGGGGAGGGAACCTCTAAATTAATTTATCTTTCCAAATTTTTGAGAGATTTTGAAATTAGAATATTTTGCATTAGAATACCTTGATGTAAAATACATTGAAATTAGGAAAATGAAAGAAACAATCATTCAAACAACAAAACAATTATCAATTGACTGTAGACGGCTTCGATATCAGTCCGGGAACGGTGAGTCATCCACTCAATATCTGAAACCTTTGCGTCCAAATCGGACCTTGACTGCCATCGGAAAAATGCAACGCCAGCCGACAAAAGAGCAATCAAAGGAATAGCAATAAATCGAAGTCAGAAGCCATTGCCAAAATACACGAATTACGATCAGCATGACGTGTAGGCCTAATGAATAATTTGAAGATCACATTGTTTCAAAACTTTTGAACTGAAGGAAACTTCAGTTGTGATTCATTACATTGAACGTTGTTTTCGAGAGCTCGCATTTAAATTTAATTAGTGGCGTTTGTTCCCAGTATTTACCCAATTGATCAACAACACAATCTAACAGCATTACAGTTTACGAAAACAGTTTAGTAAGTCCGATTGCTCTGGAGGGAAAAACAAGAAAGAAAAGAAAAGAAAATCAATGTTACTCTACAAATAATTTTACCTAGTTAATAATTCATTTGGAATAATAATGAATTAATTATAATTGCTAGCAATTTTAATTGCTTATAAAATTGGCGCTATTTACTAGGTTGCGTCAAATGCTTAATAACAACCTAGAATTACAAATCTATTAATTACTAAATCTTCATTTAATTGCAGAAAACAAAGAGCACTATTCAAATAAACAATAATAGAAAAGCTATTTTTTTTTTATTGGTAATTATCCTATTTCTTGTTCAATTGTGTATTTTTCTTCTTTGTCAACAAAAAAAGTTTGTTTATACTACGATGTAATTCCTGGTTGTTTTTTTACTTCTCTCTGCTATGTCGTGCAATAATCGCTCCATCTAGAATTCTCTAAGGATGACCCACTTGCCTGCCAAGCTTTCAATTATCACAATTATCTGAAATTGAAGCAAAAGTCAGGAAAACACGAAACACGAGCCTAACACAAGTGCTTACTTTAATATTTGATCTTTCACTGACCCAACGCATTCCCTCAAAATGTAATTTCTCTATTAAGTAGTTGGCGACCGTTTTCAGCATCCGTTAATTTAAGTATTTTGCATTTAAATAGCCTATCATATTGCATATTAAGAAAATAAGCTCCCATGTTATTCAACTTTCATTTTTATCGTAGGTAACTGGCAGAGGTGCTAACATTTCCTAACAATACGCATTCCAGAGAAAAAAAGGTTAGAAAAACATTAAAATTAAATTTTAAATCGGAATACCCGTGGTCAATATAACGCACAAACTATCTAACCTACGAGCTGAAATTTTAAAAGTAAAAATTTTGAAAAATAAATTTAAAAAGGTGGAAGTAGTTACAAGGACATTTTATTGATATAATGTATATTTTTTATGTTAAATTTTTCATACAAAAACTTTAAAAAAAAAAAAAAAAAATTTCAAGTCGTAATTTTTAATGTTGCATTGAATATTAAGTAATTATTCGACTAGTATGCTCTGAAATACAATCCCTAAGATACGAAAAAGCCGATCATAAAAATTTCAATAAAATGCCTACCTTAATACCTGACCTTTTATTCATCTACATCAAATGACGAAAAGTTTAGTTTGCATATTCGAAGGCAACAACTCTTTTATCTGAAGCTCCATTGTATATTCTAATAACAGTGTACGGCTATTTCTCTTCGCAAAGCATTATGGGAGGAGAAAATTCCCGCAGCGTCGAGCGTATATCATTTGCCTTTTTAAATACAGACCTATCATTAACAACGCTACAAAAGACAGATCGAGAGAAACTCCGTGATATTTTTTTTTCTTACCCCTTCGTTTCTAGGCAAAAGATCCGCGGATCTTCCGATGCATTCCATTCGATGCCGCGGGGTGAGTTTGTAATCCTGTCGTTTACGTAAGGCATTCAATTAGTTTCATCGTAAGTGAGATTCTTGTAAAAGGACCATAAAACGAATGTCATCCACAAGGTCGTTGCAAATATTTGGGTTTGAAGAGTTCCACAAAGAAATTAAATTACCGCTGCCCGGAGGAATAAAAAGATTAAAATTTCAGAGTCAAAAGACAGAACTAAAAAAAGCATAATGATATGTTGTTTTTAGGAGAGTTAAAGCAGGCGTTAAATACGCAGTCGAATCGAACAACAAACTAGTGATCATAATATACCTTATAACATACTATTTCCCTTTTTTTTTTAATGAAACCAGCAGATGGGTTCTCATCCATAATAGTGAATTAAAAGGAAAAAAAGCTTTTTTCTTTCCATATTTTTTTTTTTACGAAATGAACTCATTATTAATAATAGTAACAAAAAATTATCTGCAGTGTAAACAAAAACAAAGAATAAACTTTTCAAGCGTTTAGTTCCTACGAAAAATACGTAGCACGGCATTCTGCAGGATTCTGTATTCTTTCTGTAGTGTCTTAATTCTTAAAAGCCTGTTTAAAGTTCCTTTCATTATATTTACTACAATTATTTGAATGAATCTTGGACCTAAAAACTGAGATACAGATATAGTATCAGAAGTAGACAAAATGGACACAAACTGATATTCCAAATAGCGTAAAGAATTAAAGAGATTAAAGTAAGTAAAACTACAAATTGCAATTTGTTCTGTATTATTTATTTATTAATTTATTGTTTATAATATCTGAAATTCAGTTGAAAACTTTTCTTTTCAAAACATCAACCTTCAAAAAATTTCAACCAATACATGTCTGCTTCTAACGCTATGATTATACGTTTTACTTCGACCTAAATTAATTGTACATCACTGAACTCAAACAGAAAAGCTAAAAATTGATAATATTAGATAAATATCTCGCTGAATTGAACTTATCTTGTTGAAATCAGGATCTGTGCTTCAATAATGATATTAAAAAAAAATTGGAAAAATCGAGGTACTTGAAAATATAAAGGCAATTACCAATATCTTCGATTTAATAAAAAAAAACGCACACATACACACAAAGATGTTAATTACCTTTTCACAGATCACAAACTTTGAAAAAAAAAATAATTTTGCACTTCGATAATTTTCGTTGGAAGTATTTATAGGAATAATATTGCTGATTTTTCTTTTTCCTTTCGGATTATTGTAGTAATTTCAGCTTTTTCTATTTGATTCACAAAAATATAGTTTTCTTACAAATATGGAAAACTTCTAATTATTCATTGTTCCAAAAAAAAAAGAAGTTTTAATTCAATTTTAAGGAACGCAATAAATAATTGAATATTTCCTTCAGTTCTATAGCAAAACAATTCTAATAAGTTGATGTCATGCTAAATATCTTAGCCAAGAAATGCAGGAATAATGGAGGGAAAATTTAGCGATATTTTTAAACTGCAAATGCCAAGCTTTAACTTTATTAATTTTCGATATTTATTCATTCTTTCGCTTTCTTTTAGACTTTATTCGCTGTATATAAATACTACTTATAGAGAACTAGTAATTAAGCTAAAAATATAAATCTAATTAAATAATCCAAATCAAAAAATAAAATACCCCACACTGCACATAAAGTACTAACATTTTATAAAAATTTAAATACATACATATTATTATTATTACATTGATTAAAAAAAAAACCCTAAATAACACGTAGGTTTTAAAATGAACAAAACATCAAATACGTAACAAAACTTGAAAATTAATGACAAATAATAAAAACAATGAAACAAATAAACATTCACTAAACAGATGTTTTAGAATTTCCTAGCAGATGAGTCCAGTGAACTGTTTTTATGTATTATAGAAAAATCCCTTTTCATTCATTCATTCATTTTTATTCTTCTTTTGAATACGAGAGAGGGAAATTGAAGAGCACAATATATCCA
This sequence comes from Thereuonema tuberculata, assembly GCA_023159025.1. Lineage (NCBI taxonomy): Eukaryota > Metazoa > Arthropoda > Chilopoda > Scutigeromorpha > Scutigeridae > Thereuonema > Thereuonema tuberculata. Next base: position 14,102,328 of record JAFIDM010012231.1, on the reverse strand, counting down.
CAGTGAAATATCGTTTCTGGAATTCAAGAATACGTTCAATGACACTTTGCTACAATCTCCGATCATTAATGTCTTAATACCTAACAGTTAGGATGGAAGTTAATCGTTTGCACTGAATTTTTTGAAGGAAAACATGAAAAACAAGCGACTTTTCCTTCACATTCCAGCATTTCTCAGACAAAAATTCGCCGACAACTGAAAACCCGATATTGACGGCAGAACGACACCAAAGCCGCTTTTTAACTGTAAAGAAACGGTTTCTTGAGCTTACCTGTTTCGACTGATCTCCGAAGATGCACCTGAAGGCGATGATCAACGCCTTACGTGACAGTTAAAGACGCCGCAGATGTTTCTTGACACCGAACCATAACCTATGCCTTCATTCACTCGGCCAAACAAATCTTCTTCAAATATTCGCGTCATCTCGTGCAGAACGAGATTGAGTACGAGATTGTAAAGCTGGATTCACCGACCGCAGCAGACGATGCAGACGAATAGCGCCATCTAGGGGAAATAGAGGAAATTATTTTCTCAATTTATGGCCTATCTAGATGTTCCTAGCCGATCTCTCTTGAAAGTTCTCACTATTCCGATTTTTGAGAGGGGAAAATCATCTACAGTGCTGTCACTCTCAGAAGTTGGCATTATGAAATCATCGTCAAGCGAGAAATAATAAAATTGATCAATCAGATATTTCGGAAAAACAACAGATTCGATTTCCATAATATTCCATTATCAAATTAACGTTTTACGACTCACAAGGAAACGTCGCAAGATGCCAAATGCGGATCGGTACGAAATTTGGTTTAAATGAATACCTGTTTTGCGCACGTGATTTTCCAACAAGTGACAGTGGAACACGCCATACAAGGAACTCCGAAATATACGAAATCGAACGCCATAGTTGACGTTTTGACTTCGCATTATTCAACAACAGGATTCGATCTCTTCGTAGTGCTTGGCCGGTGTCATCCACTGCGCCTCCACAGTCCTCTGTATACATGTACAGGTACTCCTCACTTTACGACCTATCTACTTAACGACCACTCGCACTTACGACCTCCGCCCTTTGAAGGTACAACTTCTATTTCATCGTCGTCATCTCCCTTACCTGGACTCTCTACAGCTCCAGATAACCAAGTAAACAAATGATAATATGTATATATGCATGTCTTTTTATGAATAAAGTTGAAGTTTGTTGCATAATATTTATAATTTTATTATTTTACAACGATCCTCTATTCCCGGCGCAAGCTCCTCGCTTATCGACGTAGTCGTCGGAACGGAACTCAGTCGTAAAGTGAGGAGTACCTGTAGTTAGAGGGTCGTGGCGCCAAAGAAATAGACGGAGTGGCGCCTTGCTTTATGGGAAGTAATGGATAGGTGTTGTTTTGTATTGTGTGTTTTTCGCGTTTTTTTTTTCAAATGCATTTTACGGTAAAAACCAACTCGGCTAGCGGCTGATTTAAAACTGCATATCACAGTACTCACCGGTTTGCTTCTTAGATACCAAATTTCATTCGTCGACGCTTGCTTTCTAGTAAGATGACTTTTTCAAGAATAATTGAAGACACCGGTGCAAAAAGGAGGCACCTCAATATATTGACGATTTTTCGTTTTTAATCGCTAGAAGTTTATAGAAAGGCGCTCCATCGATTGGTGCAAAAACGAGGCAGCTCCGTTAATTCATAAGGGAAATACAATGGATATATGTATGCCTCCTGATTGGATTCGATGCAAAAAGGGAACAGTTTTTTGCTTCTCCTGAAAAATTTGCTGAAATGGAGCTGCCTCCTTTTTGCACCGGTGTCTTCAATTTTCCCTGTCAGTAATTTGAACCCAACCATATTATCTACTCCAAATGCTCTTTGATATTGATGTGTAGTCGAAATGACAGAGACTAACGCCGTGGTTTAGTCTAAAGCACTCACACTTTATTTACAGGTATATATACAGATCAGGGGCGTATATAAGGGGGGGGGGCGAGGGGCCCCCCCCCCGAAATAATGAAGGTATGTCCTCCCAACGTTTTTTTTGGTTGAATGGATAGGTTTCCATCGTTGTTTTTTTTCTTTTTTTTTGGTTGAACAGATAGGTTTTCATGGGGTGTCTACTTAAAATTTCTTAACTTAACCTTACATTAATCTTAGGCCCCCCCCCGAAAATATATTCTATATACGCCACTGATACAGATCGGACTGTATTCCGAGAATCTCTTTGAAGCTTTCTGTTCGGTCCGTCACTCGGAGAGCGCTAGGCGCGACCCCCGATTCGGCCAATCACAGGACAGATTAACTGACCATCGAGAGAACTTTTCAACTTTGTATCAATATCTTGCTCCTTTGAAATGGGAATTAGGAGAACCACAACCCTTGTTGCTTGGCTCTGTTATAATATTGAAGCTTACAGTTGGATAGAAGTGAAAGATCGAGATTTCATTGGACTGTTCTTGCATTTTTCCACAATGAAATGAAATGGAAGCCCTTAACGGAAATTATATCAAAAGACATTCACAAATGGAAGAGAGTACAGTGAAAAGTTTTTAAAAGAATTCTTTTTTAATGTATTTTCTAGGGAAGTGAGGTTCATCCAATCATCCGTCTGAGTTCTGTGTCCCTCTGTAATCATTTTTGAACCACTGGATAAATCTGATTTGAAACTTGGCGTTCATATTTAAGGGCAAGAAACAATCTAACTGTTATATTGAAATATGTGTTATTCCATAGCATCGTTATCGAAAAACTTGCACAAAAAGGTGACAGCAATAGAACAACAATGCCATCTATCGGATAGGATAAGGTTTTTGCTAATCCATCAAGTTTCGCACGCTTTGAAATGATTAAAGTAATCGGATTTAGGAGAATTAAGTAAATAATGTGGATTTAATTAATTCTTCTGACATTAGAAGTTTTTTATTGTTTATATTAGAAATACGTAGTAATTAAAATAAATAAATTCAGATTTTTATTTTAGGCAAATAAAAAATTAAGAAATTTTTAAGAAACAACATAATAAGGAAATTTGAAGCAACTGCAGGAGCTTCTTGTTTTTTGTCGAGTTATTTCTAAAGAGCGAATATTTTTCCAATTTGAAGAACCTTCGAGAATATCTGTGTTAATATAACATAATATGAAAATATAGCCAGTTACTGATCATGGATGGAGTTTCCTCATTTCCCGAAAATATTAACTGTCTCTTTAACCTAATTGCGTTTTCCATCGAAGTCGTAAAATAGAGGGAGAGGTTCATTAAGAGAACCCTCAGGTATTTTACCATTGCAACAAAATCTATATTTCTCCACTGCAACAAGGGGGTCATCACAATAGGAACAATTATTACATTGCTTGAGGCAGCAATAAAAGAGGAAGAAAAGGGACTTTAATGCAATCTTTGTCTTTCTGGAATTCTTTTATTCATTCCCAGTGGCGGCTCGCGTATAGGCACTGTGGAACTGCAGCACCCTCTATTTCCATTTGATATTATCGATAACATTTAATATAATGAGTCCTTTTTTCTTTAATTCTTTCTTTATTACTTGTACAATATATAATCCTTAAGCTTAATGTCAGTAGCCATCCCATAGTTTATGAAAAAGATACAAAAATCTTTGTGTGGAACTGTGAAGCTTTACAGTTACAGCGGCGTGGGGTTTGACTGTTGTGCGCATGCGCACATAGGAAGCTACACGCAAGGCTGCAAGGGGGAGAGAGCACTGTCTTTTCCACTGTGTCGATCCTGACGTGCTAAGAAGCTACACGCGAGCCTGCAAGGGGGAGAGAGAGAGAGAGCACTGTCTTTTCCACAGTGTCGATCCTGACGTGCTAGGAAGCTATACGCGAGGCTGCAAGGGGAAGAGATCACTGTCTTTTCCATAATGCCGATCCTGGCTTGCTGGTGGTTCTTTTTATACATGTTTGTTTCCTTTTACACAATTTTTAAATAAAGGCTAAAATTTTTCTGGGGCAGCACCCTCACTAATTTTAGCTACGAGCCGCCACTGTTCATTTCATTGATTCAACTGATTGAACGTAATTTAAATTCTTTCAAAAATTTCCATTTCCAGGCTAAATTTGATACGATGTAAAAATAAAAATTAATTCGAGTTTGTAAGTGATAGGGAATTCAGAGATAATCATTAGTTTCAGTTTTAGAGATAATCATCTCATTATTAGAAATATCGAGTATATATTTCTAGTTATTTATCTGAAATTCTCATATAAATATTTGAAGAAGAAAAATTGTTTCTTTTAGTTGTTTATTCATTATTCATTTGGGTGAATCCTAAAATGTGATCAAATTGTTGAATAACAAAATTTCACACGAACTAATGGACCTGATAATCATTATTAAGAATTCATACGTACGTTTTCAAAGAGCTGTCAGCTAACTAACCACTTTTAGTTCTGCTAATTTACTTCTGAATTTAATTTTAAATAGATGCTGAGGGTAAAGGCTGAGATGCGCTGATCTGATTAGATATATCACATGAAGAAGATAGCGTAAAAACCCACTTAATTACACAATTTACTGAGTATTAGTGGTTTAATATTTAATTGAAGCTTTTAACCAGATTACATTTCACTTCATATCCTTTTTTTAAAAAAATGTTGGAAATGTTTCATTGAAATGTAAAGATAAAGGGCGAAGACACTGGAACAACTGGGTTTTTTTTGCTAAATGGACTCATCAGCCAAAATTAGCTGGTTAACAAACAGTTTAGAGGTTTGAATGCAGTAAATTTTGCTTTTGGGTTTCTATAGTCGAGATACCTAAACGTACATTCTTCATTAATTCTGCCTAAAGAGAACTAATACGTATGAAACAGCTTTAGACAGATGGGAATTCTTGATAACTATCAGTTTTTAGAATGGGGTCTATTTTTTTGATGAATGGTTTGATGGCGAGCAGCGCCACGGTGGCGAAACATAGAACCAAAACTAATAGCTTCTATGTAGTTTCTAGCTGTATTTCTCCCAATTTTTTGCTGAAAAAAATAAACTTTTACATGGAACTACGCTTCGCTGTCGTCAGTAGTAAGAAATATGGCGGTTACAACTGTCCTGCCGCTTCTGATAAACGATCTATTTCACATTGATAGCCACAGTAATAAGATAATCCTTCGAATAAAAACATTACTTTATAAATATATTATCAATGCATTACAATATTTCAAAAATTATTTTCAATTCCGTTGTTTAATTTTTTTTTTTTTTTCGATATTGCCAAAACGCGCGCAAAGGATTCTGGGTAAATGTCGTCAACAAGTTTTTTGATTGTATAAAATTTCCGTCAAAAAATTAAAAAAAGATAGCTTGAGCCATATTCTGATAATTAGAAAAATAAAATTAGGGTAAAAGAATGTTTCTTTTCGAAGATATTCTTTCTAAGAAATAAAGAATTTTTTGAAACAGAAAGCAAATCTTCACCTCATTGGTTCATTCAGAAAATTCTCCATATTTACTTATCTGTCATCCTTGAGTTTAATCACTTGTTAAAGATCAGCTAAGTTCTGAACGAAACATTTTTAATGTGTTAAATGCTTTTTATCCTTTTATTTGTGTGTTTTCTTTTTTATTTGCAACCCGATTACTTCACATAACGTTAAATTTTGTTCAGAAATCATATCTCAATGCGATATTCGATACGCGGTCTTGTATCTCGCCGACTACGAGAGCTTCACGTGAGTTATTAATGGGAGACGGGTGGCCGTGTAATACAACTCATTTGAAGTTGATGGGAAACCGGTGAAAAAGTGATGACCATCAAATTACCATCTTTGTAAGCAGTTAATCCAGTTTTGACGTCGTGCAATTTCAATCTCGTTCTCTCTAACTTTCTTGTTTTGTTTTTTTCGTATGTTCAAACTACCATTACTTTTTCGTTGAGATATCCACATTCTTTGTTTGTTTGTAAGAATTACGATCAAAAGGTAAATTTAAATCCTAATTTTCTTTCCTCCGTTTTCTTTGGTTCGTTTGCATAAACTTTTCTGGAAAATAAATAAGTTTTCTGGGAAATAATCCCAAAACTGTCAATATACTGACGTCCTCCAAAATAGACTCCAATAAATGTAGGTTTCAATCATTCAATTCTAATGAAATTCATAATGTGTGGGTGGGTTCTTTTGCTTTCTACAATCATAAATTCATTTAGTTCCTCCATGAATCCCACAAGTGAACCAGGTTAGAATAAATACTATTTTCAGCAGAATCATTAATTTATTATCTTTAAAAAGACCAAAAACATTTAAAATAGTTTTGACGATACGGATCCCCAGGGATCACATTTTGAGAAACTCACATTTTAAATGTTTGATTTAAAACGGAATCGCTTTATTTCAGCTTTCAAACAATTTACTAAAAATGTAGTGGGACCACGATACCTTGACGATTGGAAATTTCCAGAACCTATGACGACAGCACTCTGCTAGAACCTCTCAGAGGTTTCAAAGAATTTACGTTACAACTATAATACCGGTAATAATACCGGTAATACCGGTAATAATAAAAAAAATTAATGATGTTTCAAGGAAATGCTGTACTATTAGTTATTGGTTGTCTGCTTTCACTGTAAGATTTAACATAGTTAAGATTTATGTATTTCTTTTTAATATTATATATTTTTAAAGCTCATGTGCTTTGAGGCGAGCTTGTTTGTGATTGGCTGAAAAATAGATACGTCATAATCACGTGGGGTTTCATCCGATCGTCAAGTTATCGTGGTCGAACAATAAGTTTATAAGTAAACTTTTATAAATATAATAAACTATTTAAAAAAACAATAGAAAGGAAACTGGACGTTGGTAGAGTTAGGGACGATTGAACTGCAGTTAAATTATTGTATTTACTACTATGGTCCTATAAGGAATCTAATCTTTTAGAAGACGCTTACCACAAAAATCAAAATTAAAAAAATGTCAGTATCTTCATTAATATGTAAGCATATTACGACATATAATTCACATTTGCTTTTATTCTAAAAGAGGTTGATTTCTATGGCTAAGAATTTTTTTTTTTAAATAACTACTTTTTTTTGTTTACTTATTCTCTGATCCATTTTTGGATCATAAGTGAAGGAGATGTAACTCCATGATGGAGAGTGGCGGAGTATGTTGCTGTCGTTTGGATAACATCCCAGGAAACATTGTTAGGTGACAGTCATACTTTGCCTTCTTTTAGAAGAGAAACAAACACTGAAGAAGAAAGAAACATCCAGTCTCACTCCGGGATTCAATCTTAGGTTCAGACACATTAGTCTCGTGGCAGAACCGGCACAGCGCAGCGATTGACATATTTTAAATATCAAATACTGCTTTCTTTTATTGATCTTTATCCATATTTTTTTGGTTTCTATTATTAAATTTTAAATGTGCTTGTTCATCAAATGTAAATGATGTAATGAATATTGTAGATAGAAATGATAGGGTTTTAAAATATTATTTATATTACATGATCAATTTACATAACATTTTCCTGAAATATTTTTGGACACTTTCTGTGATGAAATGTTTCTCATAACTTTAACAATTGATTTTTATGAATATATGTAATGTTTTATAGTACTTTCTAACTATGAAATAACGGCGTAAAATCAGCATAAAAGACAAGAGGAGCCAATCCCAAACCCTTCAACTTATTAGCTGTATTACAAGCAATTTAATTTGTCTTCTCTCAAGAGATCTTTTTTTTTTAAATATAGAAAAAAAATATTTGTATTTAAATTATTTTATCTAACTACTCTTGCGGAAAAATTTCTAAAGGCCTCCATGACAGAAGGATAAATTCCTAATTGGTACAATTTTTTTTTACATTTTTTTATTTTGACAAAATATCATTAATACATTGAAATATCCATTGATAATATTTAAGGAAATGAATTGGTCTATCGAAACTGTTGATAGTGCCACATCTAACGTTGTTCTCCATCAGGCATCTTCTTCCTAATAAGAGAAACGCAGAATAAAAATTAAAGTACATTTGGTATTTTAAGTTATAAAGTTGTCTGAATTTTCATGGAATGCGATATATCAGATTAAATATCTTTGAATGGAAAAATCTTTTAATAAATCATTGTTTTTAGGAAATATAAATTATATTTTCCATAGGGAAACGTGCAGAGGAAACCCCACCCACCGATATGGTAAAGGAAGAAATACAGTAATTTTTTTGTTTGGAAGGATTCCAACTATTATTCTTAAACTTCAGGCCTGTAGCCGGAGCACCCTTCAGGGAAGAATAAGAGAAAAGAAAGAAAGTGTATATGTTCATGTAAGTATATGTAAATGATTAGCCTACTCTCGCCATAGGTCAATTATTAACCTTTTATTGCAATGTTTTGCAATAATGTTCCATTGGGATGAAATAGAATAATTAACTTTATTGATTGTGAATAATTAAACGCTTTTGCTTGTTTCAGGATAAAGATTAACAAGTGACGTACTTTTTAAGATAAATCATAAAATAAGTCATTTTATGATTTATTAAACAAGAAACATAAACAAAAGAAATTCTAAATTTCCGCCATTACTGCAATTAGTTAAAAAACAAAACAAAAACAGAATTTTAGAAAAATAAACTATATTATAGAAGTAGTTCAGAGTGTAGCTTTTAACTGCTTAAAGAAGTAATCATTATAAACCTATAAAGTACGTAATCTGTCTCAGATTCCTTTGGACCATTGGGAGCTGATTAACTGGGAAGTACACGAATGCTTCTTTTTGTTAGGTCAGCTTAACAACGAATTTTAAGTTTCGCTTTCAGTGTTAGGACGCTCTAACACAAGGGGATTTAATAGAACGAAAGAATGCATTTAAGCCAGTGTTAATCATCATCTAATGGTAATCGAGAATTATGGGAAGGATTCTAATGCATATGAATATTGCATTGTTTTTGAAGTAATATTAAGAAATGTAATATTATGAAGTTCCATTTCTATAAAAATTCTAAATTACTTACTTCCTAATTTCGTAAATATAATTCGAAATAAAAAAATGTAAAATTAAGTTTGATATTAAGAATTAATGATTGGTTTGTTTTTTATTTCATTATACAATTTACTTTCCAGTTTTTACTTTCAAATTATAATTGTAAGTTTTCATACAGATGAATGTTGAATAGAGTTTTTAATTATTATTAAAATTCGTATTTATTTCCTAAACAATTTATATTAAATGTTATTAATTTAAAATGGGATGACTTTAAACAATTTGCTTGTTTTTGTTTTTTTTTGCAAGTTTATTTAATTCACAAATTCTAGTTAATATTATATGTATATATATATATATATAAATCTCAGTTAAATTAATAAATAAAGTAATAAATACATATTAAAATAAAAATATGAAAATACGTTTATCTTATTCTTTCGTTTTTTGTTTATTTTTCTTTTCTTTTCTTGTAGCTCGTTTCAGTCAAATAGTTTGCTATTTTTTGACAGTATTGGTTCCAGCTTTTCTTGGATCCATTCTTCATCTATTTCGTGATATTTAATTCCGAAATCCTTTGTAATTTCTAAATTAGAAAGTTCTCTAATCTTTTATTCTTTATTTTATCGAATTTAGTTTTCCTTAAAAACTTTTCTTAGTGTCTACATATCAGTTGTATTAATATTTATTTAGTTTTGATGGTTTCAGTTTTTGTTCGTTAGATTTATTATTATTATTGATTGAACTATTCTTTTGATATTCTACATTTAAAAAACAAGTGTACATCTTAATATATTCGCTATTTTTTTTTTAATGATACCATTAGTATTGTAGCCTTTAGGCCTATTGTGAAGAGCTCTAGAATACATAAAAAGCCCATAATAGTCCTCAAACTAAAGTTAGCCGCCCTATTTTTGTGAGATCTGCGCATGTGGCATCGATTAGTCTGGTCAGGCATTTTCTGATCTTCTGACAGGAATCCGTCATTGTGCTACTCGCTGGTTAGTTAACAAAATGGAATTTTATTTATGAATTTATTTTGAAGTCATTTGGCTATTAGTGATGAGTAAATAGACCAAACCTATTAAATAAATAAATAAATAAATAAAAAGAAATCGTTGCTGGTGATAAGCCCTTAGTCCTATTCAAACCATTGAATAAGAAAATAAAAAAATAAAGGAAAAAAAAAAAAAACCGCCTGAAATCTAACAGACATACTTTATAAATGAAGGTTTTAAAAATAAACAAGAACTTCCTCGATAATTGAACTTTACGAAAGTTAAAGAATTTCTCATTGAGAATACATGCGCCATCCATTTCTCCAGGAAAAAATAGTAGATCAGCTACCGGAAGGGCTGCGCAGTTCAAGTTTCCGGAGGCCAACTTTAGTTTGGAGGACTATAGGCAGTCGGAAGATTAGAAGAGAAGTACACAAACAAGGAAAGAAAGGAGAAATCCATGCCGGAATCAGGATTCGAACTCACATTCAGACATTTCAGTCAAATTAGCATCTTAGACAACTCGGCTACGCCTGAATGAAAAAGCTAAAGTTTTTTGTTATAATTTTAAAGATAGAGAGTTTCGCATTAGATCTTGAAATGGCAACTTCTGAAAGGAGTAATCTTTTAAAAGTGGAATAAAATTCATAAAGAGAGATTTACTTTATTCACAGTTTCATTATGAAATTCGTCCTCTGAAGAACTTCATATGACGGATCAGAAGCGAACTACAAAATTTCTTAAAATTAAAGTTAAAAGTCCAATTATGAGAAAACTTGCTATTGTTTTTCTCTTCGCAATAGGGAACGGGATTTCTGTTATTCACAATTTCTATAAAGAAAATCCTCTTGATATATCAAGTCCAATTGTGTTCGCTTCCTTAGATGGAAGCACCATCTAGCGGAGTATAAGAAAATTGAGAACAATGTACGAAATAAAAATTTAAATTATTTTTATAATTTGATTATTTAGAAATATAGAAATAAGTCATCAAAAATAGAGGCCCAAAAGTCGAACAAAACTTCCGACATATATACGTATGGGATTTGAACCCGATCTTCATTGAGCGTAGTCCCAAATGATAACTATATATAGTTACAGCAGCTTTTATTATTTTTCGTGATATATTTTCGATAACCTTTGTAATATCTCAATCGAACGCTCGTTTGTTCACAAGTTCTTTAAAAAATGCAAGAAATATTATTTCTTTAAAAATTTTTGGAAATCAATCAAGAATTTTTTTTTTTTTTTTTTTTAAATTTGACTATTTATATGAAATTTCTTCCGCCGCCATTTGTTGTAGATTTTTTTTTTTTGTTCAGTTGAAGTTCAATTGTTAAACATTAATTCCTAAGGTATTTTAAAGAGTGTTTTCTAATTCAAGTTGACATCGTAAACATTAACCACGAATTTATAGAATATTTGAGAGTACTTACATCTTTCTAAATGTGAAATAATAAAAATAATTTGAGAATAACTGATAATCCTATTTTTTCATTTCATTAACTTAAATAGAAATGAAATAAATAAAAACCAGTAAATTGAAGTAACTTCAATGTTTTCTGAAAAGAATATCAAAATAAAAGTGTAACGACAACTCGACATTTAATCTAACAAATAAAATTCGTTAAGACCAAATATTCTAATTTGAAATAATGTAGGGAAGAAAAAGCAGGAAGAGGATATTATTTAGGAAAGTCAGGAATATGGAATAGGAAGGCATGTAATATGGTATAGGAGGAATAGAATATGGAATAGGAGGGAATAGAATATGGAATAGGAGGGAGTAGAATATGGAATAGGAGGGAATAGAATATGGAATAGGAAGGACTAGAATATGGAATAAGAGGGAATATAATATGGATCACAAGAAATTAAAAAAAGCTAAGACTTAGCTGTTGCAATTAAAAAGATGGTTTTCCAACTCCAAAAACATGTTAAATTGTTACATTTCTTCCATTTTCGGATACAACCTTACAAACTCCATGTCCTTGATACAACTTTGATTTTAAAAAAGTTTTTTTTTTTTTTTTTTTTTTAGATATTATATCTAAGGAAAGATATCATCTAGGATATATCAGTTAGAAACTCCTGCTCTGCATCTCAAAAAAAATAAAAAAAAATAAACAATACAAATCAGAAACACTCAAAATTATTAGTTGTTTTTTCTTCTCACATTGATAGGGAAGAATGGCTCACCCCAAGGTTACGCTGATTCGAGGTATAAGCCGATATCATCTAACAGACTGGGTGGAATGAGAAAGTCAACGAATTGGATGAAAGAATACCCAGTGTATTTTTTTTTTCTTGAAAGGATATTGCATATTATTAAAATTTTAATATTATTATTAAATTTTGGTTCGTACTGTCGTTATCCCTTCATTGCCTGCTTGAGGGTATGGACTGATTTCTTTAGGACTGATGTTTTTAAAGGCTTGAGATGTATTGTGAGATTTTTGATTGAATATTTTGATGTTTCACGTCTAGAGATGTCAGAGTCTGAATCAAGGAAACAGGTGATAGTCATTTATCGTGAATGGCTGGATTCCCGCCTTCCGAAAGCTTGTTTTTTTTCTGTCTCACTACCAAGAGCTAAAGACCGCCTTATTAACATTGCTGTTCATTAGAATTCTATTGTAATGCGATCTGAAAGACACAAAGACAGATTCCAATCAGTTATGTAAATGCTAGTGTTACAAATTTATTATTTAACGATATTTTTGGTTAACATACAAAAGGGGTTGTTTTCATACAAATTAATGTTATTTTTATGTTTGTATTTCAATGTATCTCAGCCGACAATCATTGAGTATTTCTGACTGATGACTGACAACAAGTTTGAAACAATGGTTCCAGCGTTTTCTTGAAATTCAGCAAGGCAGGCTCACCCAAAGGAAGAGTAGGTTTCGTCTCGTATAACACATTAATCCATTTTTAGGAAAAGAAAATTTCCTTTTCAATCAAAAAAAATAATTACTCTTCGAATGTAAAACCGCTGCATTGTTATCCCGTCATTGTCAACAAGCATATATATTTGTAAATATGTATATATTGGTTTATATATAATTTCTAAGAAAAACAAATACAAAATGTAAAGTAAATTTTGAGCCTTACTGTCGAATTTTATTGATTAATTTAAATTAATAAAGTTTGAAAACATACTTACACACTAATTTGTTACAAAGAACGTATAATAGGAGTAAAAAATCTTTATTAGACAATAAAAGTTATAAAGTTAACTGGTTTCCAGTAATTAAGAAAAATTAGAAAATCCACGATAACTAAGAAAAAAAAATTTTTTTATATGAAAATTGGTGAAAATGTGTAGAGAATTGTATCTCAGATATTGATTCAACAACATTTTGTCTGAAAGTGCTTTTATCCAGAATTAAGCAACTAAAGAATCAGTTACAAATAATGCAAATTAAATAGATTAAATGTCTCAATGTAGGATATGGACAACCATAATACAGGCTTCACAGCGATGATGGTGTTTACAACCATTATGTAACAAGGGCTGTTGTTCTTCTCAGACCTTTCAGGAGTTGAGAGCATCCCAGATATACTCGATAGGAATAAGGTAGGGAGATCTATCTGAGCAATTCATGCCCAGTAGAATAGTCTCAGTACAGTACAGTAAAGATGGTGGTCAACCTTGTGCATTATCGTCTTACAGGAGAAATGTATCGTGTATTGAACTTGAGTAAGGGAGAATATAGGAGAAGGGAGAATACAGATATAGAGAATTTATTTTGTTTTCTCTTGGAAGCACAGGTTTTAAGTACAAACGAAATGAAGTTCTGTCTGTTTCGAACGTTGTATCCTCCAACAGTCAAGAGTGGGTAAGGACAGACAGAGTGTTGGTGGTCTAGCATAAAGAATTCCTTCTATTAGCATTCTGTAACACAGCGTTACTGTTACCACAGTAAGAGCAGATCCTCCTGGCATTCATCGATGGAAGTTGCAGATTGTGTATTTTGAAATTGGTTTTATAAACTGTGAACCATAGAAAGACCCACATCAGCCATCTCTTAACTCTATCTGACTTCTGTCTTCCGACAGTTGTCCACCTAAGAACATCTATTAATACCTGCTATCTAATACAATTAATAGAACACAAGCTATTAGAACTTACCCGTTGTCTCAATCTCATTTCATTACAATCTAGACACGAACTGACGAACAGTTCCCAAACAGCCCTTTTAGGCTGCCGCTCATTTGTATCAATCGAAGATTGGGTCACAATATTTGCATAGTTTTATTGCCGTAAAATTCCGATTTTGCTTTTTCCATTGGTTAAGAGAACCAATGTTTAACTATTAAATTATCTAAAAACAAAAACAAATAAAAGGCAAAAAAGTTGCCAAATA
>JAFIDM010012231.1:14051327-14061562 GCA_023159025.1 Thereuonema tuberculata | reverse complement strand
AACTTTTCTTTGAATTTGTGCCGTAATAGTTGGCTTTTTTATCTTTAAATGACATTTTTTTATAAACCGTATTAAATAATGCTCCATCCTGGAGCCTTTTAAAATAGTACAGATTCATGTATTGTATTTGCTAGTCGTTAGAGTCTATATTTATAATGAAAGTGAGGATTATAAAACCAATATCTGTTGTTTTATCTACCAGTAATAAGTTTTGAACTGGTGATAAATCTTCTTCAAAACTGGCATGCATATTAAAGGACATTAGATGATCTAAATTTATGAATTTTAACTTTTTTCCGTTTGGATCACTGGAAAAAGGTATGCATTAGAATCATAACAAGGAACTATTAACATGTAACAATGCTTTTTTTAATTTGTTTCCAATTTACTGTCATATACTGAAAATTAATTGGTTTTACACAACATTAAGAAAATATTCAATTAATTTACAAGTACCTTTTGAATTAAAAAAAAAAGTAAAGAAAAAAACAAACAAAAATAAACATTTTAAAGAAAATATACTTCAAGTTTTTTTTAGAAACTTCTTGTTTTTTCTAAAGCATGTTTGGTTTTCAAAATTAATAAAATCAAAATTACATTAAGCATTTATTAAAAACACTTCTATTTTCATTTCTTTTCTTCCTTTGTATTTATAATCTATTTAATCATGTGGAGTTTCATTTGAACAAGTGATATTTTTTTTTGAAAATCGATAAACTTTTCTTTCATGATAAATTTGCTGATCATGT
Organism: Thereuonema tuberculata; assembly: GCA_023159025.1. Lineage (NCBI taxonomy): Eukaryota > Metazoa > Arthropoda > Chilopoda > Scutigeromorpha > Scutigeridae > Thereuonema > Thereuonema tuberculata. The sequence goes on along the minus strand of JAFIDM010012231.1, from coordinate 14,060,813 downwards.
TGATTGTTAGATAACAAGTTCTTGGAAATTTCATTCAGTTTTATCATTATTGATTCGAGTTCATTATAAAGTCTAAGCCTTGTTCTTATTAAAGAAATTTTTTTAAAAATCAATGATGAAAACGAGATTTCCTTAATCGAGAAGTTTTGAATCCTGCACTTGGAAGATAAAACCATTTATTATAAATAAAAACAACGGTAATTAAATACTAAATTGACTGAAAGTAATGGACCACTTGAGGTTTACGCCCCCATCGATGCGACGTCACGTATGATGTATTTCCCACATGCGGCGAGAGCTTGTGGGATAAACAAACATATAACTTTGTGTGAATTACTTAAAAAATCGTCGATTTTCAAGACGGATGGTTCAGTGCTGTGCAGATCCTTATTGTAATAATTCTGTAAAAACGCTTGGAATATCCTTCTTTAGTATAATATTTCTTCTATATCTACACCGGTTAAAACAAAGCACATGGCTTTGCTTATCTCACATGAGAAGCAGTAGCCTGGTGGGATATTTTGTAACTACGAAGCCCCGCCTATCCTCAAGTGGTCCATTAAATTATATCCTTCTTTGAAAATATATTGTTGTCGTCTTCTTCAATAGGCGATAATCAACTCTACATCCAATCTGAAAATTTTGGAAGGCTTACAATCGTTGCATCCAAATCAAATCTTTTAGTTCAGCCTCCATATCTACTAGGGTTAAAACGAAGCACATGGCTTTGTTTATCCCACAAACCAAAAAGTAGACTGGTGGGATATTTTGGAACTACGAAGCCCCGCCTATCCTCAAGTGGTCCATTGGATGGAATGTTTCGCAATCATTTCCTTACGATTTCATCATTCCCGAGTTAATAATTTTTGAGCCCTTTTTAAGTTCTCCAATTGTTCTTTCAGTTTCCCATTTATATTAAGTATTCTCCAATTTATATCATGTAATTTTTTCAATTCTTATTTTATTCATTATTTTATTCAATTCTTATTTTATTCATTATTTTATTCAATTCCTGTTTTATTCACAATCTTATTTTTATATTGTCTTTCACTAATAAGATAAGAAATTTTTGTCTTGAATCTACCAGTAGAATTTGGAAAATACCAGAATATATTTATTGAAAGTTAATGGACCACTTGAGGTTTACGCCCCTATCAATGTCACGTATGACGTGTATCCCACATGCGGCGAGAGCTAATGGGATAAACAAACATATAACTTTGTGTGCATTACTTAAAAAATCGTCGATTTTTGATATTTCAAGACGGATGGTTCAGTGCTGTGCAGATCCTTATTGTAATAATTCTGTAAAAATGCTTGGAATATCCTTCTTTAATGTAATATTGATGTCGGAAAAAATAAGGTCACCCTAATTATAGTGTAGGTTTATTGATGTATAACATACTGTAATGTAAATTTCAATGTTATTTATTAGTTTGTGGAAGTAGCAACTCGCTGCAAAATATTGCTAAAATGTAAAGTTTTCTTACCTGAACACAGAAAAGTTAATCTTTTCTTTATTATTTGTATTTTATTTTAAAAACTATTAGATTATTCTCTAGGTGCTGGGATTATGGGGGATAAATGCAAAAGTTTCTAGGCTATAGCCAGTCATTACAGCAATACTCTAATGAAGAAAGTATACGTCACTATTGCTCAGTAAATTGTCCACATAAAAATAGGATCATGATGGTTCTCATTGAAAGAAATATTTCGACTACCAAATACCATGTCTTTAAATCTCTGTAATTCTGATGAAAGTGTTGCAGGACGAACAAATATGTAGGACACATCCTTTACTGCAGAGGTCGGACACATCCTTGTTGTAAGAGGGCCTTACAACTTATTCTAATTGAAATCCTATGTATGATGGATTTGTTTGTCTTTATAGATTCATTGTTTGTTTTGTCTTTATATCCTCTTTTCACTGGTTTTATTTCAAATTTGTAAATAATTAGAAAGCAAAACAAATCTCTGCCATATGTTGTTTTTAGACTGAAGTAAAACTGAAATCATAAACGACCCACGTGTATTAATATTATCTATAATTGTAAAGGTAGAAACGTAAACTCTTATCTTATCTAGTATTTCTTCACAATGTCAGGTTGTTGTCTTTTTTCTCTACCTTTTCTGTATTACGTAATCCTTATTATCTAATAAGTAACTTATCAAATAGTAAATCTCACTGATAAAGACAAAGTTGAATGTTCTATAAAAAATTACATTTAAATAAAAAATAAATTTCACCGTATTTCCCATAAAAAAAATTATATATGGAATTAATCATTAATGAACTCTGCTTTAAAAATTCTTTTAATCGATGGAAGGGAACAATCATGAAATTCTGTAAGAACTTGAAGCTCACTTTTCTTATAAAGTTTTCTTTCCTTTTTTTTTAATACATCGGAAGCGCAGTGGTGCCTCAAAGGAAAAAATACATAATGAAAAACTCACCAATGAAAAAACCAGTGAGAAAATCCATGTGCCAGCGAGAGCGGCCTCAATGAATTTTTTTAAAGCATAAGACTTTAAACTGCGCATTTGAAATGTTAAAAAAACATGGGCATTTGAAATGTTAAAAATGGGCCACTGCGCTTCCGATGTATTGTTCATACTAGCCTCAGTACGGAGACCCTGTTATTTTCTCCGTGTTGACTTCTCCTGGCTGATAATCGCCAAAGAGCGTGAAACAGCTGTTCCAGGATGTCACTTGTAAATAATTTGGTCTCATCCATTGTTGCTTTCTTTTTAATATTATGAAAAAACAATACAAAAGAAAAAGAAATATTCAAATTTAAACTACAACTTTCGTCGAATGCAAACAACTTTCAGATTTTTCTATTGTGAAAATTAATGAAAAAAATCAGATAACTAAATTAATTTTGGTTAACTTAATCTAATTTAATTTTTAATCAAATAAAAGCAACTTTAAAAGGGATTACAAATAGTGGATCATGATGCATTCTTAAACTTTGACAGAAACTTTCTGTTTGCCATCAAGGTAGTTAATTGTTTCATTTTTTTGTTAACGGGAATTTTATTACTTTCTTATATTTGATATTTAGAAATAGATCTGTAAATGTGCATACTAAGTCTTAAGAAGACCCATTCTCTGGTTTAGAAGTTATTAGAGGGAAAACAGAGACTTGAGAAGCATAACTATCCTTAGGAAAATAGACGAAAAAGGATTTTATATTGATGTAGGCCTATGGTCAAAAAATGACAGAGACTAACGTCGTGTTTTAGTCTAAGGCACACACACTTTATTTACAATTTATTTACAGGTTATATGCATATTCGGGGTTTCTCAAATTCTGCTTGAGCTTCCTCTTTAGTCCGTCACTGGCTGCCCGAAGCTTTCTCTTTGGTCCGTACTTGGAGAGAGAGCCTAGCCAATTGGTCTCCCGGCTCGGCCAATCACAGGGCAATTTAACTAACCAATCGGAAGGCTTTCGACTTTGCATCAATATTTAAAAATAAAGTTGAACAAAAACTATCTGTAATAATAAGTTCCCTATCAATTGAAAGGATTCAACAGAGTAACTAAGATTTTATCAAAATGATTAAGAGTATTTTAAAAAAATAAAATGTATATTTACGTTTTTAACTAGCAGTTCCAACATCTACAATATACTTAAGAAATTTTAAATTTCTTTATAATTAGTTTTTTTTTAATTATTTAATAGTTTTTTTTTGAATAATCAACAACTTTATATGGAAAGCAAAATGGCTGCCTTTGATATCCCACCTTTGTCTGCTGAAGTAAAAAGGGTTTAGAATGTTATTTACATTATAATAATTCATTGAAATATTAAAGAAATTCAGAAATTGGCAATTGTATTCTTGCATTCTTTTTTATTTCTACTTAGTTTAATCAAAACAAACAAGTTAAAAAATTCAAATGGAGTTTTTATCGAATTGCTGTAATGGTTAGTATTAGTCAGTTATGGACAGTTATTGCAGTTGGTAGAAACGAAATACTGAAAAGTTAGAGATCAGAGATAGCACTTTCTATTTGGATTACATACATGCTATTTTTGTGTAAATCTTAATATTTTTTGAAAGTTTATTTGCTAATCCGTGTAAAATTCTAGGATTACAGTGAATCCTTTATACAGTGTTATGATTCTTAACCTTTTGATAAGATCACATACTTGAGTTAAACGACTGAAGTTAGGATGCTATTTGGAGGAAACCAAAATTTTGTATTCTATGTAGAGAATGTCGTGATGGGAATGAAATCAACTGAAAATAAGCAAATCAAATTTGGAACCTTGTGAAACTCTTTATTGGATGATATAAATTTCTCCTGGAATGCTGAATATGAATATATAAAGAGTCATTTAAATGAAAACTGAACGATTTGATACATGCTATAAGTATCACTTGTAGTCATATGATATAGTACGTCTCATAATCTTTTACCAAGTGGTTGCAGTTATAGCAAAGTAAAAGTAAAACATTAATGCAACAGAAATGAAGCCATTTTGAGAAGATTATAAAGATCATCTGAATGCAATGTGAGCTAATGTGAGTTATTCAAAAATGTTGCTCAATTCAAAGATTGAAGGTCAGAAAAGAGACAATATCAAATACAGTGTGTCTATAATTAAAGTTCACCTATTCCAAGCACTCCACAGCAAAAGCTACTTATCGGAATGACACCAAATTTGCAGTACATCATAATGATGCAATGGAAAAGACATTCGTTTGAAAAAAACAAATTAGTTTCAAAATTCACCACCAGTTTGTAGGCGTAAATGGTATCAGAAATGCAAATTTCCATAAGCATGTCATCCCTTGTATAACTATTAAGCAACAGCCTCATATGCATTTTCATTCACATTTTGTGTTCAACTCAAAATGACGTTAAGTTTACGAGAATGTGTGTTACTTGTGAAATTGTTTTACCAAAACGGGAATTCTGCACCAGAAGCGTTGCGGAGATTTAGATCCTTAAAAGGTCTTCAATGAGGTCCAATGACTGCGGATGGGTTACGGAAAATGATTCTCAAATTTGAAGAAACAGGGTCTTTAAATGTGAAAGCCAGATGAGGACAAAAGCCTGTTGCCACGCAGATGGTTGACGATGTAGCGACCAAAGTGAAAGAGGACAGGATGTCAGATGTTAGGGCCAGCATCAGTGTTCAGTGGCTTGCACATTTGTAGGACCAGCCTGTTAAAACAGTATACAAAATTGTTCGGTACATTATGCACTACTATCCTTACCTCACGTTCAATAACTGCTGCCTCCTGATCCACCACACTACAGTTCTTAGCTCTGATCGAGGTTGATCTTGGAATATCCCTGCAACATTCTATGTACAAGACACATTTCCATATGCATGGTGCAGTTAACACTCACATTTAACTGTCGCATTTGGGCAAAAGAAATTACCAATGCATGTCTGGAAATTCCTTTACATTCCCCAAAAGTAACAGTTTGATGGGGGTTTACGTCAACATTCATTGTTGGACTGTTTTTCTTAGAAGAGTGAGCACAGTTCCTTCTTCATATTCCATTACTGGCAATCAATACGCATCATTACTAACCACTTCAGCGATTCCAGCACTCCAACAAAGTCAGTGTCTTGATTTTCAACAGTGTTCATGGAGGATGGTGCCCCTCCATAAAACCCCAATTGTGTTAAATAGGTGCTCAACAATCATTTTGCTGATGACTGCGTCGTCATCTGGCACTTCAGTACTGCATGGCCCACACTCTCACCGTTCTCACCCCATGCCATTTTTGGGTGTATGGTTTCGTTAAAGATCTGGTTTATCGTGACAACTTAGCAACCACGGCAGATCTTAAAGCAAGCATATCATGTCACATACTCAACATTTCCAGGCACATCTTGCTTTGAACAGTTGAACATGCGATTCTGTGATTTCAGATGGTAGTAGATAATGGTGGTTAATATATGGAACACGTTGTGATGTGGCTCACCCATATCAGTGCTGTATTGCATTGTCTTGGTCAGCATACATGCCTACAAGTGCCCCTGGTAATGATTTTTGGAACTAATTTTTTTTTTCATTGAATGTCCTTCCCATGGTGTCATTACAACGTATTGCAAATTTGGTGCCATTCTGATACGTAGTTTTTGCTTTTGAGTGCATGGAATAGATGAACTTTAATTATAGACACCCTGTACAAGAGCTTAAATCTACTACAGGTTGCTGTTCAGTAATCATCCAAAAAATGATCACAGCTGCTATCCAGGAATTGTTCTGAAGGTGGTGGTTATGCCATAAGTGAGAATCTAATCTTACAAAAATAAATGGCACAGCAAGTTAATGCATAAAAAAAAGAAGTTTTAGGTGCATAAAGTAACTTATTCAAAGTAACATAATTAAACGTAACGTTATTAAAGTAACATAAATCAAAGAGACACAATAATAAGGGATTTGCATCCTGAGCTATCATGGATGGAAAACTGGGACAACCATTCTGTCTTATTCTGTCTTATTAGGCATCCTCAGCCAGTTTTACCAACTATACAAACAATAAAAAATAAACTAAATAAAACAAGAAACAAGGTCGACACCTTGTTTCTTGTTTTATTTAGTCTAATTTTGCGGCATGTTAAATTTATTTCAATAAAAAATAAACAATAAAAAAATTGCTATAAATAAATTATGTAATTTATTTATAGGTTTTTTTTTTTGTGTGTGTTTTGTGGTTGACGCAGCCCTTGCTGTTGCTGAGGTGGGATCCTTAACCTTTGCATGCACTCTGAGCTTATCGTGGAGGGTAAAATTGGCTCAAGATACCTAATAAGCCAGAAATGACCACATTCCCATCCATGATAGCTCAGATACAAATCCTTTATTTTTGTTCATCTTTGATTTATGTTTCTACAGTAAATACATCTTCAACAGTTGTAAACAGCATCATACATAGTAATCTTTGAAATGCTATAAGACCCATGGAATAAACTAATGCCACATGTTCATGAAGGAATGTCTCATTAATTGCTGTAAGTCCTATTTAACAAGTGATAATGGTTTTTGGGAGTCACTCTAGACAAGATATGGAATTAAAAAGGTCATATTCATGATTTCAAGAAGGCACTGATATTTTGTAAAAGGCCTAAGGCAACAAAGTCGATCTGACTTCCTTCAACAACATAGAAAAAAGTTTAGCAAAGGTTTTTTTTTTTTTTTTCTGAAGGAGTGTCTGAGCATCATCACAAGTGACAGTAAAGCTAAGTTTAAGTATTTCCAGGAGAATATAATGACAGTTACAGTGATGATGTCAAAAAGGTGAAGATCATATGGATAATGCATTGAGTCATACCTCACCATCATCCCTGCATTTCTGTAGGCAGAAGAGATTAGATACAAGAATTTCTGCTGTGTCTTTTAGCCATGTTAGCCATGTTGAAGTTACCTGGTGCATCTCTATGACTTCTACAGCTTTGTGTTATTTAAATCATGTCTCAATGCTGAGCTAGGACAGTGGAGAGTCTCTGAAAAATATGTCAGGAGACAGGATTCCAGTCATCTGTCTGAAATAGAATGGAATGGATACAGCAATGTAGGGTGGTGGTTTGGAAAGGGATGTCACACTGATGATATAACACCATTGAAAGTGGAGAGGTTGACTATCGTAAAGAGATAACATCTCAAAGTCATTTAGTTTTTGCTGAAATGAATGTCCATATTTCTGTGTATTTCTTAGAATTCGTTAATTTAATTTCAAATAACGGCAGTACTAGTACTGAGTAATTTTTGCATACATTGTTAGATATATTTGACTGGAAAACCAGAAGAAAAATATCATTCTTCACATACCATTTCTACAAGCAGAATATAAAGATGCACTGCAAAAAAAAAAAAAAGTAAATAAAATAAAATAAAAAATAATTAATTAAATAAAAAATCAAATCATTTTCATAACAACGAGTAATTCAGTAATTCAGTGATTATGTTTGTTACCCATATCTTGTTTGTTTTCTGTGGCACAGTTCACAGAAAGCAATAAGCAGAATATCATTTATAATTTAGCTGATGAATTTATTAGTAATCAGATAAAACCTATTAAGAATAAATATTAAAGATAACTGTGGAGTTACCTTTACCCACATCCGAATATTGAATGAACTTATCCTCGCCTATATAAAGACTGGATTTGTATTTTGTATTTCTTGTATTCTTCTGATGATGATAATAGTTCCATTATCGAAATCGATTAAGATGTAAGCTGTTATGCTTTTATTTTGTATATTTTGTATTTAATTATGTGCGTTGGCTTTAATCGAATTTTTTAAAATATTTTATACGCACGTTAAAATTTGTTATTTTAAAATAACTGTGGAGTGTTTTAGATTATTATTTTAAGATAAACAATTACTAAATGTAATTTTAGAAAATAAATTCATCCTTCACTAAAAAATTCGACTTAAAAATAGAAATATGTATTAGCCTGATCGGACAAAATTTGTAACTGAATTTAGAAATCAGTTGCTTTCTGTTTAGGTTGAGTAGAGTTGTTATTAAAATATTAATCCTTAACTTTGCTATGGCCTTCTGTGGAACCCACTAATCTGGTGCTGAAAATAAAAAATCTCGTAACAGGTCTATTCTTCGGCATTGGCCACCCACAATGTTGAGACAAAATTATACAAAAAAAATTGGAAGAGAAAAACATATAAATGTTTCAAAACAAAAAATTAAAATAAAGATGCATTTTAAAATATTAGTAATCACAGTTAAAGTTAAAGGGTCCCCACAACAGGCCTGGAAGGCCCTTGGGCTCACGGAAAGTAAGGTGTTTCTTGACCAACGGGACTACATTGAGGTCAGATGTTCAGCCCGACGCTCACCCGTCTTTAACTCCCGGGAAAGAAACCTGGCACCCATTCCACAGAGGGCTGGATAGACCCTAGGACCCATTTGGAGGAGAGTGGAGTGTGGAAAAATCCCTGGCCTCCCCGATCCTCGGCGGAGGTCGGGAATCGAACCCGCTACTCCAACCCGCAGCCAAGTGTCCTTACCAGGCCCACATTCAGCTACCAGGCCCACAGTAATCACAGTACATTCAAAATAATATTTCTTTACATCAAAGTAAAGTTAAAGAGGGGGCTCACAAATGATATTTGCACAAGATACCCAAAGCTATTTATGCATTTCTCAGAATCACAATAATCGACGTCTTTTGTTATGTCTACGTAAAACAGTCTCAGATTCCATAAGATGTTGCAGATGAACTAAAGTCTAAGAATCACTGAATTTAAAGGTTTTGCATTAAAGCTTTTGAATAAGTACAAGTGATGGACTTGTCATTCTATGTTTTACTATTTTAATAAAGAAGGGAAGAAAATATTTAAGTAATGATTTTGATAGTTCGAATATCATTGTAAATATACATTAATGTTTTATAGCATCTAATAATAATTTTGTATTTTAGGGTACTGAACTTCGCCGCATTCTTTTAACCAGAGCAAAGGGAAAATTGAGTTTAGTGACAGACACTCCAGC
>JAFIDM010012231.1:14007204-14035629 GCA_023159025.1 Thereuonema tuberculata | reverse complement strand
CATTCTTATTTGAAATGTTTTTTAAACTCTTTACATGTTTCGTAACATTTTTGTTACATTTTCAAAAGAGAGTTATTTTCAAAAGAGAAAACAAAGAGTTAAAAAAAAAAAAAAAAAGAGAGTTTTTTTGAAGAAATACTAAAAAACTGCCGACTAGTAAGCAAAAGATAGTCGGGCCGTCCTCATTTCCTAACTCTAAAACTACGGCCCGTGCAACAAAATATCATAAGACATTTTTGACTCAAAATGACCTTTGGAGCCCGTATCTCTTTGCTTTGTCTACCGTTTCTGAAACACCCTGTATCTTAAACTCCACAATATTCAAAGGAGCAAAATGAAGGGTTTTCAAACCATAAGAAGTAAAAAAAATGATTCAATGACCTTTATATTCCGCGTCGTTTTGCCTGGAAAGTAAGCTATTCATAACTTTATCAATGATAAAGGCAATTATTTAGGGAATTTCTCATTCTAATTAAAATATCTAACTTGTAAGAATTCTAGTGAATTTTAATTTTCCATTATTTTGCAAAATTAAAACCATTTACAGGTACTCCTCACTTTACGACCTACCTGCTTAACGACCACTCGCACTTACGACCAATCGAGTTTCGACCTGCAATTCAGGGAATCCCCTTTCTAACCACACTGATGAATTTCTTTTCGACTGTTACATCTAAAAACAAATGATAATATGTACATATGCCTGTCTTTTTATGAATCAATTTGAAGTTTGTTGCATAATTTTTATAGTTTTATAATTTTACAACGATCTATATTTCCAGAGCAAGCTCCTCGCTTATAGACCAATTCGCTTAATGGCATAGTCGTCAAAACGGAACTCGGTCGTAAAGTGAGGAGTACCTGTATAAAACTATGAATATCTAACTTGAGTATTATTTTGAAAAGAAAAATTGGAGGGTGAAAAAGATATGCTGCATTGAAAACATTGGCACTGAGAATTACTCGTTTTTATCAACATTTAATTTATTATCCGTTTTCCCAAAGACCTTTGTTGACGTAATCCGCTTATGGATTAATGTTTCCAGGATGTAATAGCGAAATCAATTGATGAAATTCTTAAATCTTACAACGAAAACATTCTGTTTTTGTATTTTTTACAGTTCGAATATATTTTTATATTATTATGATTATTTCAATAATTTTATAATTTTTAAGGTTATTGTATTGGGAATGTTTTCATTAATTATCATTTTTGTTATTTTAAAAATAAAAAGGAGTTGAATATTCCTACTTTATTTTACTTGTTACAATTTGAAGTAAATTGGTCTCTTTGGACTCTTTCATATATTTATTGAAAAGGACCTTTTTATTTTGGATGAATTTTACAGAACTTCCAAGACAGGAGTTAATCTGGAAGAAGTTGGAAGCTGTCATTAGTATTACTTCCGTCACTGTCATCTGAAGATGTTATGATAAGAGATTCCACTCTGTTCTTTATGAAATGATCTGATTGCCAGTAAGCATCTTTTACCTTTAATGCATGATGGTAAGCTTTCATCCATTTATCTGATAACACCTTCTGAACAGCTGCTCCTTAAGATTCTCCACATCACTTAGGTTGTATTGTACTTAGTTACATATTCTTTTACCCTTGCCCAAATCAACTCAACAAGTTTAAGATGACAATGGTCACAGCAATGGTAATACTATGTATCCATTAGCTAATGCTAAGGTATCAATGACGCATTGTCTTCTGTCTACCTTGTGATGCTTCACAATGTTGTACAGCTCTGTTTTCAACATATTTGTGTCATGAGAAATTCCGTGGTGGGTCAGCCATTCAATTAATTTTGCTTTTCTGATGTTACTGGTTGGAGCCTTTTCAACTACAATGGAATTATCCAGCATATTGTCATAATAATAATAGAATTGGCGGGAATATTTGGAAGCAATTGTTCTGTAAAACTTTCTTTAAAACACTCGCCATTCATATTGTCATGATAATTTGTTTAGTTCGTTCAAGAACGGAACAAAAGCATCGCATTAGGCATGAATCCACTAATGGTTCCGGCATGACATAAAAGTAGACACTGTGTTTTTGAAACAGGTAGTTTCCGCTATCGAATACTACTTTCATTATTATGCCATTGGTTTTCTCTACCCGTCTGAGCATTCACCCAAGTCTCATCAAGATACACAAGTGTCGGATCTGCCTCAAATACGTGTGTCTATGTGCTACAATATTGATGCGAGGTTGAAAAGTCTTCCGATTGGTCAGTTAATATGTCCTGTAATTGGCCGAATCGGGGGCCGAATCAGCTGCGTCCAGCTCTCTCCCCAAGTGAGACGGACCGCACAGAGACCTTCGCCACTAGCTCTCGCCGAGTGATGGACCGAACAGAAAACTTCAAAGAGATTCTCGGAATCCAATCCGATGTGTATATATATATATATATACAGATCGGACTGGATATCTGTAAATAATTGTAAATAAAGTGTGTGTGCTTTAGACTAAACCACAGCGTTAGTCTCTGTCATTTTGACTACACATCAATATCATGCCTTTCGATATAGAATTTCCTCAAATTAATTCTTCCATACTTCATTCCCAGAATCCTGTGAAAAATTCATTGCAAAGATGATTGGATTCCATTGAATTCATTCTTTGACTGAAGATTCAAATGAAGGACATCAAGCGTTAGATATTATTTCACTGATAGTGGCTCTAACAACATATAAGTCAAAGTTGTTCATATCCACCACTGGTTTTACACGAGTCCTTTTCTTCTGCTTTCAGCCTGATCTTTCCCTTCACAAACAATTTTCTTCACCGTCAAAGTGAACTAATTTGTTGCAGTAACAATTCTATGCAGAACTTCAGAACTACATATTTCATCACTCTGACTCTTGAAATATTGAAAAATGTTTCAAATGTTACTCCTGGCTTCTCTTCCCTTGTATACTGATAGTAACTTATTTCTATGTTTGAAGTCATGATTTCCAGACAAATGCAAGTGATCATATTTCTCCGTATAAGGAGGTCTTTCTTTGTAGAAACAAATATTACTTTAAGATTGGGGTAATGAACTGAAAAATAAAGTATATTCACTTGGCCGCATATGTATGAAATTCCTAAACCCTGCCCATCAGTTCTTAAACCCTTCATTATTGATTTCTATTGACATAGCTATGTTTGTTTGTTTGTTTGTTTTTAATTTCGGACCAATCTGAGGGGTGAAGACAGTTTACCTTTAGGTAAAATGGACTAAGCTCTATCACTATTATCCCCAAAATAGCAAAAAAAAAAAAAGGATATGTGCAGTCTAGATTTTTGTACAAGTATTTAACTTTAGTATTCAATATCTCAAAAAGATATTCAAAATGGTTAGTCCACTCTGAATAAGTAGCCTTTATTCATATTACAATTAGCTTGCAGTATCTCTCCATTTCCAAAGGATATGCAGTAATAACTTGAGATATGAGCGTAATCCATTCCAGGACCCAGCTCGTAACTCGAGGTGCTCATATCTCAAATCATTTTTTCCCATAAGAAATAACAGAAAAAAAATTAATCCGTTCCGGTCCTCTAAAAAACTCCCTTATTAGTGTTAATAATAATGGAAAAAACATGTTTTTAATTGCTGTAGAGACATACACACACAAAAAAAATTATAGTATATAAGGATTCCTGTGACATAAAATAAAATGTGGTTTTAATTATGAGTTCTTACTGACAGACGATACAGTAGCGGCTAATGGCGGCATGTGAGGAGGAGGGAGGGAGGGAGGGAAGAGAGTTGGCCCGTACGTAGACACTTGATTCCGTACCGTACCTTACTGTACACTACATAACTTACATAAACTTAGCTTATTTATTTTTTTATTACCTTACTATTTTTTTTTTTTGCTTTTTTCGATTTGTATTCTTTACTTTTCTTCACTTTTATTAACTTTTTTCTCCTGACTATCCTCACTTTCACTTGGCGCAGGCCTTTTAACGAAATACCTATCGAGGGAGATATGTTTCTGTCTCCCTTTCAAAATGCTCATATCTCAAAGCAAAAATTAGCTCAAAGGCTTGCTAGTATCTCGGAATACTCGTATGTCGTGACACTCGTATCTCAAGGTATTACTGTAAATAGAATTAAAGTTTACACACTAAAAGGGTGAGACCAGTGCTTACAAATGACATCTCAAACAGCTGTTTCACACTTAATTGATGATCATCAGTTGAGAGTAGTCATTGTAAACACACAAGGTCTCAATACAGACACTGTGAATAAAAATGGTAGTAGGAAAAAGTACGGCACCATATGTGTATTTTACTTTTGGATTGTGAAGTTTTTTTTCCTACTAAAATTAAAGTTTGTTTATAATAATAATAGCAAGCAGTAATACAAGTTTGAAAAATGTAAATCTGCTAAAACATTCTAAAAAATATAGATTTTTACTAATTCTACAATAGTAATATTTTTACAAAATGATACATTGTGTTTTATTCTAAAGAAGATATTTTATTTTTGATGATGATGATAATGACAATGATTTGGATAAAAAGGATAAAAAGAATTTTTGATGAAATGGTAAAACAATAAAAATGTAAATAGACAAACAATGTACATATGGAGAAAAAGGAATCATTTACACATAGAAATAGAGGAACTTGACTTATAGAACTGAATTAAATTAAGAATAAACATATCACTCTCGTCTTCATTTATACAAGTTCACAAAGCAGTTATTCACATGATGAAGGAACAGAAACATTGTCTTTTCTTGCTTTGTAATGTATTTATGAAAAAAAAAAAGTAGCACATTCTTAAATCCTTCCATTAAATATAGACAGAGTCACAGCCAATTAGCAGGAATCCCTGAGTAATGTTTGGCAGCAGGCATCACAATGCAGTGTCTGTGACCAATGAGTTAATCGACATTAGATGCTAACAGTCTTCATCTAAAAATGTTTCTAAATATTTTGTTGAAGTGTCAATATCATCCAATGAAGTTTCCAGATATCGTTTAGAAGGCTTCACATCAATGATCACTGTAAGAAAAAGACAGAACATATTTTAAGAAAGTTTAACAAAATGTCTGACTGTAATGTATATAAACGATATTACTGTAATATGTAAGCAAAATTTAAAAATTGTTTATTAATTATTAAGATTGTATTTGAATGTAGAAAAATGCATTGGTTTTAAAGCAGGCCTAAAAAAGACACCATGCTTGAAAAAAAGAATGTCTGTTAATGAAGTGAAAGCATAAGAGGTATAAAGGGTGTACCAAAATTAGACAACAAACTTTTGATGGTTATCAAGGACTTGTAAGTAATTTTTGTCAGTAAACCTATGTCTGCAAATGAGCTGTTTCAGCAAAAGTTGGAATCAAAGAGTAAATGTTGTTGTCCAACTATTGGATACTTACAACATACAACTGTTCTCGGACCGTTGGGAACTTCATATCAGAATGTTGTTCCTGATCACAGTTTTTATTGCTATCTCTTCACAGAAAGCAATATTAAACATTGCTTTATCAAATCATAGAATGTTGGGGATTGTACAATATGTACAATGACTGTACGTACTGTTATTACTAGTTATTATTCATTGATTACCTCAATATCGCAGCTTGTCTTTGTTGTGTAGTCGACATTCAATTTCAAAATGAAGACATTGACAAAATGGCTGATATGAATCTTATTTATGGGGAAGCGTGATGTAATGGAAGATCAGCTGTATGGTTGTGTGAAGAGAGATTACCTCATCGCCATTGTCCTCATCATACAACCCTTTTATTCATCATATCTTTGAGAAACTGGCAACCTGATGCGATGAAGATGCTGGTCATCCAAAGCAGCAATCACTGCTAGCATTTGAATAAGAAGACTCAACCATGTATAGCAGGAGCCTTCCAGAAGTGTTCAAGCAATTGCCACAGGGGCTGCCAAGTAAACAGTATGGCGTGTTATCCCTGACCAAAGGCATGCAGAGAGGGTGCAAGCAATGAATGCTGCAGACTCGTTTTCTGCCTTTGGTTTCTGGATCATTAAATGGTCTTGGATGGACTTCAGTAGACACTTGTTGTTCAAGAATGAGGCATGTTTCACTCGGAATGGTTTCTTCACTCAACTTGTTTTCTTTTATCTGGGACTACAACAATCCTTTTACTATCGCTGTTAGAAGAGATCAATACCAGATTGCTGTTTACATTTGGATCAGTATTATGAGGGACAATTTGATTGGTCCGTACTTGCTGCCATCTTACATTTATCTCCTGTTCTGCAACATGTTCTACCAGAACTTTTCAAAATCTCTCTTTAAACATCAGAAAGACTCCTATTTTCTGACAAGTATTATGGTGAAGATAATTTTGACTGCAGTGTGCAGACTTAAACCTCCCCACCTGTAAGTTCCCTCTGGCAGATGGTACAGCAGAAGGAGTATCAAAACTGAGGTGATATCAGTGTGTTTCCAGGATGCAAGATCCATTCTCTGATTTGAGTGCAAAATGTCTCATTGAAATTCATCAGCATCTAAAAAAAAATTACTACAGGGAAGAGATACATTGAAATAAATACTGTGAGAAACTGGCTTAAATGCGTGGGTGATTCAGGTAATTGTTTGATAGATTCTGTTAAGTTTGAGTTGTTCTTCCTCAGAAGAGAGTGAATTAGCTGATTCTTCAGGATTGGCACATCACAACTTGTGAACTGTAAGAATAACCTTTATCAATCTAGGCTGAGTCCTAAGAATCTGTTGTTATAAGAAACTGCCAGATGAGTTCCACACATACTTACAGATGATCACAAAGAACAAAACTGCAAGTCTGTGCTGATCCTTTGGAGCAGATGATTTTTTTTCTGGTCAGTATTATCACTTGAGATAAGACTTGGATTCATTATAATTAATCTCTAGTTAAAACAGCAGAAGTGGTAGTGAGAATAATCTCCCATAAAGAAGTTCCAAACCAAACATTTTGCTGCAAAAGCCATGGACAGTATTTGCTGGCACCAAAATAAACATTGTGGAATTACAACAAATGAGTGAGCTGTATTGAGACACTGAAGAGCTGAAATCCAGGATTATATGACTTTTTCTTTCCCGGAAGGAAAAAACAAAGTTCTTCTGTAGCAGTCAATGCAAGGCCTTTCTGCCTTCCACAAGGAAGTGCACAATAAAGTTTGGATGTAATGTTACATCCACCCACTCTGTCCTTGTCTTGCTTCATCATATTTCATATTTAGTCCACTGAAAGATGAATTTCAATACAGATACTTATTGCTGGAGAAAATGCATAGAACAAAATGGAGGAAATGGAGGTAATTACATAGAAAAATAACGGGAAATGCAAAAAAAAGCATATGAACATAAGAGATACACATACTTTTTTTCTGCTAATAACATTCAAGAAAAAATAAAATGAAACTTCCCTTGAATTTGTACAATTTTGTAATTGAAGGCCTTTGTCTTATATTATGGCAGGTGTGATGTTGATTTTG
Organism: Thereuonema tuberculata; assembly: GCA_023159025.1. Classification (NCBI taxonomy): domain Eukaryota; kingdom Metazoa; phylum Arthropoda; class Chilopoda; order Scutigeromorpha; family Scutigeridae; genus Thereuonema; species Thereuonema tuberculata. Next base: position 14,028,170 of record JAFIDM010012231.1, on the reverse strand, counting down.
TAGTTATAAGAGTAAATTAATTCTACATTTAGAATATCATAAAAATTGAGGGTTTGATGCTTGTTTTAGGTTGTTGGCACACGAGCAGGATTATTAGATCTGTGTTTAATTATTAAAAAACTTCTTTCCTTTTGTAATGATCATTTCACCTCAGAAGGACAGAAATTGCTCTTTAGAACTGCAGACGTAATTATCTGTGTAATGTGTGGTTAATTTCAGTGGAGACTACAAGAAAACAAACAACTGCAAGCTGTGATTAAAAATTTCTTACTGTCTTTCAGTTTTACTGATGTAAATGCATGTTGCTCTGAATTATGGGAAAGTAGTGATTAAGAGACCATTACATAGCAACTGACAGCCAATATGTTTTTAACCATCAACTTAATGAATTGTAGAGTTAATTTCTGTAGATATTTATGAAGACAAAAATCTTACTATCAGTTTATCAACTAAAATCAGTTTATCAGTTTATTTATAGACTAACAATGTAGTCTATAAATGGTATATAAGCTGTGCATATAGCTAGTTTTATAAGTTTAGCTCAGCTTCAATACCATTTATAGACTGCACTGTTTACTTTAGTTGATAAAGTGACAGTAACATTCTTGCTCAGTGAGGACTTAGTTTGAAGCATGGGGCTGGAGTGGAAAACCAAAATAACTGTGCACACAAAATATAACAACTTACTATTAGACTAAAGGCAAAAAAAAAAAAAAATGCACAACAACTAACAATCACTGAGCTGCTTTTGGTGATTTTGACATCGGGAATCCAAGACAAGCCTGGTTGTTTCTGGGTTATTATCCGTCCTCAGTTGGATTCACCCAGTGTCTGCAGCTCAGTGACATCAAAGGAAGTATAAATAAAAGACAAGTAAACATAAAAATGGCCCTTCATATAAAAAAACGTCAAAATATAAATTAAAAATAAAAAGGGCAATTAGTTAATCCCCGCTAGTCAACTGCTAGCTTATGAAGGTTAACTATAGGCAAGACATGTATAAAAGAAAAATTTAACGTGCGTGACATAAACTTATGCCACGCACGTTAATTTTTTTTATTATTATACAATTATAAATAAACATCCCACTGAATTTTAAAGAAATACATTCAGTTGTTTTTGTGAGAGACTTCAGGTTTTATTTTTGATGGGTGAAAGGAGTCGAGACAAACTAAATGTGTCTGTATTTGAAGTTATAGATAAGGATTGCACCACATTTTATGGGAATCCTTACTGCTGTTTTAAAATACAGACAAACAAAGAAAAAAACCTGTTCAAGTGGAAAACAGGACATTGAATTAATCTATTAATCTATTAATTAATCTATTAAGTGAAACGTTTCTGTAAATGTGTCTGGAGGGGAGTAATAAATAATAGATACACTGCATGTTTGAATTAATGGAAAAAAATTTAAGTAATGATTAACAAACACTTACTATATTCTTCACTTTTTTCCATTAATGGTAAGGTTTCTTGTGACAGTGATTTTTTGTCTTCATCTATCGATGGGTCGTTATCCTCCTCTTGATGATGATTCATGGTTTTAAGAGGGATGAATGTTGTAGTCAGCTGACTTCGAGGTATGGCTCCTTCATTATTTTCATATTTAGACTGAACGAATGGCGAATAATTCAGATCATCAGTTGACATATGGTTATTGGAAAGTGACTTCTGCCTTTTTGTAGGTGAATATTTATCTTGTGACTAATTAAGTAAAATAAAGATAATTGTATTAATGTTACTGAGTATCTATAATAAAAAAAATTACAAAATATAATTTGTTTTACAACAAAATAAAATTATAATAAAATTATTGTAAATTATACTAATAGTTCTATAAAGGAAAGATAATATTTTTTTTTTATTAGGAGTTTAAAGTATGTTAAATTATATGAAATGAGTAAAACACTGACACACACATATAGGAAACATTAATGTATATTAAAAAATATGAAAAAAAGAATACATAAATGGGCTTGAGGGCTGGATGTTTCGGCTTCCTAAGAGGATTGTTATTCTTAACGGAATCGTAACAGAAAAGAAAAGGTTAACATACATAGTTTGGATATTTTTGGAATCTTGGGAAGGGGTGTTCTCATCTGGGAGCCGCCAATAAAGGGAAGGGGGTGTCTTCAGTTTGAGGTGAAGCTCGTTGGTGATGTCATAGGGTGTGGTTGGTCCATTCATGACATCACCAACGACCTTCACCTCAAACTGAAGACCCCCCATTATTGGCGGCTCCCAGATGAGAACATCCCTTCCCAAGATTCCAAAAATATCCAAACTGTAACTGTTAATCTTTCCTTTTCCTTTCTGCTATAGTTCCATTGAGAATGACAATTCATTTAGAATGTCGAAACGTTCTCGAAATGGTCCTCAAGCCCATTTATGTAATGTTTTCTATATTTTTAAATATACATTATTGTTTCCTATATGCGTGTGTCAATGTTTTACTCATTTCATAAATAAATTTTCCAAGATAAAAATTAGTTTAGTGAATTGCAAAGGAGTTTCATTATCAAACTGTTTTAATATCTAATAATCAGAATAATATATATATATATATATACACATTAATAGATTCAAGAGTTTGACATGTTTAAGGGTCCCTTTTACGCAGACCCTTTAACATTATTAAATTCTGGTTCTTGGTTTTCATTTCTCTAATATTCTGGATGTTTTATTTTGTGCATTTTAGGATGTAGTGGAAAGAGGTTTATTTACTGCTGGGTTTCCAAACATCTTCAGACTCACAAGAATAGAAAGAGAAAATACATTTTGGGAAACATCTTCTACTATAATAAACAGATACATCAACACTATAAATCTGTTTATGATTCTCCTGAGAAGTGGGTTAACAAAAATTCAGAACATAATTATATAATGCATTTAATTGTAACTACACTTACGTTTGTAAAAACTGCATCACCAAGAAGGAAACATGCAAATGAAGTGAAACTTACAGTAAATGTAAAGCAGGGTATGATATGCAAATGATTAAAATTTGGGAATGATTGCGTATGCCTAGACTCAGCAGCATCCTCTGAACTGTCGCGTAAGAGCGCATAAGTAGAGGAGCATTGTAGAGCCAGACAAGTATTTTTTCATTGTCAGTGAGTTATATACATGTCTAATTGAGTCAGTATGCCTTGTCGACATCAAAGAATGCCTTATAAGCAAGCTACGGAGTTTGAAATGATCGGCTTGCATGAAGGAGGAATTTCTTACCCCAACATTGCTGCATGTATGAGGCATCACAATGCCACGACAGTGATGCAAGTGTGGAAGCAGTGGACTGATGAGAACAGGAGAGTCAAAAATCCAGAAGTAGACCACAAAATGTGATGATACCATGGGATGATAGACACCTCGTCTGCATGGCAGTGATGGACAGTTCAGCTTCTTCACGAGAGTTAGCACAATGTTGTAACTCTACAACAGGTCTGACATTCTCTGGTTCCACAGTTTGACGGCGTATGCTGTGCAGAGGACTATGTGCATGCATTCCTTTGTGGAGGATTCCCTTGGGCCTGAACCATCGACACCTCATACAATGGGCTCATGAATACATACCTGGCTTGTGGATTGGCAGTGTTTTCGGATGAGTCCCACTCCAACTTGGATAACAACGATGGCCACATATACATTAGACGATAGGTGAGTGCCATCTTCCAGACTGCATTGCCAGCGTCTTACTGCACAAACGATAGGCGTGATGGTTTGGGGAGCAATTGAATATCATAGGCGATCTTAGCTGCTAAGAATTGTTGGCACTCTCAACAGCAACTGCCACATCAGGGAGGGTGTGAAGGAGTCGTACCCTTCCTTCAGCACACTCCTGCAGCCATATTCCAAGACATTGATTGACCACATTTAGCAGAAATGACCAGGCCATCTTCAAAGCAAGACCTTTCTTCCCTGGCCTGCATGCTTGCCTGATATGTCACCTATTGAACATGCCTGGGATATGGTCACTCAGCAACTAGCCCATCATTGTTATCCAGCAGCCAATATCGATGAACAGTGGACTCGGATAGAAACAGCCTGGCAGGCGATACTCCAGGAACACATCCAAGACCTGTTTGATTCAATGTCACGGTGTATAACAGCTCTTATTGAAGCTCAAGGAGGCTTCACCCAGATTGATTTTTTTTTTACCCTTACGTGTTGTTGCATTGCTCTGAAACTTTAATCATTTGTTTATATCACTATTAGTAATGTGAATAAGAAATTTCCTTCCATTCTGAGGCTTTCTTCATGGTGCTGCAATTTTCACAAACATGAGTATATTATATTTTTAAGTAATAGTAATAAAGGGAATGAACTCTTAAGTAAGTTCAACTTTCACAGTACAGTCAAAATGCTATGATCATCTTATTGTATAGTTAGCCACTTAAAAGCATTAGAGCAACTTTTATCTATATTATTAAAAGAATTTTTTTTTTTTTTCTGGCCCTATCTCCTGTGAAACCATAAGACACAGAAATACAAATAAGGTGACAAATGTTAGGTATAGAATTGAGGATATTCACATTTTCATTTTTATCTACGTAGGTCAACCAGATCTCCCGAGACATCCCAGATCTCCGAGACAGTCTCTGAGATGCTCACATTTTCATTGTTATCTACGTGGGTCAACTGGAAGTCATGTGATGCGAGATGTTTAATACGAGTAGTATAATAAATATATGAATGGCTCCAGTAGGATTGGAAATATATTTTAAAACCTGGGAACACTGCTTGATTGCATGCAGTGACTGAATCAATAAAACAAATAACTTGCAGAAAAAGAAATAAATATTGATTGATTATTAAAAGAAATGATAAGGGGAAGCTTTTTGAATCAAGCTGAGACCCTGGGACAGCTGTTTCGAGCTTATTGGGCTCTTTCAGTCAGCAATAGCTAGCAAGCTAAATCTCAAAAGGGGAAACGTAAGATGTTCTTAATATTGCAAGTGACCCCTCAGAAATTAAAGAAACTTTTTGTTGTTGTTGTTTTTATTTTTCTTTACTTTAGTTTCTGAGAGTTCACTTGCAATGATTAAAAGAAACACGACTCTGAATTATTTGATTGTGAATATAACCCCTCACTCATCCCTCACTCATAATATTTAAATGTCAAGAAAGATGTTTATTCATTCTGTTTAAAAAAAAAGGTGAAATATACAACAGCAATTGAGACTTTGGTTGTTACTTATTCACAATATTTCATCTTGATCACAATAATGGCAAATTACTGCGAATGTTTTTTTTTTCCCTGAATGGAATTCAGTCATGTCTACAGGCAATCTACAGATATCACTGGTTCCTTCAGTAACAATTTATTGCATTATTATTATGTTTGATTATTTAAGCAGGTGTATTACCTTCTTGCGATATCTTGACCGGCAAATACAAAATAGTATACACACAAACACTACTAATGCACCAAAACCTCCAGCTACTCCAACCACTATGGCCATATTAAACTCCATTTCAGCTGTTAAAGTACTGCTGCTTCCTAAAAGGAACAAAATTTTAAAATAAATTATTTTTTGAAAAGATACAAAATTAAGCTAAATTAAATGAAAAGACTTTAAAGAAAAATTATTATTGAAAATGCTCCTGCTATTGTAAGGATGGCAAAGGATCAGTGATGAAGTCTCCCATGCTATTCAGTAGTGAATTTTAAACTCTGCATTTCAATTGAATGAGGTTTGGGGAATAAAATTAAGCTAAGTCTTAAAAGTCTGTGCAAACAACTACACCAAAACAATACAATGCAGGTATTCATCTGTTAAAAATAAGAATGTCATGTGATTGTTGTGTCATTCAGAAATACCTGATCTATAAAAAAAAAAAAAAAAAGAATTTTCTTTATTGCAAAAATAAAAGCAGACTTAAATTTAACTTGAAAAAAAAAATAAAACAAACTTCTAGGAGATTGTGAGATTTCAATAAAAAAGTAATTCATCAAAAATTATCATGTATTGGTTCACCCAGAACTGTTTGAAGGTTGTCTTCAAATTAGAGAATGCAATAATCACAAAATTGGAGTCCAGCCTTTCACTGAGAACTTCAATGCCAAATATCTGACCCCATTTAGAGTCTCTGTAATATTGATCTATCATTACATCTTCAATTAGTCACTCTTCTCAGAAATTAACTTTAATTTCAAAGTTAAAATTTTAATTAACTTTATTTTATCATTAATATTTGATTTCTAATTCAGGAAAGGAAATATAATATAAATATAAAGGCAACAGTAGAATTTAAAACTGTTTCTTGTATCTGAAGCAAATAGAATCGATATTCTTACCCCATTGGCATATGAAGGGATGCCGTATATTGCAAGATGTTTTAACTAAGACGTCACCAGTAATTGAGGAACATTCCGTAGATGACAAAAATCCTACTTGATGAACTCGTACAGGACCAGGGTTGGAATAAGGAAATTGGAGTTTCCTGATTACCTCAGCAAAATCTTTGACATCATGAGACTTCACAAATGCTAAACTGGAATTTTCTTTCTGAAAATGCAATTAATTCATAATCTAATTTTAAAACTGCAGAAATAAGGATTTGTTTTCACTGATAATTCCTCATTAGAATAACATTTACAAGTAGGCTAATGCATTTTAAAGAAATTACGATTTTAGTTTAAAGATAAAAAACCTTTGTGATTGAAGTGTTTCAGGAATAATTATTATTATTTTTAAAAGTTTGAGTGATTAGCTTTCTAGTAAATGTATAAGTTAAATGAATTCCAATATAATATTAAGTTACATATTCCTTTAATAGTTTTTACAGTAAAATTTGACTTTTCTTCATAATAGCACTATTTTAATAATATCAGAAGAATATGACTAAATTATTAAGATATTTACAGAAACATTAATTTTGGTATTTAAGTTACTATTAAATTGTCAGTAAATAACAATTTTATTGATTAATACAAAACTTTTACTGTTACCAAATAAGTACACTCTGTTGTAAAAAAATACAACATATCCTGAAGAAAGTATTCTATTGATATAAAACTTCGAACAAGCAATGAGCACGTAAAGATAAAGAAATGATTCCATTTCCATTGCAAAAGAACAAAGAAATGGCAAAATAATGGCCACATGTTGATAATACTAAATCTTCTGGCATGATACTAACTGATATCCTGGCATGGAATCAAATAATAGTCTAATGTTATCCTGTGACAGATTCTGCCAGATGTTCTGAAATTGTTGGGATACTCCTGCGATGACTGCAGCTGCCTTTTAAGAATATCCCAGAAGAGGTCTGAAGATCTGACTAGCCATGGAAGAGTATAAGCCATGGAAGAGTGTAAGCCATGGAAGAGTGTAAGCCATGGAGGCTTTGTCGAGAGTTGTTTTTGTGAGGTATGGCATTATCGTGCTAGGAAATAGCCCTGGAAGATGTGACAGCATAGGCAATATAATTAGCTGCAGAATGTAATCAATGTACAGAAGTACTATCAAAATACTTGTAGCAAAATCAAGAGAGATCAGCAGAGAAGGCTCCCCAGACTACAACCCAAAGCGTAATAACCTTATGCTGCTCTACCACTGCAGCAGGATTAGAGTGATGACCAACATCTCTCCATACATGATATTCATCTATATCAATAGAAGTGGGATTCATTGCTAAAAAGAACACATTTCTAATTGAACACCATTCAGGATTCCTGGGCTCAACATCACTCCAGATGTTGCTGCTTGTGTTGGATAGTTGGTGTCGACATCTTAAGGGATGTAAATCCCTGCCTCTGTCAAACATCGCTGAATGGTGTCACTTGATAATATATGTGTAGAGGAAGCTTCATGCCTTTGGATGGAAGACAGGGACACCATTGGTGTTTATGGCTGCTCTTGTGATCACAGAGCCTTGATCACAGTTTCCCTGGGACATCGTTCATGAGGGTTATAGGTGCCCTCCTGGATCCACTACTACCAGCATCGTCTGACTGTCACATTACTCTGACCAAGACAACTCTTGACGTTCTGTATCATCACCAGTGACTTCTCTAACCTATGATGCAGCTTCTTTCAAACTCACTCAGTTTCTGGTACTGTCGATGGGTGTATAGTAGAGGCATCTTCACAAACTACTTAATGTAAAGGAATATCAGAAATATTTAGATTGGTCTAGTTCTCCTTATATTGGCTCCAGAATGTGCCCTTCTCATATACTCTGGAAACACCAGGTGCGATGAATGCTGAAATTTTAATCATGTGTATATGTAGCTCAAAGGTGTCTGCACATGAGTTTCAAGGCTCTCACTCTATTTTTTAGGGGTATGTCATTATTTTTTTTTTTTAATAGAGCATATATTTCAATAAATATATGAAATATGTTGTTGATTACAGAACAGGAGCCACAGAGAAATTACAGGGAACTAATTTGAAATTTGGATCTCATGCAAAAAAATAACAATTGAGGCGTTGACATGGGAAAGTAAGTAAAAAAAAAAATCATTTTGCAGATTTTTCATTGAAAAGATGGTAAGACATATCACCAATGGCATAGCAATGGCAGTAAGTCAAAATTTTGAGTGATGTAGTTCCTACGAATGATACCAGATGGCACTTGTGGTAAGTATACATGAGCTTGCAAAACTGTTTTTTGCTTCCCCTGGAAAATTTGCTTTTCGTGACTTACTACCTTTCCCATGTCAACACCTTAATTCATTAACAAGTAAAACTTAACATAACTGCTTAAAAAATAGTTGATTACTTTGAAGACATAATAACTAAAATCAAACTTGCTTATGATTGTTTCATTATAAGAATATGTTTCCCTTTGTAATTGAAATAACTTTATATAATATTTGCTTTATTTGTTAACAGCTTTTTGCTTAGATCTCTATAAAGATATTAGGCCTAGATAAGTATAAGTGTAGATAAGCTCTATTGTAATGTAAGTTTTGATGATAGAGTGTGAAAACAAAAGACGACTACAAAAAAATGCACTGAAAATATATATAGTTTATCATTCAAATAAAATATCAGAATATATATATATATATCAATAAATCAATAAATCAATATTTATGTCACATTCAGAGAAATATCAACTAACTGCTGACTATATCTATTATATTTTGATGGGTACAAAAACATTCAAATACAGAGACATTACCTTACAAAAATCTTTTGCTTCATCACTTGTCATAATTCCACCAATATAGAGATAACATCCAGAGTTAATACTAAACCAGCCAGGTGGACAACTGCCTAAAACAAATTAATGCTAGTTATATGAAATCAAATCAGCAATGGATATCAGTAAAAATATTCATTCCATATATTTTGAAATAAACCTATAAAATATTTAATCTTTACCATAATTAATAAAAAAAATTAGTCTCTTTAACTTATATTGCATGAAATAATGTATGCAAATTTTACAGTCTATTAAATATAGATATTATAGACATTAAATATGAATTCTTGACTAAATATGGCAATTCTTTTTTTTTAGAATCAGCAGATGAATTGTATAAAAGCCTTTCTTAGTTTATTTATTTAGACATGTGTTTTTAAAAAAGAAATTAATATTTTTTAAATTGCAGAAATTTTCTTTCCATAATAATTACTGTAAATTACTTACCTTTGATTAAAGGATTCTTTGAAGTTAGGAATGGTTCATAATCAACAGTAATTAGATTGTTTTCATCTCTTCCATCGTGAATACGAGCAGATATTGCAATGCTTTGATTGTAGTTCCACCAATTAGACGAGGCATTAATTGAACCCCTTCAGGAAGAAAAAGGAACAATTTTTTTGTATAACAAAATTATAGCTAAACCTGTTTAAAAATACAAGAATTTTTATTCTGTTTGGAGATGGTTAGGAAGACACATTAATAAGATTTTCAATTTTCAGACCATCATTAATTGGAGGGTTCAGAAGCCAATCAGTGTAAGTCAATAAACCAAAAAATGAAATACAGTAGAGTCCCGATTATCCGAGTTAATGTGGACCAAGACTAACTTGGATAACCGAAAAACTCGGTTAAAGTTAAAATTGTAAATAAAATAAATCGTATAGGTTTAAATGTATATTTTAACAAATATAAAAGTTATACAGATACACCACATGCAATTCATATTGTTACGATAATTTAAGAATTCTTTTACTTAAAAAAAAAAGTCCTTAATTGTTTTTTATTTTACGTTACTTTGGCGTTTTTCCGAAACCATTCCCCGATTCCAGATAGGGGTCATATGACTAGACGAACGAAGATTAATTGCAACCAATATTCTGTGAATTCTCTTTCGTTTTCCTGAGTGTTTGTGAGATCACATTCAGAATTTTTTTCGGTAGTTTTAAAAATGAAAAATGTAGAACCAAAAAAAAATTCCTAGAAATATTTGATAGTGCGGTTAAAGCGGGAACTTGGATAATTGGGGCTCGATAATCGGGGTTTTACTGTAGGTTTTTTTAAAATTATGTACCGGTACCAAAAATGTCCTTCAACCTATAATTTGTTTGGTTTCCTTCAGCTTCTCCTTTTTTGAATCAAATCCTTATTACAAAATATCTTGCTTTTATTTATTTATTTATTTATTTATTTATTCTTTTATTAATTTTTTTGATAAGGACTTCAACCAAGTTTATTTCCATTTCGCAATCCTTCCTGTTTCAATTCATTTTCTCCATAATGAGAAATGCAAGAGTTAAGACTATATCTCAGCCATATTGTGATAATAACAATAAAAACTGAATTATTAGATAACGTCAAAGACGTTAATAACGTAAAAATATGTTATTTTGTAAGCTGTCTCAAAAAAGATTTTGGTTTCTTTTTTTCCCTTTTTACAGAGATTAATTCAAAAGAAAAACAAAACACACAATGGTTTTAAAGGTAGAAGTATTAATGACTAAGTTTACTGTCAATCAGTTGTTAAGTTAAAGTTAAAGTGCCCCACGATAAGCCTACACAGGCTTTTGGGGGTTGCAGGAGGTCAGGCTCCCAGTGTTTAGGACCAACGGGACGAAGTTGAGGTCGGGTGGTCAGCTCGAAGCACGCCCGCCTTTAACTCCCGAGAAAGAAACCCGGTACCCATTTTACAGAGGGCTGGGTAGATCCTCGGACCTGTTTGGAGATGAAAGGAGCATGGAAAAAATCCCAGTCCTCCGCCGAGGCCGGGAATCGAACCAGCCACCTCCAACCCGCAGCCAATCAATCAGTTGTACTTTGTCAAATTGTAAATATGACTGAAATATTGACTGTTAATTTAATTAACAAGATATATCTCAACCTTAATTTATAAATTTAAAATATATATTAGAATCAATTATCCTAAGTACTCACCCTGGAAAGTATTCAGTCGACATTTCAAAGTCATTATTAGGATTCCAAAACACATTCCAGTGATACTGTTGATCGGTGCTACCTGAAAGAAGAGTGCTGGAATATTTCGGATGAAAGGAGGTGTTATTATGAAACGTGTTATTACTGAACACTTGGGAACTAACACCTTTCAATTGGCTTTTATCAAAAGAGCTGCTTAAGATGAACTGTCCACTGTTGTTGTGAAGATAATTATTTTTGAAATCTACTCGTACCTAAAAAATACAAACAAAATAGATATTCAAACTGTAATTTATCAAACGGTGTATATAAGTCAAATACACTAAATCTCAAGATTTTTATTTTAATACTCGTGTAAATAAATCATCAATCATCCTGAAATTTTTATTAGTCATCTAATTCACTTAACTCTTAAACAAATTGATGGATTCCCGTATCATTTCTGAAAGTAAAACTTCTTATATAAGAGTAACAATCTCACAGAAATTGAAATGAGAAGTTCGCAAATTTAGAACCAAAAAGCAATAATTAAAAAAAGATTCTGGATAAATGCATAGTTACTTGTTTTAAAACAAGAAATTGGTTTGCGTTCCAACTTCAAAAATGCATGGTAAGTTCATTAAAAAAAAAGAAAAAAAAGTTGTTTATTGACAATCAAATATTGATGACATATGATATAAGAAGTCATTTGGAAAGTACCAAAATTTAGTAGAATAAAACAGTAACAGTTCAAAGATGAACTGACAAGAAGTGTGTTGTAGAACAGCAAACTCAAAGTTTTTATATGACAGGTTTTTTTATTCTTTTTTCCTCCAGGTAATCTGGCATTAGAATTGAATATTGCAATTTTTAACTCATAGTTCCTTATCTATTGCTAAGATTTATCGCAAAATCAAAAGGAATATTTTCTTAAAACCTTATACTAAAATTTCAGTTATGTAAGTTGGGTCAAATAGTCTTTGAATTGTCTTGAACACATTTGAACAGACAGATTACACGTATTCTGACTTGATATTGCATTCTAAAACTGTTTTAACCTCTTTCGTCTTTGATACAAATTACAGGCCATTAGGTTGTAGATACATTCAGAATATAATATGGAATGGACAGTGTTTCCTTAAATAATCACATACATCATTAGATCAACTAAGAACAGCAGGAGAATCCCATTTCGAAGAGTTCAAGGATTTTTTATGTTTTGTCTTTTCTATCTCTTATTAACCTTTCCCATAAAATTCTTTTCTTGCATCACACTTACCAATGACATCACAACCCTTCATGCATTAAACAATCTGAAATCTTAAATGTTGTGATTCTTATTGAAAAATCTCACTGATATTCATCACTTGATGACAGAACTGTGCAGTAATTTCAGCTAATGTCAACTTGTTCTGTGTAGTTTTTAACCACATCAACTATCAACTGTTCTTGGCAAGTGATCTATAAATGATGAATGTGCTGGAAAGCGATGGGAAGGATTAGCCAATGAACAAAAAATATCCAGAAATTTACCAAGAGCCAAGGCTGTAGCAACTTTTAGATTAATAACAGGCCATGATTATTTACAAGCTCACCTTCATCGAATAGGTTTAGCTGATTCCGATATTTGTCCCTTATGTGATTCTGGAAGAATGGATGGCCCACATCTGGAGAAATGTAAAGGCTTGGCTGATTTTGAGGAAAGAAATCAAACAGGTCTTTACTGGGAGGCTCGTCGGCGAACGGCAGAGATGCCAAGAGCTGGCATTGGATAAACTAAACTAAACTAACGTAACAAATGATGATACTCTTTTATGGCCTGCAAATGATTATCATTGTAAATTCAAGAGGATTTCCCATCTTTTTCCTGAACTCTGAATCTACAAATCCCAAATTTCTTATCCAAAATTGATTAAAAAAATTGAGGAGTTACCTTACTTTGTTAGATATTTGTAATTTTCATTCTATTATTTTGTTTTTCTTGTTTTAAAGCTGGCTTAAATAATAGCGAACAATATCATATGTTTAAGTGCAACAAGATTTTTCAGCTACTTGTTAAAGTATCCCACGACAGGCTTGGACAGGCCTTTGGGGTCACGGAAGGTAAGGCTCCCGGCGTTTCCTAACCAACGGGACTACATTGAGGTGGGTGGTCAGCCCGACGCCCGCCTGCCTTTAACTCCCGGGAAAGAAACCCAGTGCCCATTCTACAGAGGGTTGGATAGGCCCTAAGACCAGTTTAGAGGAGAATGGAGCGTGGAAAAATTCCCGCCCTCCGCCGAGGCCGGGAATCGAACCCGCCACCTCCAACCTGCAGCCAAGCGTCCTTACCCACCCGGCTACCGGGCCCACACATCTTTCAGCTACTTGACATGAAGAAATATAAACTTAAGCTCTGATTTGCTTTATTCTCATTAAATACAGCAACTGTAAATGAATTTCACCAATATCCTGTCATTTTCTGATTTTAGCACAAATATTTTGACTGAGGAAATAATATCAATAGTTCAACTACATATCCTGCAAAAAGTATTGCAATATCTATTTCTTCAGCATTTCATGTAAGAAGGCTTATAAGGCTTAAATTTTATGTTTATTTTTGAGGTTTACCATTGGTTTAGTTGATGATGTATCATTCCCTAGATATTGCATAATATTTTCTGATTTAACAAATCTCTGGATTACACAGACTAAAATCACTACAAAAGTATTGAACAAGTACATTTCAACAGCATATTTTCAAGCTGTTTAAGTGTGTTTAATTATCATAATAAGAGTGAAATAATACTTCCAAAGAAGAAAAGTAATGTTTCGATGCATTAGGAAGGGATAAAAATATGACAATAGCTACAAGATGTCAGTGTTCTGAGGCAACCGTTTCCAGAATGATTAAGATATACGAAGGAAATGCAGACTATAGCCAAGGAATGGATGATCTAGGATTTCTACACCAATATAAAATAATATTTTCATAAGATTATAGAAACAAAGTTCATTTAAGCCATCTATGTAATTCTTCAGAGAGAAATATGAGAGTACATGTGTAAAGCCAGGAACTGGTTGTGGACAGCTTGTAAATATGGCTTACAAAACTCCTAAACAAAAGAAGAAGCTTTGTTACCTAAGGTAATGATTTGTTAAACATTTGCAATGAGGTTAGACAAGAACTGATCTGCCAGTGATTGGAGGTGAATTTTTTCATCTTATTGTTTTTTCTTTATCAAAAACAAAATTGAAGCCATAGGAGTAAAATGCCTCATTAGAATCCTGATATTTGCTCTTTCAACAGTGGTTTGGAACTATATGTCATACAAAAGTATATGAAAGCTGCATTTTGTTGAAAAAAACTATGAAAAGTGAACAGTATATTAATGTGCTCAACCTTAAAGAAATGCCTCAGCAAATGTTACATTTCTAATGGAATCAGTGATTTTTCCAACAGCAGTTGGCTCATTTTAATGTAGCATTATTTTGTATTTTAAAAATTTAAATTGCTTTTGCTATTATCCTTGTGTAGATGAAGGAGGACCTTTCAAAACTGAACAACACAGTCCTTTCATGGCCTGCAAACTGTCCATACCTGAAATATTATAAATCTTCGGTAGGAAGTCAAAGAAAGAACAACATCCAGAGACTGCAGTGCAACTAATGGAGACAATTACTTCAGTTTGGTACCATAAAATATCTACGTAATCTTTGTCAAACATTGGTTCATTCAATGCCCAACAGAGTAGCTACAGGAATTAAAGCCAGAGGAAATATTAATGATTTATAGAGAGAGAAGACTTACTGTGGTATTTGGTCAGTTTTGTATATTGTAATCTCAAAAATTTATAGCTATCAAAAAGCTTACTGTGTTCCTCGAAAAACAGATACAGTTTAGTGCCTTTTCATGTTCTTTATATTGTCCCTGGCACTTTTGTTTATTTCCTTTCGCCTCCATTCTTTCTGTGCAATATTTCTGTAATATATTCTATTTCTCTGTGATTATTTTCTACTTCTATATTACTCTCTAAACCGTTATTGACCTTCCACTTCTTGATCTACGATCTACGACTGTTGGAGAGCAACTGCCCAATGCGATCTTCCCAGGACTCCATCCTGGCAACAAAAACTCCCCAAACGCCTCATCCGGCCACATCCACGGGAGTCATAGTGAACACAGAATCTTCCCTTGATGACCAGACTGTGAAGGTCTATCGAGCCTAGTGGCGATCATCACTTCTGTGTAGAGCTCTTCAAAACTCCTGATTTCCAGAGAGTTTAAATGGACTCTACGACCAGGTGCATATTGTAGTTCTTGATATTTGTTTATTCTTATTCTCTTCACCTAATAAAGTCTTTCTTGGAAACCATCCTCCTGTTTTAGTTTTACTTTATTTATTTGAAAGGCACAGGCCACTGATGAGTCCCTGCAGCTTGGCTAGCTTTCCACGGCTCCTTCCTTTTTCTGACCAGTCCCCTCACACCCTGCTTACCTAACTCCTTCTTAATCTTGTGATCGCGGTTTGCTTTGGGAAAGCACTCGATGGTGGGTGCTTAAAAACCAACACGTAATAATATAGATGCCAACACATACAGACAAAAGTAGGAAATTGCCTACCTATGGAATTTTCAAATTTAATGTAATTCATAGATTTCTTTCTCATAAGATGATGAACAGATATTTTAAAAATTGTAATTTTTTTAAGTTGGTATTTTTTACTTCAATTAATTTTTAGAATTTTACAGTGTAAAAATATTTTGCTCCTCTCCCCCCATTGTGCATGCCCATTGTTCATTATATACTTACTAATAAATTAAAATTATATTTTAGGCTTTAATTTGTTTGAAACAATCATTCCATGTCATTTCAACATTTGCCTGTACAATAGTCGACATAATAAATCACTTGCTTTCAACAAAAACAATAAATTTACAAATCTTGCAATACTTTGGCTGGAGTGTATCTAGCAACTACTATTATTGATGTTTTTTTAATGGCCTGTGGTGTTTTATCTGCTTTTAACAAAATCCAAATGATACAAATAGCTTCATCAAGAAACAGTGGAAAGACCTAAGAGACCTAAGAATACAATTTCACTACAGAATAGTAGCAGCTTTTTAACTCAGTTCAAACTCTTGTTAGCTTTATTATTTGAGGTTGATTTCTGTGTTAAATATAGTATTGTTGTGTAATATAAACTACCAAACCATTTCTTATCATGTTCTTTATGATCTGTGCTGATTTTTTTTTTTTAAATCATTTTTTCTCTTATATTTTTCAAATAAGGCTTTTTGTTTGTTTGTTTGTTGGTCTTATTTATTTATTTATTTTTTTTCACTCTTCCATTGCTACTTTTATTTTTAATAAATTGTTACTTAAGATCTTCTTAATATTAAAAACAAAGTTATCTCTAGAAATAACTCTACATTTCTAGAAACAAGTATTTGAAATAAAAGCATACTTACTTTATCAAGCTGAACCACGTTTGTAAGTGGAACCAAGTTGTGAGTTATAATGTTGTCTTTAATTGAAAAGTCTTGATTGGGAATCATTTTTAATCCTTTGATCTCTAATGCTGGTCTATTTTCAGTCTTTGTAAACAAATTATTTACAATTTCAGCTTGTAATGCAGAGGCCCTAGTTTCTGAACCAGCAACAACAGATAATCCTCCTTGATTATTAATAACAGCATTATTCTATCAAGAAAAAGAAAGAAAAACAATTAATTAAAAATTTAAAGCATTTTCCAATTAAATTTAATAATTAGTAATATCCTCCAAAATAAAAATATCCTCTATTTTTATTTATTGAGTCCATCACAAGTATTAACTGCTGTGAGGACATATTGTAGCATCCCAGTCAATATCGACAAACTTGAAATTTATACAACCTGAAAAGTCTTTGAATTATTATTCTTTATTCTGAATAATAAAGTATCTTATCTGTATTTCCTAATTTCTAAATTAATGAATGATAACAATAAATTATTTAATTATTATTATTAATTTTGAAAAGATTTTTATTTAATTTTTTGTTTGATTTTTTAGTTCTTTTGAATGTTCATTTCAAATTAAAAAAAGAGTAAACGCTGTATTATAAGAAGCTGTCAGTGGTAAATTTTGTAATGGATACAACAGGCAGAGATTTCACAATAGCTAACAAAGGATTAAAAACTTATTATGGGAGCACAGACAGAACCGTACGGGAAAGGGTACAAGAATATGTAGGAGCATATAGAAGGAAAAAGCGAATATTTCAGATTGGGCAAACCATTGTTTTAATGAAAACCATAATCCGGATCCAATAGCAGATATTTTGTACAAAATTGAAGAAGACACTGAGAGGTTCATAACAGAAGCCATAATAATGAGAAGTTTCGAATGTATGAACAAAGAAAAAGGAAAAAATGTTAATGATTATTCAGTAAAACTATTTAAAGAAGGGATAAAAGACATAAAAAAATTTGAATAATTTAAATTGTTAAATATTGTAATATTCTATAATATATTGTATACTTGTGTATTTTTATACAGTAAGATATATTGTGTACGTATGTACTGTTAAGTTAGTTCTATGTTTAATTTGAAACTTGCCATCTGTTACAGTTCTTAAGAAGATGTAAGAAATAGGTATAGTAAATATACTAAATTTAACCTTAAGAAGATCGGAAATGCAGGTTAAAATATTGTGTATAATAAATAAGAAGTTCTCAAGAAGAAGTATAAAGTATCAGGTAATAGAAAATGCAGATTTGAAATATAATAGTATTAATATTATTAACAATGTGTTGTGGATATAAAATGCCAATAGAAAACAACATAATATCAAGAGATAGTCTTGTGAAACTTAATCTAAATTGCTGACAATGTTAAGTGTCAAAAACTTAATAAAACAAATCGATATTACTGAAACTGAAATCAGAAAACAGTTAATTTTATTTCAAATTTTTATGAATTTTTTATCAAAAGAAACTTTTATTTTTGCATGTGCAATATTTATCCAGCAAATACATTTTTAAAAGTTAAAACACCATGTCTATATCCTCAAATGAGTGGAAGCAGAATAAGAGAGGTGCTTCTGCAATCACCAGCCTACGAGATGGAAACCAAAAGGTTGGTGATCTTTGCTTGCCTCTCTTTACTTCTTTTTATTATTAATATTTTTTCATCAACTTTTACTTCAAATACATCGTTACAGTTTATTAAGTAACAAAATGTTGTACAAACTTTTACATAACGGATGACTTGTATGAAAGTCTATACACATTCAAAGTTAAAAAGTTGAAGTGTCCCACTGTAGGCCCATGGGGTCGCAGGTGGTAAGGCTCCCAGAGTTTTGTGACCAATGTGACTAAGTTGAGACCGAATGGTCAGCCCAACACTCGCCCACTTTAACCCCCCCCCCCCCCGAAAGAAAACTGGTAACCATTTAATAGAGGGCTGGGTGGACCCTAGGACCCACATGGACGTGAATTCAACGTGGAAAAATCCCTCCTCCAGACCACAGTCAACCAGGCCCACCTATAAATATTTAGTAATCCTTTACTATTAATTGAAATAATACCAAATACCTTAAATATTAGATGTCTTGTGTTCTGAATGTCCATTGTAATCGATGCATTAGATGCAGTAAAATTTCCAAACAGTTTCCGATTGTTGTGTGAAAAGTGATTTTCTATAATTGAGACGCTAGGACTGATTTCACCAACTGAGGAATAACTGAGGCCACCCAAGAAATTGGAACTGATTACATTTTCAGTGAGATTATGAAGGGTCTGGATTTCAAAATCTAGGAAAGAAAAATACAAAACAAATTTTTATTTATGAAAAGAAATCAATCTGATGCAAGAAAATCAAAATAATTTAGCTTTTAAATGTAAGAAGTTCTTTTTATATAAAATGTCTTATATATAATTAATGTATCTCAACTAGAAAAAGGTGAGAGACTTTCTGCTAAGGCTTTAAATCTTTACGAATTTAGTTGAAGGGATTTATCCCTGAAAATTATACCTGAAGAAGATCAGTAAAGAATTTGTAGCTGATCGAAATATTGTTATAAAAACATGATGGAGAATATAATGAAGAATATAATAAAAGGTTTTTGTTTTCTCCTCTTGAGGAGAATTAGATTATTGAATTAGATGGATTATTCAAATTAGGTTTTGAGAATGGAGTGGATTCTAGAATATTTTCCATGTTGTGGTTTCCCCCCAAAAAATCTGTACTGGTCTTTTTTTTATGCATAATTGGAGATTTGTGATAAAAATATAAATGTCAGAAGGGGTTACGAGTAAAAAGGGTTGCAAATCATTATTCTAGAAAGATCCCCAAGAAGGATTTCAAGTGCAAGAGATATAAAACAATTCATTTTATTTCTAAAGTTCCTCTTCCTTCTTGTTATGATGTTATAACAGTGTGTGAGTCTGCTGAAAGCTTCGCTTTTCTCCAGTAACAATAGAGATTGGCCGCAAGGTTGGCGATGTCACTAAGACACTGGCCTCTCACCTCTGAGTTCTCATGTGGGTTTCATTGATGGTGGCGATCTGCGCTGGGCAGGTTTTCCCGGGGTTCTCCGGTTTCCCCTGCATTTCTCACACCATCCTTTCTCAGTCTTTCTCTCCGTCTGTCCTTCTTTCCGTGGGATAGCACAGTAGATCTTTCAGGTCGACGTGCTCGGCAGTCATGCCACCCACTTTCAATTAATCTAATCTAATCTAACAATAGAGATGTTACCAGAATTTGTAGCATAATTTACAAACTATTTAATTTAAAAGCGAGCTAAAAAATATCTAATAATGAATTTTAAGTAAATGCTTCTTACCATAATTTGGTGGAAATGTTAAGACTTCAGCAACAAATCCCATTGACTGACTACCAGCAGAAGCTTCAATCTGGACACTAAGACCTAGTCCAGTAGAGCGGAACAAGTTATGCCTTTCAGGTGAATTGTGGGTAATGTTACCGAGATATCTATGAGTGTTATTGTAAACATCACCATCATAAATATGAATAACATCTTCAATATTAGTGTCACTGAACAGATGAATTTGTAGCAAACGAAACGCTATTGTCCGTGATGCTTGAAACACCTTAATACACACTCTATCTTCTGGATGGTATTTATAATAAAGCAAAATGCGATTGTAGATGGTTAAATATTTTTCAGGCCCACATATATCCACCATTCCAAATATATGATAAGGAATATTGATAGATTGTAGAGGATCAAAAGATGATGTGTCTGAATTCCTTGTATCCCCATGTAAGTTGACTACGTTGATACCAAATCCCAAATTATTTGAAATTCTGTAAATAAAAAAAGTAGTTTAATTAAGTCCTTTAAAAAGATAGTTGTGTAAAAAAGAAATGTTAAAATACAAAAAAATATTAAAAATTTTTTAGGAAGAAGTAATATAATTGTTCTTACTTCACAATTTCTCAAAAAAAAATCTGCACAAAAGTGCTTCTGAAATTATCTTCTATTTATCATAAAAGGAATCATTTCTAAATTCCATCAATAAATAATTATAATAATATGAAAAAGCATTAAAGCTGTCTATACAGAGCTTTAAGAAATGAAGTCAATGTGCCTCAAAGTGATAAGAGTTGCCAGTTGTTCTGTATCATATGCAAAATCCCCAATTTACTGCTAAAAAGTAATTACTCTATTTTATGATGAGATACACAATACT
>JAFIDM010012231.1:13991850-14002204 GCA_023159025.1 Thereuonema tuberculata | reverse complement strand
GGGGATGTACTAAAAGTGTGGAAGTTACTGTAATAACAACTTCATGATGAGTACCGGCACCTTTTTTCCTAGAAAAACAGCACTGGTTTAATTATGATAACATTACACTGAACAATATAAACAAAAATAAAACTTAATTTTTATACACAACAGTTGAGAAATTTATGACATTATTTCATAGGTAAAAAAAAAACATTTTTATGATATCTTGTAACTTATTAGAAAAAACTCCATAAACACCTTATGGTTATATTTCGACTTTTAATTCCAAAGTCTTAATCATACCTCTATAGAAAGTGAGAAACATCTCTCACTTTCCCAAAAAACTTTCTAATAAGTTACAAGATGTTTTAAGTTTGGTATCTGTAGAAGATCGACAATTTTATGATTTTTAATTGCAGTAATATATCTTTTAACATCACTATCAGTTACACAGACTAAACTAAAATTAGGCATAATCTAAAGTCCAGTTCACAAAAGAAAAGCGTTCTATGATGTAATATGCTTACAGATTGATGTTTCCAGGAAGCAACAACAACATCTATTGTTCAACTTTGTAACTAAATCTGATAAACATAACAAAAACATTCTGGTTTTTGTATTTTCTACAGTTATGAATATATTTTTATATTATTGTTTTATTTAAATAATTTTATAATTTTTTGACTTGGCTTGGCTGTGTAATGTTGATGTAGAATTTCCTCCTATTAATTCCACCATACTTCATTCCCAGCTCCATTCCCAGTTGCAAAGATATTTTGCTTCTGTTGAATTGACTGAAAAGATTGACTTTGACTGAAGCTTTGAATGAATGATAACAAGTGTTGGGTATTCATTCTAAAACTGAATAATTTCACTGATAGTGGCTCCAACAATACATAAGTCAAAGTCATCCATATCTGCCTTTGGCTTTACACAAATCCACTTCATGCCACAGTGGTGGAAGAATTCCCAGCAGTGGAAGTGATTTCCCATGGAAAGACCATTTGCAAACAATTTTCTACACCATCGAAATGGAAAAAAATTGTTGTGGTACCGTTCTATCCAGCGCTTCAGAAATACGTATTTCATCACTCTGACTCTTGGAGTATTGAAAAACATTCCAAACTATAGGTTTAACTGGGTAATATCTTCTCTCACATACTGATAGTAACTCGCTTTTATTTCTATGTTTGAGAAACGCCATTTCTATGTTTGACTTCATAATTTTCAGGCAAATATCATAATTTGCCAAATAAAAAGTTTTTCTCAAAAGAGAAAAGTTGAGTTAACTATAATATAAAAAAAATGTCAAAAACCAGACAATCTTCATATCTGATAAAATATGTCTAAGAATTTGTCCAATGTCAAGCTCTTTACTTTAAAGACTGTATTTAAATGGGTCATCAAATTGTTGTTTTTTAATTTAACAAATATATTGTTTAAAATTGACCATATTTTCACAACTTTGCAATCTTTTTTAACAATTACTATCAGGAAAATTCTTGTAAAGATTTACTATAGAGTAGTTTCCCCCCAACCCCCCCAGAAAAAAACCCCAAAATATATTCCCAATATGTAATAGTGTAGTGTTTACAGATGGAATGTTTACCAAACACAGAGATATAGGCTTAATTTTCGTTCCATAATGCACCATTAAGATATTAACATACATTAAGAATGATCCACTACTTGTACAACCCATCTCTTAAGATTTTCTAACATTAACTAATACAGAGAATGACAAATGAAGGGAGATATTACTTTTTTAATGAATTGGTTGTTGAAAATCTTAATAAATGACTGTTTGATTTTTCATTTTTTCAATAAATATTTATCCACCGAATATAGATACTGTGAAATAATATTTTAATAAAAAATTTTAATTTTTATATACGAAGTAATATTTTGATAATAATATTAAATGTAATAGTATTTTATGAGATGTTAATCTCATAAATATTAGGTCTGCTCTAATACTACAGTGCTAATATAAAGCTTGACAAACAGTGGCGTAGTGTGGGTTTCAGCTGCCCAGGGCATAGGCCAAATTCGCCGCCCCCAAAAAGTGCCACCCATTATATGAAAGAATTAATTCTCGCTGAATATTCGTTGTGAACAATCCAATCACAAAATAATACACAGGGAATTACCACAAAGCAACTGGTTACTACAGAAGGTGTTGGCAGTCGCTAGAGCAAGCGAGATGACTACGCTCACTTAAATAAAGAGGATTTCCCGATTCCATTACAGATTAAATAATAAAAAGTTCCGCGCTCATTTTAATCGGTCCGAATTGTAGGTGCGACAAAAATATGAAAAGAAATGGCTCAAATTTTTAGTTCAGATTACAAGAAATTATTAATTTTTGAAATTTTGCTGCCCCAAAAAAGTGCCGCATGGGGTGGGCCGCCCCCACCATTTCTTGCTACGCCACTGTTGACACAGGAATGAGGCTCCAGAATGTGTTTTATATTAAACATGTTATGAGAAACAAAACTAAAATTCAGAAAAACTTACAGAGGGTTTTCTTAAAGGCATACTTACTTTCAATGGCAGTTATTAATAGAATTACTCCTCCCAACGGTTGTTTACCTCCTTTATATTTAATCACTATAGTTGATCCTTTAGATATGGTTGGGAAAATATTCAACATTTTCTTCAAATTCCACACTTCACTTGAGTTTTTACTTTCCTGTTCTTGATAAATAAAAATTTCCTCTGTGGAGAAAAGGGATGGAGGATTTAAAATTTGAATTCCAAACACATTATCCTCTGTTGTTTCGAAAATATTTTCAATGGTCTGCTTCTGACGAGGTGTTACAATAAAAAAGCTGTCACCCCTTTTTAGGGTAACCGTCTTACTTTGGTTGTTTAAATATATCACTCTAGTGGAATCTGCTTTTGTAATCCATTTCGCCACATCCTTCTGACGTCTTGAACTCAAAGAAGAATCCAAATGAATTCCACTTCTCAAATTATCTCTGATCATTGTTTTGGTTATAGTCAAACCGGGCATCTTGGTACGAATTCCATATCCAAAATTCTTGTTTATTTGACACTGAAACACACCATGTCTTGTAGAACTGTGATAGATATTATTAAATATCGTATCCAAACCTGTGTATAAATTATTTTCTATGTATACGTGATCTAAAATATGATGGGCTAAATCCATTTGTATAGCACCTTGAAAATGTCTTGAATGGTAATCTAACAGTCCTGCATGTTCAATGTGAAAAAATTTAAGTTCACTTTCTTCTGCTAAAGAACCAAATCTTAAACCGGCCCAAGAGGGCCTGTAACAACGAAGGGCAACATCATTTTCATGGGTACAAGAATTTTCAAAATCATTGCTTCTCTCAGATTTGCACTTGGTTACATCATTATCCAAATATTGGCACTTGACGTTGCTTAATAGTATTTTGCGAGTTGAGTCATCAGAAGAAAGCTTACGAGAATTCACTTTCCAGTCGTCTGGGTTAAGAACTAACCCCAACTGCTGGCACACAATTGCAGCACTTTGAACTGTCCAGCCATAATCACAGACGGTTCCCCATTCTTCATTATCTTTAATTAGTAATCGACCTTCTTCATAGAATTCAGTAGAGGTCCCACCAATTAAGCGAATATTAGAGATACTAATTTGTGATTTAAAATCATTTGAAAGTGTAAAACGAATTCCATTTTGCTTTTCAACATTTTTACCATCACACTTGAGTTTTCCTTGTATCATTATGCCTAAGGAATTTTGAAATTTTAGTACAGTAGTTTCAGATATTTCTAATAAACTTCGTGGCCGAACATAAATATCTCTAGTTACAATATATATACCTTTCTGTAACGCCACTTTCCCCATAACCTCTCCACCAATTTCAAACTTATTTGGTGTATGAAACGTAGGAATGTATGGAACTCTGTCATCAGAAACAATGTCTGTGTTTGGATCACTTTCCACTAACAAGTATGGTTGGATCTGAATTTCTGCCAAATTATATCGGTTTTTTCGATCAAACACACGCTGATGATTTATTTCTTGTTCTTTAGAACCTAAAAAATTGTAAGTAGCATTTATGATGTCGTGTCTGTCATCCAAATGACACCCAATCTCATATTCAGAAGATGGATTATGTAGGATATTTCGATAAACCTGTACATTGGATGAAGACACTGTCACCACTGCTGCGACACTACTGCGTGGGTTTAAATTTGGGAAAGGCTCTTTGGCTATATTAAACTTTATCCAATTATGAGTAAACAATAATGACTGAACTTCACTTCCTTGTATTAAGCCAATATTGGCTACAAAAGCACCATTTTCATTGCTTCGAAAAACATTCTCCTGCACTAAAACTTTAGAAGGTATCTCATAAAATGAATCTTTGTTGGAACCTTTAATTAGAAGACATTCTGCCGTGTTTTCATAAAAATAATTATGTTCTATAATTGCATCTATATTTATAGCCGGCATAATTTGAACTGATAAACGTCTGTTTTTTAGGAACTTATTGTTTGTAATGAATAGCTTATTCATTGATACACCTTTTGATGTACAGGAATCAAATACAACCACTTTATCAGAGCAATTTTCAAATGTATTCATTGTTATATTCACCAAAGAAGCACCACAATATCTTCCAATAAATACATCAGTCTTTAAATTATTTGAAAAGTAGGATGAGACAACAGTGGCTTTCTGATGAACTTTCTTAAACCCTCGTGAATCAAGCACTTGTACTATAACTCCATGACCATTATTATTACTAATGTTACAGTTTGAGAAATTACTTTGTCCTCCATCAGTTATCACTTTAATAGCTGTATCTCCATTATCTGTCAATACATTCTCTGTGAAATTAACGTCACCAGAGCCTCCTAAAATTTGAACACCACCTTCACTGTTATTTGAAATTTCTGAATTTATTACGTGAATCATGCTGAGCATATCATAAACTGCAACTCCTGATCCCAAATTGTTATTGACTGCACAGCCAGAAATGTTAACATCATATGCCTTGCCTGTAAAAGAAACATAAACACTATTAAAAGATATGGAAAAAAAATAAAACAACTATGATTTTGTTTTAATAAAGTAGCTAATTATGTATATTCATCTTTATTTGTACCGACTATATGTCGACCAGACCATTGCTGGTTTTCAACAGGTCTATTACAATTCCGTGTTTTGAATACAAATTTGAAATTTAAATAATATAACAATATGTTGAATGCACATCTATTAGAATTGCACATCTTACACCAATAGATTTTTAGTAATAATTAACAATTTAGCAATTATCAATTATTGATACATAACGATGTCAGATGAATTTGTAAAGACCCGTTGAAGATCGGCAATGGTCCGGTTGAAATATAGTTGTACAAATAAAGAAGATTATACATAATATATA
Organism: Thereuonema tuberculata; assembly: GCA_023159025.1. Taxonomy (NCBI): domain Eukaryota; kingdom Metazoa; phylum Arthropoda; class Chilopoda; order Scutigeromorpha; family Scutigeridae; genus Thereuonema; species Thereuonema tuberculata. The sequence continues at coordinate 13,996,814 of JAFIDM010012231.1, read as the reverse complement.
GTTTAAGAGTGAAATATTTTAGCTAAATTATATTTAAAACATTACTATTTTTATTATTCATTTGTTTGAAAATCTGCACCTGGCTCATTTTTTTTTCTTTTAACTCTTCATTCTAATATGAATATATTATCATTCAATCTCATAGATGAGGAAGTAGCTCAAGGAATGAAATTGATGCTGAGTAATATTAATATAGCATTAAATGTAATAAACATAATATTAAGCTGTACACCTGCATTAATATAAAAAATGAATTTAATTTCAAATAAACAAATACAGCCAGGTTTCGACCTCATACAAGAGAAACCATTTTCAAGTTGGACTTAAAAATGTCCTCTGTAGAATAGTCATTCAATTACATGTTAGCACCCTTTCATTTGTTAAAAGGCTTCAATAGCAAAGATTGAAGCTCATCAAGTGATACCGCTTCATTCTGATAGTTACATGTGGTCAATTGAAGAAGAGGTAACCCCTAATGACAATTTCAGATATAAGAAATTTATTTTCTATTTTTGCCCTTCTGACTTTTTCAAAGCTAATAATCAAAGCTGGATTACTTTATCAAAAATATACCCTTGCAGGTGTATATAGAAATCAAATTCTCTGGTTTATTGGATTCTCCTATTAATAAGTTGTTGCAATGTTGTACCGAATCTAACTTCTAGACCAAAGCCATATTCGCTTGTGAATGCTACAGTGCCCTTTTGAGAATAATAGCAGGTAATACTTGAGGAGACAGAAGTTCTGTCATGCAGGTGAAATTCGTCACAGAAGCCCAAAGGTAACTTTAAACTCAATATACATATTATGTAATTTATTTTGATCCTAGAAGCTGTTGCCGTTGTAATGTAAGATTAGTCAATCAGTTAATAAACAATTGAAATCATTCCATAATCAAAAATATTTGTGACAAAGTGCTTTCTTGATTTGATAAGAATTGAATTACTAGAAGATTTTAAATGAAAGAAATATTTTAGTATTTATGAAAACAATCCAGTATATTAAGAAGTAATCAAAATAGCTTTTACTTGTACCTGACCAACTTGTAAATAGTAAATTGTGCCCAGAAATGGAAACTTTCCAACAAAAAGCAAAAAGAAAATCTTATTCTTGTTATTATTATTATTTCAACAATACTGAGCTTATTACTTTTTTTAAAAAAAAAATATACAATTTTCCAAATAATATTTAGAATATTTTAAAAAGCGTTTATAGTATTTGGAATACTTACTAAAAGAAGAATCTAGTTTCATGGTGAGAAGAAGCTTGGCTTTAGGTTGAGCTTCAATATGAATCACCATCACATCTCCAGTGGTAGAAATACTGTGAGGCCGTGATGAATTGGAAATAGGAAACTGAGCCAAAACGGGAGAATTCAGTGTCTCTCCATCTTTTATCATTATATGTCCCACTTCATTTTCTACACTTTCTATGTAGAGGAGTTGCAATGTTAGAATCTGATCAGGTGAAGTTTTAAACACCTAAATAAAAGAGAAATTGAAGATTTTGTTTAAATATGAAGCAAATAACAGTAAATAACAAACTTAACTTTTTTCACAACACTTAAACAGAGAAAGAAAGATTTATATGCAATTCACAAATAGGTGTTTGTAATCTTCTTTTAAAAAAACTCCATGTAAGCTGTATAATTTTACATAATTTAAATGCTATAACAAGAAATAAATTTAAAATGCAGAAAAATTATTCAGTAATGAAAATCAAAAACTGCACTTAAATAAACAAACAAATCACGCCTTTAAGTTTGTCAACAGAGGAGATCCGAAACGGCTGTTTCATCCTACTTAGGGACTCATCAGCCAGATCCACCCTCACTTGATGACAAACCTAATAGGCATGAAAAATAAATGGAAGTCACCTTCGTTCCTGAAAGTGACTCCTGAACAAAATAAACAACAATTAAAAAAAAAAAGGGCTGAAGTGCACATGAAAAACCTTTGACCAAACAATCGTTAGGTGCAAAAGGCATTTAATTATAAGAAAAACCAAATCGAAAAAGCAAGAATATAATAACAAGAAGTAAATTTAACATGCAGAAAAATTTTTCAGAAATGAAAATCAAAGACTGCACATAAATAAAAAAACAAATCAAAGGCCCACTTTTTTTTTATAATTGTTGTTTATTTTGTTGTTATGGAGTCACTTTCAGGAGTGAAGGTGACTTTGATTTATTTTTCATGCTTTTCTGGGTTTTTCATCAATTTAGGGTGGATCGGGCTGATGAGTTCCTAAGAAGGATGAAACGGCTGTTCCCAATTCCCTCCGTTGACAAACTCAAAGGTGTGATTTATTTGTTTATTTATGTGCAGTCTCTGGTTTTCATTTCTGAATTTAAATGCTACTTCACAATTGTAGTCAGAAGCTATTTTGGTTATTTAGAAAATTGGATATGAGGAGAAATTAATAAAGTTTTGAAAGTTCTTAAATGTAGGTAATTTGTTTTAGTTCAATTTTCAAGATATGAGTTTTCCGTGTTCCAAATCATCTGAAAAAGAATTGTGCACTTCCTTACCAAGTTTCTTCATTTTTTTACACTTTAATAATAATGATAAAATTAGTAACGGCCATTTATTATTAGATCTTAAACATCAAAATAGTATCACTGTCTATAATCCAGATGAATAATTGCTTGGCTACAGGTAGTTTTTAGCAACACAGATTTTATTAGTAAAAAACTGATTAAAACTGATTCTAGAAAAATCTCCTCACTCAAGATTTCAGTGGTAGCAAACATAAGTCATTGAAAATAAAAGAAAGGAAAGAATGGATTATTCAACAGAAATTTGCTTACAACTTCGCTTAAATAAAACTTGATCTCACATATACTGAATTTTGTATTTGAATGTTATTTTTTGATTGTGAGCTCTTTAGAAATTGAGCTAAGGAATCAGTGATAATCATCAAGAATTCTAAATGTGATTTCATATTGAAAAGTGTTGATGACTGATCGTATTGTAGTAGTAACAAAATATATTAATACATTGTTTGGCAAAAACTGGTTGTTGTATCTATTTAAAATTCATTAAGCAACGTTCAAAAGGAACACAATTACTACCACATTGCTACTATAAAGTAGTAAACTTGTTTATATTTTTATTGTAACTACGTTGTAACAAAACCATTCAACTATACTGCATATACTCATACAGATATATACGTATAATCATACTTTTCTTAAGCTTTCAATTTATAAAAGCTCTCTTATTTTGACTAAGAATAGAAAAGGATAATTCACAAAACTCCTTTTCTTGCCTTATTTTTTTAATTTTACTTTACTTTTTGGATTTTGTAACATTGTAATAATCCTTCCAAAATAAAGGATAAAAGCAAACATAAAATTAAGTGAAAAAAACGTTTTAATAGAAATGTTAAAAGTATTTCAATAATATAATCTTTGTTAAAACGAAGATAATCTCTTACCCTTGAACAATTGATAGAAATCCCTTTATGAAACTGGTGAACTATGAGCCACACTGGATACACTTGATTAACACCTAGATCTGCTCCTTTACAAAAGTCAAAAGCATCAGATGGAAGCTGCACATTGTTATTCCTAATAAATCTGATTCCATCACCACCGTTGTTGCCAACCACTGTATCTTTAATAAATACATCACCTAAAGAACTGTTTATCACAATTCCATGACCTAGAAGATAGAAAAACGTTGTAAATCTATTAACCCATTTAAACAATGAATTTAAATACTGAATTAACAATCGAGAAATAATTCATAATCATTTAAAAAAATTACAAAAATGCAAGAAAGAAAGAAAGAAAGAAAGAAAGAAAACAGCACAAAAACATTCAAGAAAAGATCTGATTTCCTTTTAATTAGTAAACATTAATTAATTCAGTATTAACTACTGATTGAATCCACAGTAGACAAACAAAACAAATATTCACATTTTCATTTTGACTGTTTATTATGGATTTTTAAGTGAAGGTAAAAGTGAAAAAAAAGGTAAAATCACAGTTACTTGAGAATTTCTAATTTTATTATTAGTGAATCAAGATTATTGTTTAGCATTTGAGCACAGTAAACTAATTCAGATGAATACATTTATGAGTATTTTAGTTAGTTCCAATACAGAGTAACACTGCATATTGGCATAAAGAACATTTCTTCAGTTATTATTATTACATAGAGCCCTGATTATCTGCAGAGCAGATGATCTGCGAGTGCTGCGAAAAAATTTTTTAATTACGAACCTCAAAAAAATCACTTTTAATCCAAGTGAACAACAGGGAAAATACAATAGGCCCTACAGTGCGAAGGTCGAAAATTACTGACAGGTTTATTGTGCATCCTAATCTCATAGGCCTTCTCGGAATTTGTGGATGAGTGGCAGGCTCTTGCTCTGCAGAAAGGTTTCTGCTGTACTGTACATATTTTAAAAGTTTTGCATATTATGTTTTTGTATAATAAAACATAGTTTTTATGCTGAAATATTTTTTTTTTTTTCGTGTTTACATCTCATTTAGTCTTTTTTAGGGTTATCCGCGATAACCCTATCCGCGATATTACTATCCGTGATACCCTTGCCACCCAATTCCGCGGATAATTGGAGCTCTATTGTACTTCCTTACATAATACGTAACTATATATAAAGAGTAGAAGAAAGAGATGTAGAAAAAAAAATTATACTGATAAAAAATAAAATAAAATAAATAAAAACATAATAAAAGTTAAACTTTAGAAATCTTCTCTCTTAATTTATTCTAGATTCCACATCTTTGTTTCATTTAAAAATGCATTGACAGAATACTGACTAAATGCCCGTTCAATTTGAAGGAATTTGTAGAATTGAATTGGCGATTGTCTGCCAAAAAACTGGTTCAGGGTATGCTATTAGGAGGGCTTCATTGGGATAACCTTAAAATCAGATAAAGGTAACACGAGATTTTGTCTAGCCACCATAGTTCTCAAAATTCTATTTTCTATTTC
>JAFIDM010012231.1:13952383-13991750 GCA_023159025.1 Thereuonema tuberculata | reverse complement strand
AAAATAAAATAAAATAAATAAAAACATAATAAAAGTTAAACTTTAGAGCAGCAAAACTTCTCTCTTAATTTATTCCAGATTCCACATCTTTGTTTCATTTAAAAATGCATTGACAGAATACTGACTAAATGCCCGTTCAATTTGAAGGAATTTGTAGAATTGAATTGGCGATTGTCTGCCAAAAAACTGGTTCAGGGTATGCTATTAGGAGGGCTTCATTGGGATAACCTTAAAATCAGATAAAGGTAACACGAGATTTTGTCTAGCCACCATAGTTCTCAAAATTCTATTTTCTATTTCACCAATCTTTTAACTTTTTTCTCATTCCAATTGATTTATTCCATACCATGGTCCACATCTCAATCTTTTCTCTGTTTCTCAATGTTGATAAGAAAATTATTTTTTATAAAAAAAAATATAACAATTTAAAATAAAAAGCAAAAAGTATCATTATTATTAAGTTATTGAATGCTACTTTTACAATAGAAAAAGATTCTTCTATTGATACATTACCAACGAAATTCATGCACCACAAGGCATCTTTAGCAACTCACAAATAAAGAACTCAAATTATTGGAGATGTAAAAAAGAGAGAAGAAAATCAAATTCAATTTACCTCGATTCTGGGAAATAACACTATTTAGAATATCTACACGGGTTCTTGGATGAGTGATGTTTATTCCATTATAGGATGACATATGAATGTTCACTGTGTCGATTACAGGTGGAACACCAAGGATATTGATAGCGGATGAAACAACTCCAGTCTTATTATAGCCAGCAAAGAGAATGTCTACATTTTGCAGGATTGAGTCTGAAACTGTAACTTTAGTAATTGCGTAGTCATCAGTAGCATAGGAAACTTTACTTTGAGATTGGCTATAATGAAAATGAATGCCATTCCAATTCCACCGATTAGAAGCTACAGGAGACGGATGACATCGGATTCCAATATCTTGATAATGATCTAAAAGACAAAAAGAATAATGGTAAGCATGGAAGAAAACTTTACAAAATAATGACAAATATATATTAAACGAAAATGTCCCACTAAAGATTTTCTAACTTTTCCTTTAAACTACATAGTTTCATTTTCTGTGTTTATATTATCAATAATCCTGTGTCTTCGTTGTCAGCCGTGAGTATGAATTTAAAATTAAATTAAATTTTAAAGGACAAAAGAATTAATGTTCCACAAATAAACATAAAGAAATAATGAAACGACACTAAAATTAAAAATATCTGAGTCTAGGATAGCCATTTTGTCCTTTTTGTGCACTCATCAGCCAGACCCACTCAACAGATGAACATTCAGATAGAGCAAAAGTGAGCATTTCATCTGGTGAGTGGGACTGGCTGATGAGTCCACTTCATAGACAATCAATTACAACACTTATTTTTATTTTATAGCATAGAATTATTTACAATATTATGATTTTTTTGTAAACATAAATAATCATAATCCTTGTTTTTTTATTGTTGCAATGAATAATTAAAATTTCAAATACTTTGCTTTATCTTTCCATTATCAATTGACATCAGTGTGTTCTACTCACCACAGACACCACTGCCCATTTTCTGAGAAGCCCAATTACACTGGAACAAAGATGTTTCATTCCCAAGGCAGTCAGGTGACATATACAGCAGCTGATTGGAGTCATTCTTGTGTTCATACCAATGAAAGAATTCACCATCAATAAAACCCAGTTGCCGACAGGTTGTTCTATAGTCTTCCTCTGTCCAACTAAAGAAAAAATATTATATTTTCAAAATTAGTATTCATATATCTTTGTCATATAATATTATGATAATGTAGATAATTTTGTGTATAGACATTAACATATACAAAAGGCAGAAAATAGATATTGTATTTAATTATTGCTATATTATCAGTCAGGGATTGGATTCTGTCCTAGGGCTAATGACCTTCCATCCTTTGTGTCATCCCATTGACAAAGGCAACGTTTTATATCATTGTCAGTAACAAAGTTCTTTGTAGCAAGTATTGGACAAAGACCGGAAAAGTTGGCAAGGTCCAGGGAATTAAGGGGGGGGGGGGGATGACAATATTTATTATTACAGCTTGATCAATTTTTGCTGGATTCATAATGAGACATGTGGGTGAGCATTATCATCGTATAATGCGACTCTTATGTCAATTAATCAATGCTTGGTGCTTTTCTTGCAATGTAGCATGGAGACAGTCCAACTGCTGAATGTAGGAATCTGCTGTGATGGCATCGAAGCAACCCCACCAGCAACTCAGCATCACCTTCTGTCCATGCAGTAGGCTTTGCAACCTTCTGTGGGGTTGTCCCTGCTTGGACCAAGCTCAATGTTGTGTAACATTCATGTATGTGACCCATTTTCCGTCATCATTACTAACCTATGCAAAAAGGGGTTTTTCTCTTTCACGCAGGGCAAAGCAGTGGAGTAGTGTTGCATCCGATTCTGCTCTGACAAAGAATAGGATATCCATTTGCTTAATTTACATTAATATCCCAACTTCTGCAACTTCTGGTGTTGAAGGTTATATGGGAGATCTGCAGTTCTTCTGCCAGTTCCCATAGCATTGCATCAGGCTTGGCCAAAAGCACATGTTCAACTGCATCATCTTCCATCTCACTAAGTCGTCTGATCCTGAGTGGATCTGATAGATCCTGTACACAAGTGTCAAATTTTCTGTACCAAGCAGGTACTCTGGCTGATAATATCATCACCAAACACTTTTCGCAATTTTCCAAGTGCTTCCATCATTTTCATGCCATTCAGATATTCATAATATCGAATGAACACCTTCCTTACATATTGCCATTCTAACGTCACTACATGCAACTAATCTTCACCAGTGATAGTGTACGCTCTGTTCTTGGAATCTTTTCTTTCGGGCACAGCAATATGGGATGTTTACATCACCACAGGCTCTCAGCATCTTCCATTCACATGCCATATATAAAGTTTTCTGGAAACTTTCTTTACATCCTGACAGTAGACAAGTAAAATGGCAAAAAAGAAAGAGAATCACTTTCCTGATTCTCTTTCTTTAATTTTTTTTTTATATTTATAAAGTAGAATCTATAAGATAAACAACAAGACTGAGTTGAGAAACAGAAGAGACAAGTTAAATGGCAGAAGGGAATCAGCAATTTCGTGAAAAGCATTTTTTTTCTTCTCGCCATTGATTTGAAGAGAGAAGACAGCTAAACAGCTTGACTTTGATAGATAGATAGATAGATAGATATTTTTTTAATATAAAGAACGCAATACATCTCAAAACCTGTTACTCTAATGCTGAATTATCATAATCACATTTTTATTTTCAGTAGTAAGTGTTAGTAAGTTATTAAGGCATTTTGTCTTTTAATAGTTTAGGAGGAAGAAACTCACTTTCTGGAGCCAGTGCAGACAGATCTCCATTTTCCTTTGTAATAAAGTTGAAGTCGTCCCTCTAGAATAGATGAACCCTCAGATAGTCGAATATCTGCTGGAGTGTCTGTCACTAAACTCAATTTTCCCTTTGCTCTGGTTAACAGAATGCGGCGGAGTTCAGTACCCTAAAATACAAAATTATTATTAGATGCTATAAAACATTAATGTGTATTTACAATGATATTCGAACTATCAAAATCATTAGTTAAATATTTTCTTCCCTTCTTTATTAAAATAGTAAAACATAGAATGACAAGTCCATCACTTGTACTGATTAAAAAGTTTTAATGCAAAACCTTTAAATTCAGTGATTCTTAGACTTTAGTTCATCTGCAACATCTTATGTTGCCCTCTAATGTTTTCCCTCTAATAACTTCTATACTACCAGTGAATGGGTCTTCTTAAGACTTAATATGCACATTTACAGATTTATTTCTTGTTTTTCTAAATATCAAATATAAGAAAGTAATAAAATTCCCGTTAAAAAAACAAAATAAATAAAACAATTAACTGCTTTGATGGCAAACAGAAGGTTTCTGTCAAAGTTTAAGAATGCATCATGATCCACTATTTGTAATCCCTTTTAAAGTTGCTTTTATTTGATTAAAAATTAATTAGATTAAATAAAACAAGAAACAAGAAACTTAAACCAATTGCCTTTCTGATTCGATTATCGGGAACGGCCGTTTCGTCCTATAGGGGACTCATCAGCCCGATCTCCGCCTTCTCCGATAAAAGAAATTTATTTCAATTAAGTTTAAACATTAAAAAAAAAAAAAGAAAGAAAACTTTATAACTTTATAAGAAAAGTGAGCTTCAAGTTCTTACAGAATTTCATGATTGTTCCCTTTCATCCATTAAAAAGCAGAGTTCATTAATGATTAATTCCATATAATTTATTTTTTTATAGGGGAATACTGTGAAATTTATTTTTTATTTAAATGTAATTTTTTATAGAACATTCAACTTTGTCTTTATCAGTGAGATTTACTATTTGATAAGTTACTTATTAGATAATACGGATTACGTAATACAGAAAAGGTAGAGAAAAAAAGACAACAACCTGACATTGTGAAGAAATACTAGATAAGATAAGAGTTTACGTTGCTACCTTTACAATTATAGGTAATATTAATGTGGGTGACTTATAATTTCAGTTTTACTTCAGTCTAAAAACAACATATGGCAAAGATTTGTTTTGCTTTTCTAATTATTTGAAATAAAAGCAGTGAAAAGAGGATATAAAGCCAAAACAAACAATGAATCTATAGAAACAAACAAATCCATCCTACTTAGGATTTCAATTAGAATAAGTTTTAGTTGGTCTTTAAATTGCGGGAAAGCATTTCTTTTTTTTAATGTAATGAGAGAAAAAAAAAAAAAGATAAAATAATAATATGGGATTATTTTCATTAGTTAGGATTAACTCAAATACAATATCTAAAAATAATTCATAGTTAACAGTCCATCGCACTTCAACATAAATTAAATTTAGATTTATGGAATTATTTTATCCATAATATTTTTATTTAAAGCTAACTTGTGATTTCCATATAGCATAGACAAAAAAAAAATGCCTTTAAAAAAGCATCAAGCAAAACTTTACTTTTAAGCATTTTAATAAGTCTGTATCAAAACCCTTAAAATTAAAGTCCGAATTTTGCTATCATTATTTCTATGAAGGTCTGTTGTTAGATTCTTTATCTTTTTTCCCTCTGAAACTGATTTGCAATTTAGAGGTCCTCAAGATACCGATTATTATCCACAATCATAAACAAAAATCTTGGAAACTACTGCATTAATTAAGCAAAAACAAGTTTAATTTTTTTTTTTTTTAGGTTCTTATGAAGAGAAAGAAGCTTCATATTTCTGCTGTGTCTGTGAATCCGGAGCTATTTCAATTCAGAAACTATGGTTTAAAACAGTGTTTCCCAACCTTTTTTGTGCTGTACCCCACCTAAAGTATCTAAAGTATGCTATGCCCCACCAAATTAGGTATAACTTCAAAAAGAAAAAAAAATTAAAAAAAAACAAAACCCAACTTTTTTAACTTTCACAACCAAAAAAAAAAAAAACATTGCTCCATTTTCGAATTGCCCCCCCCTCAACAATCAAATTGCCCCCCTGTGGGGCGTTGGGAAACAGGGGTTTAAAATAAGTCTGACAAAACACCCAAGAATGCTCTTTAAAAATTGTAATAAAACTTTCAAAATACATTACAGAAGGACGATGTGTTTTTAGGTAACGTTAAAACAATTTCTGACCTATGGTTTAGAGACATGAAGTTCGTTGAATAGATAGACCTCGCCAAAAGAATCCCAAACCCTTGTAATCTTGTTTCTATTACAGAGGAAACACATACAGTGAAGGATGTGTCCTATATATTTGTCCGTCCTGCAACACTTTCATCAGAATTACAAAGATTAGAGACATGGTATTTGGTAGTCGAAATATATCTTTCAAAAACAACCTTCCTGATCATATTTTTATGTGGACGATTTACTTAGCAATAGTGACGTATACTTTCTTTATTAGAGTACTGCTGTAATGACTGGCTTTAGAAACTTTTGCATTTATCCCCCATAATCGCAGCACCTAGAGAATAATCTAATAGTTTTTAAAATAAAATAAAAATAATAAAGAAAAGATTAACTTTTCAGTGTTGAGGTAAGAAAACTTTACATTTTAGCAATATTTTGCAGCGAGTTCCACTTCTACAAAATAATAAATAACACTGAAATTTATATTCAATTAACTTCCAATAAATGTATTCTGTTATTTTCCAAATTCTACTGTTAGATTCAAGATGAATTTCTTATCTTATTAGTGAAAGGCAATATAAAAATAAGATTGTCAATAAAATAGGAATTGAATAAAATAAGAATTGGATAAATTACATGATTTAAATTGGAGAATACTTAATATAAATGGGGAAACTGAAAGAACAATTGGAGAACTTATAAAGGGCTCAAAAATGATTAACTCACGAATGATGATATCATAAGAAAATGATTGCGAAACATTCCATCCAATCACTTCCAACATTTTCAGTCAAAATAACTGAATAATTACCGTAGTTTTTTATTAATAAATAGCTGTAGCCGGCGTGCTTTGCAATGCCACTCAAAGAAAGAGTGTTGTGTTTTAATTCTGTTTATTGAAGTGCTTTTGGATTCACAATATATTTTGTTTTTCCGTCTGGTGCATACAAGAATAAATCAGGTTTTCCGGCGCGTGAGCAGGCCACATACAGCTGTCCATATGTGAAGCATGGATTTTTCAAATTTAGTTCACACACACTTGTAGCGATTGTCCCTGTGCTTTGTTGATGGTCATTACAAATGCGAGTCGCACCGGAAACTGCCAGCGTTGAAACCGGAAATACACTCTCTGTTGAAACGACTCGCGCACCAGATGTAAAATGGTTCTTTAATTCAGAAACCTTCGCGGGCGTGCGCACAACAACTCACCAAAGTTTCATCGCAATCTGATGAATGGTATACAGGAACGTATACGGGACAAAGAAACATTCATTTTTATACATTAAGATAAATGGTTTTTATCTTCCAAGTACAGGATTCAAAACTTCTCGATTAAGGAAACCTCGTTTTCATCGTTGATTTTTAAAATTTTTCTTTAATAAAAACAAGGCTTAGATTTTATAATGAACTCGAATCAATAATGATAAAAATCAATGAAATTTCCAGGAACGTATTATCTAACAATCAACACAATCAGCAAATTTATCAAGAAAGAAAAATTTATCGATTTTCAAAAAAAATATCATTAGTTCAAATGAAACTCCACATGATTAAATAGATTAAAAATACAAAGGAAGAAAAGAAATGAAAATAGAAGTGTTTTTAATAAATGTTTAGTGTAATTTTGCTTTTATTCATTTTGAAAACGAAACATGCTTTAGAAAAGACAAGAAGTTTCTAGAAAAACTTGAGTATATTTTCTTTAAAATGTTGCAATTTGTTTTTGTTTGTTTGTTTGCTTTTTTTTCTTTACTTTTTTTTTAATACAAAAGGTACTTTTGTAAATAAATTATAATATCTGTCAAATACAAATAGCATTTTTAAATTTTCCATTTGCTGTAAATTAATTGAATATTTTCTTAATGTTGTGTAAAACCAATTAATTTTAAGTATATGACGTAAATTGGAAACAAATTAAAAAAAGCATTGTTACATGTTAATAGTTCCTTGTTATGATTCTAATGCATAATTTTTTCCAGTGATCCAAACGGAAAAAAGTTAAAATTCATAAATTAGATCATCTAATGTCCTTTAATATGCATGCCAGTTTTGAAGAAGATTTATCACCAGTTCCAAACTTATTACTGATAGATAAAACAACAGATATTGATTTTATAATCATCACTTTCATTATAAATATAGACTTGGAAATATTAATACATGAATCTGTATTATTTTAAAAGGCTCCATGATGGAGCATTGTTTAATACGGTACAAAAAATATATATTAATTTCGTATAATCATAGAAAGCCTTTCGTCTACACACATAATTTCAAGAATTTTGAGCTATTCAGCATAAAAAATTTATAACTTAAAATACTTACATTTGAATTAGGAAAACTGAAGGTTTTTATACTATGGTTTCGTTATGGTTGAATATTTTCCAATCCCCATTTGCTGTGCATTATTACTATGGGCTTTACAAAATCTTATGCCTAATGACAACTGAGTAATAAAAACTGAGCATTTAATTATGCCACTGTTATGTTTTTCATTTGAAGAGATTTGGAAGGGAGACATTGGAGCTGTTCAAATTTTGAAGGTTCATCAGCGTTGGTACAGTTGGTACCGTATTGGGATACAGAGGTTAAAATAGCGTCAACTTGAAAGACTAAAGGCCTAAACGCACACAAACGTCTCCGTTCCGTCACGGCTCCGTTCCGACGACTTTAACGTCAAAACATAACGCACTGGTCCGTCCGGTATTCCGTTTCTCCGATCCGTTTACCGGAAACAGAAGTTAGTAATAACGCGTTTCCCTTACAAAATAGCGCCAATTTCACATCTGATGTAATGATTTCAGTGTTTTCTTTTCATCATTGGTTTTTCTACGTTTAAAGAAACATTCCAAAGGACACAGTGAAGAGATTTCGAATATTATCGATTTTAATTTGGACGTAGGGTAGTGCATTGGTTTCAGATACTTTCTTAAGAATGTGAGGTCATTTGTCATCAGTCAGTTTGTAGTTTGCGTGTATTTACAGTAACCTTTGAACCTCTGGATTAATATTCTTAAACCTTGGTCTGTTTATTTATGGACTAGAAACAATATAATCTTTTTTACATGGGTCCTTGGCAAATAATTAGTGCGAAAAGATGATAAAAATTTCCATAAAAAAAATTTAGAGATGAAACTATGAGTACTTTTGTTAAACACTCTCTCTTTGATATTGATTAAAAATAATCGACTTTAGGCAACTGAAGAACGGAATGCCCAGTTAAATATTTTTCTTTCCCAGAAACTTTAAAATGGAAAATTTTCTCCATATTGAACAGATATTGTAGTTAAAAAGTAAGAATAAGTTTTTCGCTTTGTTCGTTTTCAAGATTTTTAATAAAGAAAAAAATTATAAACAACGAAAAGAATTGTAACAATAAACTTGTAAAACAAATAAATTAGGTTTTAAATTCGTTCAGGAATATCTTGACATATATCAGAATTCTGTGTTTGAATTTAATCTACTCTTGTTCAATTTCTATAAAATATCATTTTTATTTAAATAACATTTTGAATGAATCAAAAAATATTTTAACTGACATTATTGTTGTTGTAAAAAAAACAAACAGACTTTAAGCCTGAAACCTTTTATATTGTGAATAGATTAAACTAGTTCCGATGGATCAAGTAACACAACCTCCAGACTTAAACATTTTTATAAGGATTTATCGACTGGCCCAGGAGTAGAATAGAATTCTTTCCCAGATTCCTTTATTGTTCCAGGAGTGACTTTTTTCCCCTTCTTTTCTCTATTCGTTCCCTCTGACGGAGAAGGAACTCGAGGAACGACATTTTCAAAGCGACCTCTGGCGTTCACCTGCGAATAACTCCAGTTTGGTTATCATCAATTATTATGCTTTGATTCTCCTTTGTAGAGGATTAAATTTTGAAGGGTTACTTTAAAAGAGATCATTGAATAGAGAGGAATTCGACAACCCTCCTTTTCACCTTAAGACCCCCTAAGAAGCCGTCTGGTAACAAAACAAAAAAAACATCTAATAAAGAAGCTTTGTAGAGTTTGGAAGGATATCTTTTAAGGTGCTACTTTTAAAGATTACTTCTGATCTTTTTAAGGCTGTGCTACTTTTAAAGATCAACAATGGACCACTTGAGGATAGGCGGGGCTTCGTAGTTCCAAAATATCCCACCAGGCTACTGCTTGGCTTGTGGAATAAACAAAGTCATGTGCTTCGTTTTAACCCATGTAGATATAGAGAGTGAACTAAAAGATTTGATTTGGATGCAACGATTGTAAGCATTCCTAAATGTTCATATCGGATGTAGAGTTGATTATAATCTATTAAAGAAGACGACAGCAATATATTATCAACTAAAGATATAATTAAATGGACCACTTGAGAATAGGCGGGGCTTCGTAATTACAAAATATCCCACTAGGCTGCTGCTTTTGTTAAAGCCATGTGCTTTGTTTTAACTCGTGTCGATATAGAGAAAATATTATACTAAATAAAGATATTCCAAGCGTTTTACAGAATTATTACAATAAGGAACTGCACACTACTGAATTATTCCGTCTTGAAATATCAGAAATCGACGATTTCTTTAGTAATTCACACTAAGTTATATGTTTGTTTATCCCACATGAGCCCACAATACAAGTCATACGTGACGTCGATAGGGGCGTAAACCTCAAGTGGTCCATTGAGATGTCATAATTTTGCAAGTGGTATCCAGTCACTAAACCTGAAATCTGAAGGGATGTTTCCCTGAAACAATGACAATATACTTATTTACTTAAAACCATTATTTTCCTATGACTCGAGATTTTCGAAACATTCTAATGATTAGTCTATCTAATAAATTCAAACACCGAAACCTCACAGCATATGATAAAAAAAAAAATGCCACAACGAGTTATGGGTGCTCTTAAAATTATCAAATACAGAAATTACAGTCGCCGTCACCAATGAATGTTTGACATATTGGTATAAAACATTTTGACAACATTGATATAAAATTGTGATTCTAAACAACGCTGCATTATTTTTACATCCATTCATTAGCAGTTCATAGCAGTTCAGTTTCTTCAACAACAGATGTCGCTGAGATACCTACAATGATTAATCCATTACTAATTCTCAAGATTCACTAACAAAGTTTTAGTTACTTCAGATTTTTTCGCTGTGTTTATAATTCAAAATGATCACAAACAACTCTCTTACTTCAAAACAAAATACTGAAATAATAATAATAATAATAATAATAATAATAATAATAATAATAATAATAATAATAATAATAAACAGCTGTACAAAATTCCCGTTGATGTTGGCTCAATGTGCGAAGGCATATTTATTGTCCGGTTGGCGATTTTCTCTCCATTTATGAATAATTACGGACGTTAAACTTGCTTTCAATAAAGGATACAGACAGAAAATAATAATAATAATCATAATAATAATAATAATAATAATAATAACAACACGACATTTAAGCCACTTATAACAAAACCAAAAAAAATTCTTTGCTGTTCAATCGATTTTTTTATTTATTTATTTATTTATTTATTTATTTTATTTTCGATGTCCTTATTTATTTAACGGGTGGAGTATCTCAATGGAAATACTTCAGCATCAACAGAAATAGGACCAAGCGAGAAAGTTGCGACGTTTCTACAGACATGGATAGGTAAGGATAGGTTGGCACAGTCTGGATGGAATTATGTTGGAATCACAGGAATTGAGATGAATCCGAGGCAAGAACAGCAGGAAGAAATTAGAATAAAAGTACATATATCATGTATATGGAAGCAATTTTGGAGAACTTACTGAGTAACCGGAGTGTATTGAAATCAAGGCCCAGAAATTAGAAGCCCAATACAATTGCAAATGGTGTTGGTGAAAGTTCAAAAATAGCCTATATAAACAAATCAATTTGCAGAGCGTAAAAACTAAAGATCAAATTGCACTGCAACATAATTCAATGAAACGCAAACATCAAAAATGTAGCCTATTCTTTGACATTTCACGCAAACGTCGCGTCGTAGCTAATGTTCAGAGGTCGACGGGAACAAGTTGCTCCCTGAAATATAATGAACAGTACTTCTACAGTTCGCGTCTATTTAGCATAACTTCATTTCAAGAGTAACGAGAGAGTATTACAATGTGCCTCAGAAAATTAAACTATAATATTAAAAATCATTGTTTTCTTGATGATACGGTACTATGATTAAAATTATAAATAGTACGCGTATAATTAAACTGGAATTCAATGTTTATTTGTTTGTATATTCGTACTTGGATGTAAATTTATTTTATTTTTTGTGAATTATGTGAAAGTTTGTGTTGATCATTTATTGTTAATAAAGGAAATACAACATCTTTATGTGTTTTGTTTATTTGATGATGTTTAATAAATTGATCCTGAAGTGTAAATGTACCGGTAGACCACAATTCAAAGAAAGCAAGGTTTTGCTACAAAACATAATATTTTATCTGAAGTTTGTTCTTCTGAAAGGCCTTTGAACCTAGAATTAAATTTCTAAGAGTTGTTTTATTGAAACCTTTATTTTTCTGTTAGTAATACCCAAAGAGCCGTTTCGCCATGGCCGAGCGGTGTAGACGGCGGTGTGCCGTGTGGCCGTTGCATCGGAACCTGGGTTCGAATCCCGGTGTTGGCATGGCTGTTTCTTTCTTCTTCTGTGTTTCTCCCTGGGACTTACTATCTCGGGGGTATTCTGGATGGGATGTGAATCTCGTCTCCCCCTTCTTGACTTTCACTAGCTTGGCCCTGACATTGTTTGGTTTAGTTCCGTGGTCCATAGTTGGCCAAATTCGATGAAAGGAAGGAATATCCAAAGAATATTCGTATATTAATCGCTTTGATACAATATTATGTATTCCTTTTTTTTGTGTTCATACTAAATAGATAATTAGACTAAAAGAGAATTTCCTACCTTAGTTTTATTTTTGCTTGAACTGATCAACTCATTATTATCAACTTATTAACTGAGTTTTTAGTTTTGACTCTGTGTTAAATCTGTTTTCATTCAAATTTAGTCTCATTGTGATGTTTTCAACTAATGGTCGCTGGGACTAAATTACCAGGTGGTCATAAGAAACTGATGCTTCCACTAATCGCTTCGTCTGTGATTTTCTTTTTCTATCTTTAGTCTAAATAGCTGTAACTGATTTATATTGTTGAATTGAAGATAAAAGTAATATTAAACAATTTTTAAAATTTGAATTAATACCAAACATCGATTTAGAAAGAGTCAAAAAAACGATCATCAACGACCAGCAACGATGTTTTCGAGATTCCAATCGCCCGCCGCTTCAGATTTTGAAGCCGGAATTCTGTCATGATTTTGGTTAATTATTTTTCTGGAAGCATCCACGAAAACATGGGGAAAAAATGACCTCTGTTCGTAAAAATCAAATTTGAAGTCAGTAATTTCGAAAAACAAATACAAATCGATTGAACTTCAAGTTCTTTAATTCGCTACCAAGAGCGCTGATATCAGATGACTCTACGAATGGATTTGAAAATAGAATCTGTTCTATATTAGAATAGCAGAGGCCATCACGCCAAGGCCCACCAGATTGTCTACTAAAATCTACATGGTTATTTTAACTATAGGTTGATTCTACGATTCACCCAATCTTCTTCAACTGTGTTTCTTTCCCAAAATTAAGGGCGAGCAATCGTCCAACTGGTCTCCGAACTCTTCTGCTTTCTAACCTAATAGAAAGACACTGGAATGAAGCTTTAATCTACAGACAGAAGATTTTATTTATGATATTCGTTTTTCCTTCTCAATTATCATGAATTCATTTTATTTTAATTCAAATAAGAATGTCTTTTGAGTCGAGCTGAGACTCTGGGAAGGCCGTTTCAAGCTCTTCTCAGCCAGAGCAAGACTCAAAGGCGAACGAGGGAAAGAATTAGGCATTCAAGATGGAGAGAATCACCCCTCAACAACTAAAAACAAGAACAAAATGAGGAATTCAATTATGAATTGATTGCTTTCGTTTTACCCTTTAAAGGGTTGGTTATTTTTTTTTTCCTTTTTTATAGTCAAATATCTTTTGAGATAGGCGAAGTGCTGCCCAAGGTTTTGAATTCAAAATTTTGTTCTTATTTTTTATTTTCTTGTTTTTAGTTGTTCATTCTTTCCATCTCGAATTCATTTCTTTTTTAGTCACTCTGTTTCGTTATCCAAATATTTCTTTTTTCCATCAACATCCTCTTGGCACGTGTTACGAATATTCCATTCAAATTTACCAAAACCTTTTCAGTAGATCCACTGTAGAGGTGGTTATAGGATGGATTCAAAATATAGATTTGTTCAAGAGATGATGGAAGTCGTTTGCCACCTACAACTCACTTGAGCAATCGTAGATTCATTCATCCGATCCATTTCGAAAGATGTAAGGAGATCCCTGCGGGGGCGAGAACCTCAACAAGATTGTAAACACAGATAACAATATTGGTCTCACGGGATTCAACTATAAACACTTCTTTAAACAAAATAACGCTAAAGTAAAGATTAGTAATTTATATTCCATTATTAATTACAGATAATTTCTTTATTTGAGAAACAGAATAATAAATATAAAAACTAAAAAGTTTGATAATATTTTTTAATAGTTTTTTTTTTTATTTATTTTTCTATCTTATTAGTTTTCTTTGTTTATTTAGAAAATACATGAATTTATCAAAAATCGTTATCTATTAAATCTATAAGAAGCTAATGCATATCGAAAAAGATAACATTATATATTTAATTTTGCCGTAACATAATCGAAGCATGTAAAATTACATTTTTTTAGAAAGTCTTTTATATTCCACAATTATGTAAAATCATTAAACTAAAATGTACCGTATATGCTCCAATAGACGCCCCCGGCGTTTATTTGCAAAACTAGCCTCGGCTCCAGGCACTTAATAGAGACCGGCGGCCATTATTAACAAAAACCTTCAGAACGCAATATGTTTACACATAAATACCGGCTAATATTACAAACAGCTAGTTTATTTGAATTTCACATGCTACATAACACTGTTAAAGAAAAATGGCAATGTCTTTCTGTACCTTTTGCTGCTATTCCGCAATGACGGGCGGCCGCCTCATCGGAAGTTTCTTTCGCGTATTCCACCGCGCGAATCTTAAAGGCAATGTCAAATGACCGTTTCGGCGGCATTTTGTAAGGCAACATACCGTAAGGTATTAGGCACGACTATAAAGTTACGGACGCTTACACTAGTACTGGTAGGCAAATATCAAAGACCCGGCTACTATTTGGCCATGTTCCCTCTGCAGCCCGGCGCTTATTAGAGACCCGCGACAATAAGAGCCTCGGCGTTTATTGGAGCATATACGGTAATTTAAAAAAATACTGGTTTTAATAAAATAAAGCAGTTATTGTTTCCTTTCATTTTCCGCCACTTAAGAGGCGGATAAATGTTATCTTTTTCCATTTCTTTTTAAGGAAAAGCGAACAGATGGAAAATTAGAAACATTAATCTCCATTGGATTTGTTTTAATTAGAAAATGACAGACATCAAACATCCCTCGAAAGAATTCCCCCTTTCTGCACTTCAGATAAGAAACACTGGTCGAAATCCATCACAATTTATTTGGATATGGGAAAGGTGGGAAGCAAAATCAACATTTAAAAAAAAAAAAAAAAAAAAAAAACCCTTCATCCAACCACAAAAATTTGGCTACGTGGACCTTTCACTACAAAAGGGAGAGAAGGAGTAAAGGCTCCGTTGATCGTTTACATACATCCATGATCTGAACGAACATCAATGAGTGAGGCAAAGTGTTTATTAAGTGACATCGTAGAACAGCTGTTTCACGATCATCAGCTAGAAGTAGTCACTAGTAAACAGCGAGGTCTCGATACAGAGGCTAATAGGAATTATCGTCGGAATAATCGCAGTGGAGCCTCCAAAAGTTAAAATAAACAATAAAAAGTCTCACTAAAAAAGTATTAGTGAGGAAATTCATTAGCGAGCATTCCACCAGAGACAATGAATTTTCGTAACGCATTGAAAATTCAATCTATGCATTTAATTATTAATAATTTATTGCTTATTGCTTTTTACTGTTTATTTTAACTCTGGAGATCTCACCCATTGATGTTTAGTAATAATTAAATACTCAGGTTTAATTTTCAATGCGTAACGAAAATTCATTGAGGCCGGCGACTGCTGGCAATTAATTTCCTCTCTACCTTTTTTTAGTGAGCTTTTTTTATTTGTTTATTTTTGCTTTGGAGGCTCCATTGCGATTCCGACGAATTCAATTTTAGTTTTTTGGTGCAATTGTTTAGTTTATGGGAAGCGAACAATAGTGATTCCATCTTTACCAAAATCACTATCACAGATGTTGTGATATCCTAATGTGAAAGGTAAAATCATTTCATTGAGTCTAGGATAAAAAGTTGGAATTATTGTGATAAAGACGTTTTGAAGACATTATTTACTAGCGTTTTCTTTGACCTTACTTTCTAAACTGTAGATTCTTCACTGAGATAAAAAGATCTTCCATTTAAAAGCTAAAGTTATTAAAGTATTAGCTTTTAAGGATAACGACGTTCTGAGAAATGCTGACGAAGGAATGGGACATTTCGGCTTCAAACCTCCTTTTATTTATTTATTTTTCTTCTTACTCACATTATTTTAAGGGATATTACAATATCCCTTACAAATATTACCTCAATACTATTCTTTCTTTAATAATGTATGCTGGGATATAAATGCCTATCTGAATAAATCTAGTTCCTTTTTTTTTTTAATTTACAAGAAATCACTTCCTGAAGTCTCAAAAATGCGTTCTGATAATTATGTATTACTTTATTGGGTGTTTTCTCAAAGAAAAACCAAGATAAACACCCGCTTGGTCGTAGCTAATTTCAATGCTAAACCTTAGCAACCCACCATAGCATCGGACTGTTTGAACTGTGACGTAGGTTGTAACGACACAAACGATCCATTCTTTCATCCCTGTAAAATGAATGAAGTAAAAAGTAAAACTTTGCACTTTATTGTACTTTAAAAAAATACAATATTGTAAAATTTTCCAAATCCTATTGAAGCTTATAATTTTTTTCAACCTTAAACAACAACTCTTCGTTTCCTTCAAAAAATAAAAAAGATTGGGCAAGAGGAAATAAACTATCCCTTAGCACACATTGTTTTGCTTCATTTAATCTGTTTTCTTTTAGATAGAAGTTTTTTTTCTTTTTCCTAGTAATCAAATTTGTGTAATGTCACTCCCAATTCTTATCCCTTGGCTTTATCTTAAACTTTCATTGATACTATTATCATTTTCGAGATCGTCAGCAGGAATTTTTACTTTAATAACAACTTAAAATGATAAATAATCTGATAATTTATAAAGTAAATAAAAAAAAAAGTATTACAACATATTTTTAAAGATATTAAAACTTTTCGTTGGGGGGGGGGGGGGGGAAGAAAAAAAATATTTAAAATAGCATATAGGTTTTTAGAAAATTTAGCGGAATCAGCATTTTATAACCAATAGTTATTTATAAATCAAGAAAAAAATCATAACTGGACATTAAACATGCTTTCGCACACTGAGCCAACATCAACGGGAATCCTGAACAGCTGTTTCATCGTTATTAGGAATCATCAGCAGAATTTACCCTTGATGTTTGGCCCAGTTTGCGCGAAAGCGAAGGTAAGAGCATTCTCGATCCCGGGAATGGGCCGCCGAGATAAAAAACAATCAAATAAAAAACTCCACAATATTAATCCCTTGTCCTTTCACTGAAAGGCTCTAAGCAATTTTAATTATAAATAAGAAACATCATAAGTGCAATGAAAAGCAAAATTTAACGTCATAACAATTCATAAATAGAGAAACAAATCACAACTGGACAGTAAATATGCTTTCGCACACTGAGCCAACAACAGCTGTTTAGGATTCCCGTTGATATTAGTTCAGTGTTCGAAGGCATATTTTCTGTCCAGTTGTGATTTGTTTCTCTATTTATGAATTATTATGGACGCCGGACGTTAAATTTTGCTTTTCACCTTCCCGTTTTCCTCGGAAAGTCACAGCGCGGGCATTCCAAATGCCAACATAAAAACACGAAAAACTTCTGAAAAATAAATCATGGGCTCCCAGATTTCTTTTCTCCCTCCGTCACAACCCAAACAACCTCCAGATTTGGAGGGATAGAAGAAAACCCTTGTGCTCATCGAATGCCGAATCACCCCTTCGAGCCTCTCTTTCCCCATCAGAGTATAAGTTCAGCTTAATAAACGAGTTAGTTTTAATAAAAGAAACTTAGCAAACGCTTTCTTCTGTTAATCTAGATAATAGTTAAGGTTTCAACTAATATTTCTCGCGCGAACTCCACTTGCTTGAAAATAAATATTTTAAAGGACTTTTTTGGTTATGATTGCAATGATGTAAATTATAACAACTGTATTTTTTTTTAAAATAAACTAGAAGGTATACGAAAAATAACCCAAAGAATGTGTCGTAAAGTTTTTTTTTAAAACAAAAGCAATGACTGAATCTAGCTATTTAAAAGCATCCAATAATGAAGTACATAATGAAATAATGATCAGTCGTGACGAACGAGATTTCTCGAGATTCACGTAAAGTCCGAGACAATAGCCTCTTTCCGAGGCTTCTCACAAAATGTCGACACACGATATTTTACAAAGTAGCGCACATAAAATTGTATTGCAAGTAGAAGAGTATTTTCGAAAAATATACGAGGCTTATGGTTTATTTTTGTGTACTTTTCATAACACTAAATAAATTCATCGTGTAGCACTTTTCTACTGATAGACAGTCACTACATTTCTTGAAACCTCAGAAAGAGGCTAAAGTCATGATCTTGGGATTCCCGTGAATCTCAAGAAATCTCGTTCGTCAAGAGTGATCTATACCATCTATTTTCATATTATCATCCTACAACAACCATCACTGTATATTTCTGTTACAGACTTCGAGAAAGGTAATCTTATATCTTGTTGCAATCAGTTCCGCAGCAAAGGTAGCGCGAATTACAGATCTTATATCTTTACACCTTTCTGTATGTTTTAACAATTTTGTGCTTAAAAAAGAAAGCAATTCATTTAAACATTACCTTCATTTTCTTTTGAACATCTCTTTTCCTAACATCAATAAAGAAGTACTGTCAACACTACATCGTACCAGGTGCCATGTTGCTTCGGCGCTGTTTCCAGTTGTATCTTTCCGCATGGCTGGATTGACTTAGATTCACAGACGTTTTAAAATAATGTTGTAAATAAACCACTTATTCCAATTGTCCTTCTTGTAAACTCTTATGAGCATATGTTATAAAAATATTCGAAGTTTCTTATATAGTGTTTTTCCTTTCGATCAGAGTGGAAAGACATGCTTATACTGCTTAGCCAGACGAAAGAGACTGGTCACGTGATTTACTGGTCGCTCCGACCTCTTTCTCGGCGTGAAAATAGGGGAGATATGTATGTGCCGACAAGAACAGAAACAAACGATGTATAAAGGAGAGATGCATAAAGTGAAAAATTATTGCACAAAATTCAGTTTAAAATTAACGCTAGAATAAAATACACACACACAGAATAAGAAATACATGTATAATAAACTTTTAGAATGTAATTCTCCCCTTCGGCTTGTTCCATTGTTTTGGCAGTGCGGCAAACCCAGTCTTTATCGTTGGGCAAGCAGTATTTCGTTTAACCAATTACAGAGAACAATTTCTTCAAAAGTATCTGAAATTCATTAGTACGATTAGGATAACACTTCAATTTCTCAAGGTCTATTTCCGCAAATGTATTTGCTAAGTGGATTTTGCTATTGGATTCAATTGGACATAATCCAGGATTAGCTTAAGACTATTTGGAGAAACCGACCATCAGAGTGTAATTTTTCAGCAAACCACTTCATTACGGAAGAATAGTTTTCAAAATTTCAAAAATAAAAAAGGTAGGGAAAGCGATTAATAAACCAATCACAATGCTTCGCAACGTCTTCTCATCATTGATATTGTTTTAATTTCTTTGTGTTTATTTCCAATAAACAATCGCAACAATTGCGCCTTTTGGCAATCACAACAATCACTATAAATGTGATTGTTGCAAATCCAAAAGACGCAATTGTTGCGATTGTTGTGATTGTTGTTCAATCATAACAATGTAATCATTAAAATTTAATGAGATTTTAATGATAATTTAGTGAGATTTTAATGATACTTGTTCACAGACGGACAGACAAAACGGGAATAGATCAGAAGACTAAAAAATATCTACTGAGATTCATTGACAATACATTAATTTTCAAAGCATCATTTGACTGATAAATCTTCGATTGACATAATTAAATCGATGCAGTATTGTTTTATTTTTTTCACTACAAATTTTGGCAAACCTGTGACCTTCAAAAACTTAAAATGGTTCTGCAGTTGAGGAATGTGGTCAGTTCTTTTCTCTTTTTTTATAAGAAGGTTCCCTGCTGTTGTAAATCAAGATTGGATACAGATTAAATGGATCAACTCAAGCTAAATCCTTCCAAAAATCTCGAGCTCTCAGTTGTTTGAGAATAAAGAAAACTGATTAAAAAACATCTGTAAGTTCTTTTTTTCCAAACAATTGTAACAACGAATTTATAAATTGAAATTTAAAAATAAAAAACAAAAAAATCTCAAAACAGATATTATTTTTGCGTTTTTTACTTTTAAGCTCAATTTAAAGTAAAAATGAGAAAGAAATGGCGGTGGTGAACATTTTTCTTACTATTTATTTTGAAACTAAATTTACAGAAATTTATACTTATTTTTTTCTTTCATGATTAATAAATCATTGCTCTCATGATTAATTCGGAAGGTATTTTATCAATAAATTGTCGCAATAGAAACGTAAGCAAATTTAGAGATAAGGAAATATCTTACAACGACTGGAAAGATAAAATCACTCTAAACTAAATAAAAACTAAAATAAACTTTTCCTTTTATTTAGAATTTAGGAAAATTGTTAGAATATTTATTATTATTATTATTATTATTATTATAAATCTCTTGAGTTCTTAAAATATAAGAAATAATAGAATTTAATATATAATATTATAATATAATTTAACATATAAATAAACATACTGATATAATAAACATACAAATTCTTAAAGCGATCAAATAAACAAAAACATTAATTAATTAATATCAATAAGAACACAACTGTTTTCTCCCATTTTTTAACAATTTGATTCGCACTACGAATTTACAATATAATGCTAAACTTCAATCAGTAGCTAAAAACATTGTGATCCATCATTTGTTTGCTTTTGCTTATGTTTATTTTTCTATATTATTAATTAATTATTTTATAGTTTTTGCTCCAATTCTAAAATTGCTATGAATGAACTAATCGTAAGTATTCAAGATTTCTTTTTGTTTTTTGAGTCTTAAATGTTTATTCATAATCAGAGTTTGGAAATTTGGAAAAAACAAAACCAAATCTTTTCGACGACTCCTACTCCACCAAACATCAACTTCTACTCAAGATTGCACAGCTCTGGAAGGGTTGCAGAGTTAGGGGGGAAAAAATCAATTCCAACTCCGGTAATGCAGTAAATACGACTTCAACTCTGTCAAAAAAAAACAAACTAGAATTGGAGTTGGAGTTCTGCACGAAATACAGAAAACACCTGTTTAACTCGATTTATTTCGGAAAAATCAAAATTAAGCGAGCGCCACTCTAAACTACAGAGTGGGAGAAAAGGCCTGTACCCCTATCAATAAACTAGATTTGAAATGAATTGATGTGCCTATTATGGATCTCCTCCATGGTCTCTGCACAGACGGATGCATCTCCACGTCCGTATGCTCATTTTCCGTAGCATTTGTAGCGTCACAGTCGTGAAGGGATTGCGCACAGCAATCTGCAACTCAGCTTTGGAAACGTATCGCTATTTGCGGACTTCCGGTTTAATGATTCTACAAAGAGAAATTATCAGCTGTGGTGGCCAAGGCAAAGGTGAAGGAAAGTTCTCGTATCCACGGCCAATCCATCTGTTTGGGAAAAGTCGTCAAGGCACAATCGCACTCTCGTGGCGAAATCAGCTGGTGCTCCGTCTTTAGATATTGTGAGTTTTGAAATAAGCGGTACAATTATAGAAACTACAATAAATTGGAGTTTTGTATCATTAAATTAATATCTAATGGCTCCTTCTTTGTTTTCAGATTGTTCTAGAATACAGTCGATGAGCTATGGTTTCCTCAAACGGTCAATGGTATTTATATGGAATCTTCTTCATTCATTTACCAAAGCTGCCATCAATTCTTATCAGTTGAATGTTTTCTTGCCCTTTTGTGTAAATGAGATTGTAGGATGTGACGACGTGTCTCCAACCAATTCGAAAACACTTCTGTACAAATAAAATGGTGTACAGTTTACTTTGGAAGAAGACCCTCTCTTAATGTTTTTACAAAGTAGTAATGAACACCAACAAATGTGCCACGTTTTAGAGGATGGACTCTTACTTATATTTGCTGCAGCTCTCGAGAAATTCCGAAATGTACTCAAGGAAGATAGAATCATATACCATAAAGTAAGAAAAGCGGTTACCTTAAAGGAGCAACAAGGAACGAATATTTTTTTTTTTTTTTTGTGGCCTGCACATATCTGGATTGAACACCATCAAAAATGTACGGAAATTGTGTGGAAAAAAGAAGATGATGGTAGCTTTGACAAAGTTCCACAATACACCACTGATATCAGGAGCTCATCGGTAAAGTAAAAGTGAATTACAATTTCTCACAATTTTCTTAGTTTAGCGCTGGCTGCTCAAAGATATTTGCTTACAAAAGAAGAAAAAAATAAATGAAATAAAACAAATTCATACATAAAAATACCTAAGATCTTCAGATGATCTTTCCCTTAAAATAATTGAAAGTAATTCGAATACTTTCGAATAAAGTCACTGGAACTAGAATTGATTTCAATAACGATTGATTTATAAACGTCCACTTTAATGAGAAAATATTTTATTATTATATTAGAATTTCATTGAAATTTTGCTATTGAAAGTTAAGGATTATCATTTATTATTGTATTAGAAATCTTGATTAAAGTTCCTTCAAATTCAATCAATTGCATCAAACTACCGATTCCACTCAAATTACAAAAATTCGACAAAATGCTAGGAGTACATCAGCAATCAACATTCAACTTCACACTAGCCAAATTTTCGTATCTAGAATAAAACCTAGATGTGAATTAATCTGACCAAATAAAAACAGGAACTGCATTCTGAATTCGTTAAAACAATTAAGATTAACAAAATATTAAATCATATTTAAATCGGCTTTAAAAAAGGTTTCCGATATCTTAAAAAGTGTAAAAAATACGATTTTTATATTCAATTATACATCGTAGGTCGTTTTCTAAGGATTATAGCATTAAAGCAAGAAAAAAGTTTGCTGTCCCGTAGGTGCAAATATAAAATTTCACAAAACAAAAAAAAACAAAAAATTGAAAAGCGCTGTTAAACGGTCGAGTCTCCAAAGTTAAAAAGGTCTACAAATGGGAACTTTTATTCGTACAAATGTGTACGAATAAAATAAAATTTCTAATAAAGTTACTATCTATCTCTATCTGGTGTCGTCCTCATGTGAGGGTGTGAACAAGAGATCTCCATTTATTGCGGTCCTCTGCTCTTCTTTTCACTTCACTATAACAGCCAATTCTGGTCCACTTTTTTATGTTGTCCATATACGCTAGACGCCTCCGTCCTCTCGGTCGTTTCCCCTGGATTTTGCCTTCAAGTGTGGTTAAGAGATTGGTGCCTGCCGATCCTCTGAGTATATGCCCGGTCATCTTCATTTTGCGCATCTTAATTGATTTGAGCAGCTTTCTGTCAGTTCCCATGCGTTGCAAGACCTCCCTGTTTGTGATGTGATCAGTCCAGGAAATCTTGAGTGCTCTTCGATTTAAATACATCTCCAAAGCTTCCACCTTTGCCTCATGTGTCTTGGTTAGCGTCCATGTTTCACAAGCATAAGTAAAAACGGGCCATATTAATGTCTTTTATCAGTCGCAGTTTTGTTCGGGTGTTTGTTGTTCCTTTCAAAATGTGTTTATTTTTCCAGAAGGCCTGTTTAGCCATTGCTATCCTGCATTTTAATTCCATATCTAGTTTTCCATTATCTTGGATCTTCGCGCCGAGATAGGTGTAACATTTTTCATATTTAATCGTTTTTCCGCCTATTATTATTTGGCTAGTGTTTTGCGTGTTATTTCTGGAAATACACATCCATTTGATTTTTCCGCTGTTAATTTCTAAGCCATATTTTTTGCCCTTTTCAATAAGGGTTTTTAGAAGTCGTTTAAGGCCCTTCTTTGATCCTGCAATTAAGCTTGTGTCATCTGCATATCGAATGTTGTTAATCTTCATTCCATTTACCCATATGCCTGCTTGAACTTTTTCTACTTCTCGCATAAGTCTCTCACTATAAATATTATAGAGTAATGGTGATAGTACACAGCCTTGTCTCACCCCTCTCTTAATAGAAAATAGATGTTCTCCGTCCTTAGTGACAAGTATTCCATTTTGGTTCCAGTAGAGTTTTGAAATAATTTCAACGTCTCTGCCGTCTATCGATGTGGATTTTAAGGTCTCCATCAGCAATTTGTGTTTCACCCTATCAAAAGCTTTATGAAAATCCACGAAGCACACATAAAGTGGTCGGTTCATATCGATACATTTTTCTTTCAATAGGTTCAAGGTGAGTATGGCGTTGGAAAGTTACTATAAATAAAAAAAATAATAAATCATACTCTAATCAATCTTTGTTACATGAAGAAATTTACCGTCACTTGTTGCAGAGTTATGAATCTATTTGTAAATTGTATTTATTTGAAACTGATTATTTGTAAATCTTGATTTTTTTAGGCTTCAGTTTTTAGGATACTCCATACTTTTCAGTGAAAGTCTTCCTTCAAATAGGATGTCAAGCATTATCCTGGGCAACATCTTATGTACAGTTTATATTTCATGTAAAGCGTATTCGTAATAAAAGTAAAGACTGAGAAATTCAATGAATACTCAGAAAAACCAATTTGAGAGTCTTGTGTACGAGCCTATTATAATTCCAACAACGACATTGGTCTGTCCAACTTTTGAGCGTTTATTTTAAATGTATCGAGTTCTGTAGCCATTTCATCTTTTATAAGTGACGTTACTAACTCCTAAATCACGTTTTTGGCAGCAAAAACTGGGAGGGGGGGGGGGGCGCAAAATTGAGTTTGCAGCCTGTAATCTGGATCCTTATTCAATATTTAAAAAGTTTCACAAAAAAAATCAATTATATAATAATCAAGTACTAAATAAAGGTGCATATAATTTGTAAGTATTGTGTTGTCCAATAATACTAACAAGATACTAATAATATCTTATTATTTATTAGATTTTATTATTATTAGATCTTACTGAAATACTTGTAAGATGTAAAATGTAATGGAAGTGTTTATGATTTATAAATGAATTGAATATTCAATCGGGAATTAAATGTATGTTTCACCGTCATTATGATACGTCTGCTTGAGAAAATTCCAGGTCATAAGGAATTCAAATATTCGGAATTTATGTAGAAATGAAGACATTCAGATGCATTATGTGTTTGACAAGGTAACGTTTCAGAAAAACAAGGAATCATTTATTAACATTTGTTGATATGGTCAATATTGTTTAGATATTTATTGCATATATTTATAACCTCAACTCATTGCTTTTAATCGTGACACAACATCCTCTGAATTTACAGCGAAGTTGATGAGAACCAACTATAATTCGACACACTATATCCTCCACTATAATTCGACAACTGTCTTCACTAGGAATCGAAAGGAAAATTGTTATTTATTTGAAGAGATGACCGAATAGGCTGTTCTATTCAGAACTAAAAGAGTTCCTTTCTGTAGAAGCTAGTTTCTTGCTCGCACGATCGGTTGCGAAGATTGTTCCTGTGACATCCACCAAAAGCGAGTGGAATTCGTTGTGTCTCATTTAATTGTGTTCTTTTTATCCGAGGACAGCTTCCGTCTTCCCTTTTTAAACTGTTTGAATTTTTGTTATTCTTTTCCGCTTTATTTTGAACAGAGAATTATTAAATGTAATGTATTACAATGAGGAACCAGTTAGGAAATAAGCCTATTCTCAGAGTTTAAAATATTTTGATGATTTTTTTAGAATTCCAGAAAAACTAACAGTTGCTTGTTAGAATCTTAATGAATCTTTAATTTATATAGGCCTACCATTTAATAGATTTAACCAATAATTCTTGTTATAGTTGTGTTATTTTACAGTTATAATACAAATTTTTTTCTGAATGTTAACAGCCTTATAAGTACTTATAAAATAACGTATACCTGTTATATAGCTGATATTTTAATATTATTAATTTAAAAAAAAATATTTATGTTATCGATAATGTGTTATGTGATAATATGTTTAAAACAATTAAAAATTATAAGTTAATTCCTACTATAGATTTAATATGATTTTTCCCGAATTACATCGGATATTAGTTGTTTTTTAATATTGTTAATTTTTTTATAGTTATTTTTATCCATTTAAATTGTTTAAAAAAATTTATACCTTATCATATCTGAGGCCAAAATTATTCTATGGTCCACTTACATTAAAGATATTTAACCAATTAGTGTTTATACTATTTTCATAATTAAGTTTGGCTTTTCTAATTTCGAAAAGTTATTTAAAATTACCTGATATATAAATTTCTCTTTAATCATTAATATTTTATATTTAATTCGAATATTTTGTTTTTCGTGTTGTGACATAGTATTAAAGTTGATAAAAATTTTAAGAATTTTTTTTTAACAAATTATTTATATTTTTGATTGAAAACTGAGTTAAGTACATCCAGTAATTTACTGCTTAATTTAAAACTGAATCAACAAGAGATTTAAAAATTATTAATTTTTGTTTGAAAGGAAATAAATTTCTTATAATTATATACAAATAAGTAAGTATAAGAGTGAAGTTTGTTTGTAATTGAATTAAAATGAGAATCCCATGTAAATTTATTATTTATTTGATGTTCAAGATTTTTTGCTGAGAGACGTAATCAATTTTATTACAGTTACATATTATATTATTTGTAGAAATTAAAATTAAACAATTAAATTTGTGCATTGTAAGAAATGTGTCAATGTCCACAATCTTATTTTTATTTTTTGGAAAGCATAACTTTTGTTTTAATGGTTTATAATCATTTTATTATTTTTAGCCCATTTCGTAATGCTATTTAAATCATCTTGAAGAAAATTCAATGCAGTGAAATGATTTTTATCACTAGATAACAGAAGAACATCATCCGCGTAAATGAATATTTTAGAAATATTAATGGAATTACCTGTAGAATTTATATATAGTATAAACAACAAAGGTCCTAAATTGGAACCTGAGGAACTCCAATTTTAATATTGTAAAGGTTACCAATATTATTATTTAATTTAATTCTAAATTTTCTATTTTTCAAATAATTTTGTAATAAATTAAGTATTACCTAATACCCATTGAATTTAATTTTATTAAACGTAAATGATGATAATGTTGTCAAATTATTATCCTTTTTTGAAATCAATGAATGCTATGTAATTTACCATATTGTTATTTAAATTATCATTAATTAGTTTGGTAAATTTTTCTAATGAATTTGTCGCACTGTTGATCAGTTTGATAAGCAAACTGATTTTTGTTTAAAATATTAATTTTATTAATATAATTATATATTGCATTTGCTAAATGTCTCAATAATTTTAGAGATATTCGAAAGTTAAGAAATAGGGATTAATTTCCAAGATTATGTATTCCAGCTTTATAAATTGGAATTACATAGGCTGCGCAATTTTCCACAAATTACGGAAAACGCCTGCAGTGTAAATGTTTTTAAACATTTCAGCAGTTAGAATAGCAAAAATATATTTGTTTATGTCAGAGGTTGCGACATGATCACACCCTGAAGAATAATTATTTTTTAGATTATTTATAATATCCAACATATCATTAGGATTTGGATTAAATAAAACCGTAGAGTTTATTATTGATATATTGAACGTGTGGATTTCAAGATGTGTTTCGAAATTTCATTGTAGTCTAAATATTCTTTAATTTTCGTATCCCATTTTACTTAATCTTGAAAGTCTGTTTATACTAAGAAGAAAATAGATAAAGAATCATTTATGGTTTATTTTTAATGTTTTTCTTTTGGTCCGTATTTTGTTTACAATATTTTGTGGGTTAATTAAAGATAATCAAATGTTTTATCGCATTGGGAAGTGAACTTCGAAAACATTCCCCCAACCCTCTACTATCAGTTTGATTTCCTCCTTAGCTCGAGAGGGGGATTATTCCACAGCAACCCTAATTTAATTAACAAATCCATCCTTATTAACCAAATCAACTTAGTTTAAACTCATCTTTACCAAATACCTGAAGAATAATCCAAACAAACCACAAATGAACTTGATCCACGAACTTTGGCAAAAAAAAATGTAAATGAGGAAATAAATGAAAAGCAATAAATGCATATCCCGCTATTTGAAGGTAAGGGGAAAGAGGGGGAGTTGTCGTAGGGTCCCAATCTGTTTTCTTCGCAATTTATTTTAGGCAATGCAGCACCGGTAGTTCTTGCGCTCTAACGATATCTCTTTTGATTTCAAAACGTGTTTTCGTATCCTTTATAACCACTGAAGGGTTTTCATATTCCTATTAATAGCAAGAAAAGTAAAAAGGCCTGAGATTTCCTTGCTCAGATGTTGCGGAGGTTGAATGTTAACATTATTAAAATTTTAAAAACTTTAATGGATAATATTTTAAAAGTATAATGCTTCTTTAAAAGTACAAATATAGGGGTTACTCAGGAAGCAACAAAATACTTATCTATACTGTATAAATACTTTTCGTTTGATAGAATTTTAAATAATGAAATATTTTTTTACTGTTATTTTTATCAATGAAGAAAAACACGAACGAAAAAAGGAAATTACATGTTGGTAAAACGGGATGGATAAAATGTGATTCTATATCTAATATGTACAGAAAGAAAAGACAGAATTATTTGTTTACTTTAATTTCGCCTTAAGATTGTATTAGGTTACACCCTTTTCTAAGAATTGAACCAGATATAAACAGTGTTTAATATTAATAAAAATTAGATATAATTAATGAAAATAAAAGTACTTCTTCTGCTAAATCTCTAATTTTTGATGATTTATCTTCTAAAAGCCGATACAGTTCGTACCCTTACATTTTAGTAAGCCTTATTTGTCGAGATTAAAAAAAAAACAACAACAATATATATTTTTGAATTAGGTTTGCGGAAACAGAAGGTATTTGATGATGAGATGAAGTAAATTAGAACTACAGTATTTCATTATTTTTAATTTATAAGAAACAGATTCGTTATTGAATTACAATATCATTTTCGAAACCAATCAATTCGTTGAATTTACAATTATTAGTATTTAAAACTGAAAGATTTAGTGAAATTATTTCGGAAATCTTGTAGCTAATTTAAGTGTTTCTTTTTGTTCAGCTGTTGCCTCATCATTATGTATTTGGTCAAGTTACAAGAATAAACAACTCAACATTCTCATTTCAATCAATCTGAGAAAGAACTCAACATCTACTGCATTCGAATTTTGTTAAAAATAAGCATTTTATTTGGGACCTCCACTGATTATATTCAATTAATCTTTTAATTGCAATAATTTACATTTACGTCTTAAATAAATTCCGTTATTTTCAAAACAGATGTTCAAGTAATTTATTTTTATGGGACTAAATATAGTAATTTAAAATTTATGGACAGTAGTTTATATTTCCTTATTTTACTAAATCGCAAATAGAAATAAATGTCTCAATCATAGACACGTGAAGGCCTTTTAAAATCAACTATAAATTAGATCTCAATGAAAAACACTCATGGATTACAAAGACTTATTCGTAGAACTGGCGATTTACTTTGCAATACAGAGCAATTCATCTAAAATGAACGTAAATATTAAAAATGAAGGGAGAAAAAAACTTAATTAAAAAATTAATTCACAAACTGAATTAATGATCAAAATCCCATCAATAAATTTAGTTACCTCAGTTTTACTGAATAAATTATGTTGAAATCTCAAGAGAAATGCAGTGTAAGCCTATTCATTACAATTTTATAAAGAAATAGTTTAATAAACACTAATTTTAGATATAAATAAATAAATATACAGTAAAACCGGTGGAGGAAAAAAAACAACCTTCAATGATGTCAGTGATTTCCTTCCTATAAAAAATACAACTTTCAAACTAAAAACAAACAAAAAACAATATTTCGTTGGAAAAGGAAGTTGCAGAAAATGTCTTAATTACACAGTAGTTCCTGCATATTTCATCTCCTTGTTTAATGCTGAAAACACTTCAGTAAAATTAAAAAAAAAAAAAAAACCTTTTAAGAATATAACATTACTGTCATCGTTTTCTTTTACTGTAGATTTATTATGTTTGTAACAGCGTAGAGATTGTTCATTAAGTTAATTTTATTTTATTTAATAATTAATATGTTTTTGTCTTCATGTTGTCGTATTTGAGCTTCAAAGTACGTATGAAGGGATTACTTAAAAGTAACGACAGCCTATTCTTGAAGAATATTTATTTATTAAAATAAATGAAACTTATTTTTGAATGTAATTAAACTTAATCAATAGATACGATTAGAAAAACCTAGTAATCAATACTTAAATAAATCTAAAAATTACATATATTAAATGTTTTCTTAATTATCTGTATGTTTCATTTTCTTTGAGGACAGTTATTCAAATTAATTGTCACAATATTATTTTTGTAAAGAGATAACAAACTGAAACTGTTTGAGATAACGAAAAACTGCTGTGTTTTACTACGTTAGATAAATGATTTGTTCAGTTTCGATTCTTGCAACTCGTGTTTTTGAATCCGTTTGATGTTGAAGGTCACCTTATAGCTTGACTGTAATTCTAACTACGAATAGGAATCGATTTAATAAGCATTAGCTTACCTGCGCCCTCAGAGTGCCGTACACGATTAATCCCACACCGGCGGCGAACCGCACTTCGACTCCGGGCTGGATAGTGAGCACGCCCGTCTCCCGCACGATCACGTCCTTGGAGGCGGTGTAGGGGCTCTTGTCCTGCTTCCACACTTCCCCACCTTCGACGATTCCGCCGACCTCCGCTTGTGAGCGAACCGGTCGGGCCAACAAGAGCACCAGCAGCGCGGCAGGTACCGCGAGCGACAGCGCCATGGCGCCCAACGATCAACAGGTATCCGACAACAGTAACAGCCAAATCCGAGCGCCGGCAATCAACGATGGCGGGTAGAAATGGACTTTGGATTCCTCTCGCTCAAGAGTAAACACGAGTGTCGTAACATGGGGATCTCAGCTCCTGCCCGCCAAACACAACGGTCGAACGTACGACACGAAATTTCTCGTTGAAGACGCGGGAGTCCGGACGTGGGTCGTCCCGTCCCGATACGAGTAATTCACCAAGAATTTGCCCCCGGGGCAACGTCGTCAACCAGACTGAATCGAATCTTATTGTGATGGGTTTTTTTTTCTTCGTCTTCTTCCGTTTTCTTCCCACACCTTCTTTTTTACCGAATGGCCTGAGGCAATAAGTTCTCCGTTCGGCAGAAGCCAATCAAGTTTCCGCCCCAAGTTCAAACAGGTGCTGAAGCAACTCAATAGAGCGGCAAACACATTCTTGTTGCTTCCTTCCAACCGAAGTCAAACCTCAGAGTTTTTTCTCGTTTTCTCGTTGACAGTGACACGACCGCGTTTACTGAGGGCGATTGTGTAACTGTCGTCACTCGTATCTCAATTATTTTATCTTTTAAGACCACGAACGATAGAAATTCCCTACGTATACGATAAAAATAGGAGATCAACTATAGATTCACTTTCTTTAAATTCAGTAAAAAAAAAAGTTTATTAGCTGACTTTTAACAAATTCTGGAATCTTCTCTTACCGAACAAACTCTTTCCATATTTTTAATTCTTTATTATTATTATTATTATTATTATTATTATTATTATTTTGGAATCATTGATGTAACTTATATATATAAATATATAAGTTACATCATAAATACATATATAAATAAATACATAAATATATAAACCGTTTACATAATAATTTAATTTACAAGCTTTTCCGTAGTTTTCCTCCTTTAGTATTTCTTGGTTTTATTTTATACTAAAAACTCGTTTATCCGAATCTCATGGGACCGCTCCCGTTTCGGATAATCCGGAATGTAAGGTATTATATTAAACTTGTACTGTATATTAAAAAAATACTGTGAACCTACAGTTGGCACTGTGATTATTACTGTAGTTACAGTACTGTGATGCGATATAACTTTAACTTTTTGAACCCTTTTCAGTACTGTCCACTTGATTGATTCAGATACACTGGACTGAATCAATCAAATACTAAAAAGCGAGCAGATCTTATAAATCTTTTCTTAAAAACGGGTCTATTGATTTAGATGAAATGGGGTGAATCTATCGTTCTCGGATGCAAGAAAGCGATTTAGCTAGGTCTCAACTTCAGGAAAGCAGGTGATTGTCTACAGTGTTGTTACTTTATTTTCATTTTATTTTACTGAGCAAAGCTCGGTTTTCCAGATACTACGTTATTCATAGAGTTACAGTCACATACTATGTTACAGTTACTAACAGTTGTATACTCTATTAAACATTGATGTGTACTCTATTAAATATTGATTACAACAACGGAAAAATGTTTTTATGTATTTTCAAAATATGCTAAACATCGTCTCGGATAAACCAGGTTTCCGGATAAACGAGTTTTTAGTATAATATCAAATTATTAAATAGAAATTAATAGTGGGCTGAAGGGAATGCTAAAAAAATTCTTAGGTTTTCGGTTTGAACACGAAAAGGTAGGTTGATCAAAAGGTCAAGCAAGTGCTTAGATGCGCGGGAGGTTTAGGCTTCCAGGGATTCACTCCTAATGAGACTAGTTGAGATCGGATGGTCATTCCGACGCTCACCGGCTTTTAACCCCTGAGATAGAAACCCGGTACCCATTTGACAGAGGGCTGGGTAAACCGTAGGGTCCGTCTGGAGGAGAAACAACAGTGGAAAAACACCTGATCACCACCGGGAAATGAATCCCGGCTCCTCAGTCCAGCGCCTAACCTCTGGGTTACCATAAATAGTAAACTTCTCAAAACAAAACAAAAATTGTAACAACAATACTAGCATTAATTCTAAATTCACGAGCATATGTGATAATTTTCTGTTACCGTGATTATTTATAAGGGATTTTTTTTTTTTTTGCAATTATTTTCTTACGAACAAAAATCAAATGATTTTTTTTTTAGTTGATGTTAGCCTAACTTGATCACAAACCAATACGTCTGCTTCGAGTTACAATTGCATTTTATTTATTTATTTATTTATTAACTATTTCCAAATCAGGAAATGTATCAACACAATTCTTTTCGTAGCTGTGCTTTACCATGCGATATGAAAAGGTACGATAAAACTTACAGATTAATTTTACCAATAGTTCTTATCACTGTGGTTGGTTCCATTTGATTGGTTCTCATTTCGTTTTTTTACAAAATCAAAGATGTTTATGACTTTTTAATCTTTGAAACTGAGATAATATTTTCTTCTCATTTGACTTGAGTTCAACGCGAAGGTCGATTAAACCGGAAGTGACAATGACTGTCCCACAGAGAAGAACAACAACCGAGGTTAAATGAATGTTAATTGTGTTAAACAAACAAGGTCAGAGAGAAAACTGAGCTTCATCAAACACCGGTTTTCAAAACTCAATTTACAACCACTTCTCATTCGAAACCTCATTAGAAGCGTCTCAAATTCTTCTCTTCCAATTCCCATGACAGCGTTTTGGTTTTTCAGCCCTTTCGACATTCTATTTGTTATTCTTGTTGAACAGTGTTTGTAGAATATTAAACAAACATTGTCTTCTGTGAAATCTGAACCAACCTTTTTACTATTATTATTTATTGATGGTTTACAGAATTGTTAATATACAAACTAACAATAAATCTTTATTAATAAACTAGCAAACCTGTGATCACGTGATCTTGGTTTCTGAGGTAATTTTCTCGCTACCCGTGACGGCGACCGCTTTCTCACAACCCGCGAGCGCGTCTTGTAGATTTCATGTTTGATCGTAAGTCACGTGACTTCCGGTTG
The DNA here is from genome assembly GCA_023159025.1 of Thereuonema tuberculata. Classification (NCBI taxonomy): domain Eukaryota; kingdom Metazoa; phylum Arthropoda; class Chilopoda; order Scutigeromorpha; family Scutigeridae; genus Thereuonema; species Thereuonema tuberculata. The sequence continues at coordinate 13,957,808 of JAFIDM010012231.1, read as the reverse complement.
ACCCACGTAGATAAAAATGAAAATGTAGGCATCCTCAATACTACATCTAACATTTGCCACCGTATTTGTATTTCTGTGTATCACGGCTTCGGATCAATTTTTCTGTATAGATAGATATCTAATAATTAAGATAATTGCTCGATTTGTTAGAAAATGTTAATTTTATCGAATGAAAAATATTTAAGATAATATAAATTTCACCTTTAATGTCGTTCCAGCATGGCCTAGTGGATTAGGCGGCGGCTTCCCTTGAGGCAGATGTGTCGGAACCTGGATTCGAATCCCTGTAGCGGCATGGATGTTTACTTTCTTTCCTGTGTTTGTCTGCTTCTTCTCTTCCTCCGCTATGTCTACGACAAATATTCTAAAATTCTAGGGTTTATAGCATGGATGCTACATGTATGATCCTACTCGTGGGATGTTCCCGCGGCCCTATTCAGAGTGAAGGATAATAATAAGAACTTAGAGTTCATTAAAATACTGAAACTAACTAACTAAAAAAATAAAGAAAGAAATTCCCCTTTAACAATCATTAATAAATCTCCAAGGTATATCTTTGAGTTCATTCTTGCATTCATACACAAAATTACCAAACCTAAACTTTATGCTTCGTTCGTTGAACATTTAATTTTGAATATATTTCTACGAAAATAAAAAACTACTGAGTTGTCTTTTTTTCTTCTTTTTGATCATTTCACGCAAGTAGTGCTAAAAAAAAAAAATACTGTTAGTCTCCCCATCCCATTTGACACCCCAAAGGCTTGTTTTTGTTCCATCGTTCTGATTGGTTTCATTGTTAGAAAGTTTTACTTTTTTACTTGCGAGACTTCACTCAAAAGACTAAGAAATTTTAGAATTCATGATGAAAAATCCATTTACACGATCTACGAGAAGCAATTGACGACTGATCACAGGACGTCAACCACAAAAAATGACAGCAGTAGCTTATCAAGTAACGGACGTGATCCTAGCTAAGTTGCTGAATTTCGGCATTTTAAACGTTTAAAAAGGAACATTGCGATCAGCGCCTCAGCAACTCTTTTTGGTGCCTTGTGCGAAGTAGGTTTTACCGAGCCTCTTTTCCCTTTCATTGATATTAGGGACCGCCTTTGTCTTAAGCATAACTCAAGGTAATCCTTTTGAAAATTATGGACAGGCTGATTTGGAAATAACCAGCTACAAAAACACCGAAAAAAACCAATAAAACACGACGACTTCTTGTGCGGGAGTATCACTCATACGATCCGTATTGCTGTGCTGACTGCTGCCTGCAGTGACATTCAATACAGTTCCAACTTTAAGGCAACTGTTCATCGAAGGTCTTTTTTTTTCTCTATCACTGCCACACAATGCCGCAAGTAAATCTATGCAAATAAATAGTTTGGTGAAATGGATGTTGAAGAACTTGACTATACTGTCAAGCGTATCCATTTAGGATAAATAGGAACGCCTATTCCGAGCCCTGCCGAAGTCAAAGACGACCATACTAATGCTCCTCTGGAAGAATTCAAGGAATTACCCAGAGTATAATATCCAAAATTTAGTGAAATGCCTTTTCTATTATTATTATTATGTTTGTATGTTTCAAACCTTGGGTTTCCCCAGCAAAAACAATATGGCGGGTCAAGGACCAAAGCACATACTGCCAAGTGTAAAGATGTGTGCAAGAATGATTAGGGATGTGTGCTTGTGTCCATAAATTTCCTAACTATGCGTGTAGTGTTGAGTACCACAGCCTTCTGCAGTTGTGCATAAGTGTTTTTGTGAAGTCCTAGTGTGCTGAGACTGTGGTGCAATGTGTGAGGCACCAGACCAGTGGCAGACAGAACGATGGGTACAACACGTACTCGATCCTGCCTCCACTGCTTCTGGAGCTCGTGTGCTAGATCAGTGTATTTACTGATCTTGTCTGCGTGAGTTTTCTGCATGTTCTTGCTGATAGGCACTGCAATATCAATTAGATAGGTCTGTTTGTTGACCTTATCAACAAGTGTGATGTCTGGTCTGTTGTGATGTATGGTTTTGTCTGTGTGAATGGGGCGGTCCCAGTATAGTTTATATGAGGGTGATTCTAATACGCTTTGTGGTATGTACTTGTAGTACGGGACCGTGCTCTTAATAAGTGAATGTTTGTGTGCTAGTTGTTGATGAACGATCGATGCTACCTGATTGTGTCGGTGGAGGTAGTCTGTTTGAGAGAGAAGGGGACAGCCTGATATTACGTGGTCGATCGTCTCATGCGTAGTGTGGCATTTCCTGCATTTGTCGTCATGTGTGTTTGCATCGTGTAGAATGTGTTTCTTGTAGTTGCGTGTGGAGATGACTTGGTCCTGTATTGCGATCATGAACCCTTCGGTCTCCCCAAACAGCTCACCACTCGTCAGCCATCTGTTCGACGCTTCCATGTCAACATGAGGCTGGCTGAGTTCGTGATGATGTCTGCCATGGAGTTCCTTACGAGCCCAGGATTCACGCAGCTGCTGAGTGTGGGTGTCAGGGGTGGTGAGTGTTGGAGAAGAGTTTTCGAGGTTCAGGGGTGTGAGGTGTGTGTCAGCCTTGACAATGGCTGAGTGAAGTGAGGAGTCTTCTGCTCTTTGGTGGAAATGTTCCCTAAGTGTATGTACTTGTTTTTCGTGTAGGGTGATGAGGTTGATGAGTCCTCGGCCTCCCTCCTTGCGGGGAAGAGTCATCCTTTCCGAAGCGGACTTGGGGTGGTGCATGTTGTGTTTCGTGAACGTAGTGCGTGTTGCGCGTTGTAGTGCTTCGAGTTCGGTGTTTGTCCATGGAATTATGCCGAACGAATATGTTAGTGTGGGAACGGCAAAAGTGTTGATAGCTTTAATTTTATTTCTGGCGTTGAGTTGTGTTTTGAGGATTTTGTGAACTCGAGCAAGGTATGTGTTCTTCAGTGCATTTTTGATGTTTGCGTTGTCAATGACGCGCGCTTGCTGGAAGCCCAGGTACTTGTAGGTCTCTCCCTCTTCCATGGATTGGATAGCCAAACCATGGTCCAGTTCAAAACCCTCCAAATTCGAAGTCTTCCCACGTATTATGTGTAACTTGCGGCATTTGTCAATTCCAAATTCCATCCCAATGTCTTTGGTGAACTGTGTGGTGGCTTGTAGTAAATTAGTAAGTTGTGCATTGTTTGTGGCATAGAGTTTAATGTCATCCATGTAGAGTAAGTGTGTGATTTTATATGGTGTCACAGTGCCTGTGGTAAGCCTATAACCGTGTTTTGTGTTATCTAGTATATGGCTCAGTGGATTCAAGGTGAGGCAGAACCAAAGAGGACTCAAGGAGTCTCCCTGGAAAATACCTCTCCTTATGGGAATGGGATCTGTAGTGATGGAGGTGTTAGAGGTGCGTAGGTGTAATGTTGTGTTCCAACTCTTCATCATGGCAGCTAAGAATGCCGTGATCTTGGGGTGTATTTTGTAGATATGAAGAGTGTGTAGAAGCCAGGAATGAGGGACAGAATCAAATGCCTTCTTGTAATCGATGTATGCGATATGTAAGCTCCTATTCTTCGCGCGTGCCTGGCGCAGGATTACAGAGTCAATAAGGAGTTGCTCCTTACAACCCTGGGAATTCCTGCGACAGCCCTTCTGCTGTTCGGAAAGAATGTTATATGTCTCGATGTGTGTGTAGATCTTGTCTGCGAGGCAGGAGGTGAGGAGTTTGTAAAGTGTGGGGAGGCAAGTGATTGGGCGGTAGTTTGCAGGTTGCGCTGTTTCAGTGTTCTTGCTCTGTAGGTATGTGACACCCTGTGTGAGGAAACGAGGCATATGTTCTGGGTGTTGGATTATGTCAGTGAGTGTAAGCGCTAGTTTTCCATGCAGGGACGTGAACCTCTTGATCCAGAAGTTCTGGACTCCGTCTGCACCAGGAGCCTTCCAGTTGTGTGCATGTTTTAGTGCTGTCTGTATGTCTGCGAGAGTAATCTCATGGAAGGACATGCAGGGTAAGTGTTCAGTGAGTTGCTGTTCCTCTGTTATCCATGGTGCTTTATCATTGTGGGGGATAGGGTTTGACCACAGAGACGACCAGTATTCATGTAAAGCCTCGCTGTTGGGAGTGTTTGTGTTAGTTGCAGTAGAGGAAGATGTAAGGGATCTGTAGAATTTTTTCTCATTGTATTGGAAAGTGTTGTTCTGTTGTTTGCGCAGAGTGCACTGTTTGTATCTCTGTAATCTTTTTGCAAGTGCACTGAGTTTTTGTTTTAGTGTGTCGAGATGTTCCTGAACCTGGTTATGATGATTTGAATGTGAAGGGCGAGTATTTATGTACTTGAATATCTTTCTAACCTGGGACATAAGTTTCTTTGTTTTGTTTCCTGTACAGTATTGTGTGAGCCTGGCTATGTCTCCTCTAAGGTCGCTGATGCGGCCCTCAAGGCGACGTCTCCAAGGGGGGATGTATTCTTGTGTCCGTGCAGTGGGAGGTATGTTGTGTTGTTTGATTCCAAGTGCCCGAATGGTTCCCTGTGCAGCACAGTAGAGTGTTGTATGTATTTCTTCTAATGTTTGGATGTTGTCAAGGTGTTGTGGGATAGTGTGTGTGTTGAGATGGTATATGACTGTGGCGAGTTGTTTTGATGTGTGTACTTTGGGGAGTGGCGGCCTGAGTGTGGGGTCTGTGCCTGTGTATTGTGCAAGTGCAGTGTAGAAATGATCATGAGCTGCACGTAATATTTCATTAGTTGTATTGTTGGGGCATGTGTACTGAGGGGTAGAGATTGTTTCTGTGTTTTCCATAATGGTGTCTTCTGGTGGGGTGTGGTTTGGTGTCCTGTGGTTGGATTCAGCGACTTCTTCTTTAATTTGTGCAAGTATGCATGGGAGAATAAGATTGTTTACTACAATTGAACGTCGCTGATCCGCTACCCGCTGTTCGCTAAGCCCTAACGATGGATAGCGTGTGGTGAAAGCTTGGTGTAGTGCCTGTCTGTATCCTGTTAGTTGAGTACCTAACTTTGTAACAGTGAAGAAGTCGCGCATAAGATCCTGGTTCATCTGTGGTGACCATCGGATGCGCTGGCGTGGTTTCCCAGTCTTGGTGGTCGCCTGCTCTGACACAGACGAAACACTTCCGACTGTTCGGGCTGGATGGTGTTGCCCGGGCATTGTGGTAGCCATACTACAGGATGGGGTGCCACTTTCTCCACCACCACCTGCGGGAGACTGTAGTATATTTTTCGAACGGAGGCCTCTGCCTAACCCCTGAACGCGGGTGACTTTATCCTGCGCCACACCCGATGCAGCATGATCTATATTAGAACGTGTTCTCATCATAAATGGTTGGACCCTTTAGCCTACCCTAAAGCTAGTGTAGTTCCCGCCCCCACCGCGAGGAGGTAGGGTCCATGGGGGCTTATTATTATTATTATTATTATTATTATTATTATTATTATTATTATTATTAT
>JAFIDM010012231.1:13941099-13952373 GCA_023159025.1 Thereuonema tuberculata | reverse complement strand
ATTATTATTATTATTATTATTATTATTATTATTATTATTATTATTATGTTTGTATGTTTCAAACCTTGGGTTTCCCCAGCAAAAACAATATGGCGGATCAAGGACCAAAGCACATACCGTCAAGTGCAAAGATGTGTGCAAGAATGATTAGGGATGTGTGGTTGTGTCCATAAATTTCCTAACTATGCGTGTAGTGTTGAGTACCACAGCCTTCTGCAGTTGTGCATAAGTGATTTTGTGAATTCCTAGTGTGCTGAGACTGTGGTGCAATGTGTGAGGCACCAGACCAGTGGCAGACAGAACGATGGGTACAACACGTGCCCGATCCTGCCTCCACTGCTTCTGGAGCTCGTGTGCTAGATCAGTGTATTTACAGATCTTGTCTGCGTGAGTTTTCTGCATGTTCTTGCTGATAGGCACTGCAATATCAATTAGATAGGTCTGTTTGTTGACCTTATCAACAAGTGTGATGTCTGGTCTGTTGTGATGTATGGTTTTGTCTGTGTGAATGGGGCGGTCCCAGTATAGTTTATATGAGGGTGACTCTAATACGCTTTGTGGTATCTACTTGTAGTAGGGGACCGTGCTCTTAATAAGTGAATGTTTGTGTGCTAGTTGTTGATGAACGATCGACGCTACCTGATTGTGTCGGTGGAGGTAGTCTGTTTGAGAGAGAAGGGGACAGCCTGATATTACGTGGTCGATCGTCTCATGCGTAGTGTGGCATTTCCTGCATTTGTCGTCATGTGTGTTGGCATCGTGTAGAATGTGTTTCTTGTAGTTGCGTGTGGAGATGACTTGGTCCTGTATTGCGATCATGAACCCTTCGGTCTTATTATTATTATTATTATTATTATTATTATTATTATTATTATTATCTTCTCTTTTCTTCAGTGTTAACTGAGTTTTAAGTAGAGAGTACGGGTTTTAGCCAAAGTAACTCTTTACTATTGGAGGCGTTGCTTTAGCAAACATTTTGTACTTTTTTTTAAGTTTGGCTCTTGGCCTAACTTGTTTCAAAATTGACAGGGAATAAAATAAAAATAACATTTTTCTGACTTCTAAAGTTTCAGCTTTCGTAGATAAGTAGTTACTAAATATTACTCATCTCCCTGTTTGAATCTAAATCAATAGAAATTAACAGTCTAAACCTATCACAAAATGGAGATGAGTCAAAAACTGAAACTTATCTCCATTACAAAAGTTGTCTTTTTCGACTTCAGATTACATTCTACAAGATTTTTTACTCTAATCATTTATTTTTTATTATAATGTGCTATTAAGATTTAACATTTAGAAATACCTTTTGGAAACCTTTTAAACTACATTTTATTTTTATGTATACCATGGCAAAAATGTTTCCAATTTCTTTTAGAGAAAAAAATGCGGAGAGATTCAAAAAATCAAGTTCTTAAAAAAATATATTTTTTTTAAATGACATTAACGTCAGAGATGCAGTGTTCGCCATTTTATTTGGAATATATATCTTATTACCAAGTATTTATCTTAAGAAACTTTGAATAAAGAAATATCCTTCTTTTGTAATAAGATGATACACATGAAAACAATTAGAGAACTTTACAGGAGAAGATTCCTAATGTGGGAAGATGAGATGAACTCAGTGTAGTCTCATTTTGTTAGGTAGACAATTGGCCATGAATTTGTCTGAGACTCTGTGAGAATGTTTCCTGAACCGTAAGGATCATTAAGTACACGAACAGAATGTCATTACACATGTCCTCAATCGACATTTAAGAATGACAGGTAGATAATATCTTTAAAAGTTTAGGTATTTTAATATTACAAGTTTATTAAATATTCTTTTAAAATATGTATATGTAAAAGCCCTGTATGTAAAATATTTCCTGCTTCTTTTTCTTAACTGAATCTTATTACATTTTCAATTAAAACAAGTAATAAAAAAAAATATGCTAAAGCATAAAATTAAGGACAACCCATTAAACCTAAACTTCATCTAAGGAGCGTTGAAGGCTTTACCCGCCGCGCAATAACAGCCGACTGTCCATCGAAAAAAGGTGAAGTTTGGGAATTGTTTTTTTTTTTCCTTCAGAACTACTGACTCAATTGACATGAAATTTGAATATGCTTTAGTTTAGAGTGTCTACTATACAATCTATATTTTTATTTGACCGTATCTACAACAGTTTGAGGCACAGTCGACTTTTTGTTTGCAGAATCAAATAGTCGATTCTGTCCGCATTTTTCCGGATAAGCAGAAATAAATACTCTGTCCCTATGGTTGTTAGGGCTTCTGAATACGATGGTGAAGTCCATTTGTCGATCCGACCTTCCGTTCGGGAGTCGTTGGGCGGGACAGATACGGACAGACAGACGGACAGGACAAAAGCAAGAGCTCCCATGTGGGTAGCAAAAAAAAAATCAATTTAGAACGTTCAGAATTGGTAAATTACTATGATACTGGTCTTGGACTCTTTAATGGTCAAAATTAGAATGTAAAAGGGTGGATTTTTTTCTTCTTCGGATTCAATGCTCAGGTCCTCCCCTTCCTCCACCATTTCTCGGAATGGCAGTGACTGAACTACAGGATATCGTAGGTCTAAATTTAGATTGCAAAATGGATCAAAGTTCATTTGCGAACTAAGTATAACAAAACTCAAATAAATTGTAGGAAAAAAAAATCATAATTTCATTGGATAATTAAAGGAAAACCAGTTAACATTTATTTTCATAGAACTACAATGTAATGTAATGTAATGTGGTGAGCGTGGGTGGCTTGACAGCCGAGCACCACGACCTCAAAGATCTATTGTGCTATCCCACGGAAATAAGGACAGACAGAGAGAAAGACTGAGAAAGGATGGTGTGAGAAATGCAGGTGAAACGGGAGAACCCCGGAAAAACCTGCCCAGCGAGGATCGCCACCATCAACGAAACCCACATGACAACCGAACCTCGGTACTCAGAGGTGAGAGGCCAGTGTCTTAGCAACATCGCCAACCGCGCGGCCCATAGAAGTACAAGCTCATTTCTATGAGAGAAATCCATGGAAAAAAAAAGCTCTGAATTAGGACTATTTTGTTCGAGCATCAGATAAGATTGAAATTGGCGGAAGAGACTTTGCTAATTCGTGAAATAGACTTAAAAGTGAATGAAATGAAATGTTGTTAAACTAACATTGCTCCCAGAATTCATGACTGTTTCCCAATAGACGTCTGTTTCACAATTTATATTATCATAAGAATAAATACTTATTAAGAGAAAAAAGCAAGAAGTTAAGCAAATATCAAGATATTTGGGGAAGAGGAAGTATATTATTGCAAGTAGAACTGATTAGATGTGTGGGCGGATCAAAGCGATTGGAGCTGAAGTCACAAGTGGAACATAGATGAAGGCTACCTGGTTGACCAAACATTCTGGACATTATTCTAAACAGATGTCATCTTCTTTAAGCAGATGTCGACAGCCGTTCCAATAGTTAATAGAATTTGAGAATGGAAGAATCATCGACCTTAGAGAAGCTGGTTCGTCTTACAGAGACGTATCGTCGCCAAGGATGGACAAGACCTTGTACAACCATAGAGAGAGAAAACCCGCCAATTACGACACATTACATAACGATTACTTTGTTGGTCTGGAACCTCGGGTAATTATCACTGTACAGTAAACAACAGGTTTGTACTGTTTTCATTGCTAGCTTATCGTCCTCCACTGTGTTTATCTCTCACATCTGCCCCACATGTAAGCATGTCTCAGTTGTGTTGCCTTAAACAAAACTGGAACGAACAGGAATGGTGTTTAGTGACAATTACCGTTTTTGTTTTGGTCAACACAACAGACATTATGGTCGCCACTATCCATGGAACCGAACACCACCCAGTACGTGAACCAAACCTGCTACGATGGCTTCAGGTGCAATTAGTCGGACATTTTGACTGGCTATCATAAGGGGATCTTTAACTGTCAAACGATTTGTTGCAGTCACAGATTATTGTGACTAATCTCCACAGTTTTTGCACACTAGGTGGGGATTAGTCATTTAGATACTTGGACTAATCCCCACACATCTCATATTAGTCTTAGAATCTAAACAAGCAAAATGTTCAGATACTGTCATGGCCAGCACTCGCCCGAACTTTCACTATTGAAGACGTCTGAGACATGACGGACCGACAATTCCATCAACACCCAGGAGGTGAGCCAACCATTACATATAGCTCAGCTGCATTGAATTATATCTATCAATAAATAAATGATAGATGAATAATCTCTATGTAGAATCAATAATTGAGTTATTTCTATCCTTCAGGATAACATTACTGATAGACATTATTGATAGTCTTTCCCCGTGTTAATGCATACTTTGATACTTTGCTGCAAGGGATGGCTCAACATCATACTATGCTAACATCTTCTATTTCTATAAAATAGCAGTAATCCTATGAGTTGTTCCTTATTTCCCTTTAGTGTATTAACGAAATAGGAGTGAAAGGCTAAGTCTGTCAAATCACTTCAGGGAAATACAGCTCAACGCTAATGGGAAAGTAGTAATGTTCTCAGCGCCTTCGTTATTGCGTTACTGATATATCAACATTAAAAAAACTATCAGCAGAAATTGAGATTTTTTGTTTTGAAACAATTTCAAGAATACGTAATCAAAAAATTGAATGCTGAAATACTGAAATATTAGCAAATGTTAGAAGAAGTTCCACAACTTGAATCGAAAATTTATGGGATGCATTGAAACCAGCCTTTATTGGTCTATGCTTCGTCACCGGATGTGGGCTGTAAAAAAATAACATATTCTGCGATCTAGGGTTTTGGGTCAAAGGTGGTTTAATAATAATTGGATAATGAACATAAATAACTCATTTAATAATAACAGAAGTAGTTGTTTATGGATATAAAGGTCCACAAACAAATATTTAGTATAATATGACATTGTTTTCCTTTAGAACCAATCACCAGATTTCAAAACATATACTTGATATCTCCCGAAACTTTAAATCTTCCAAGATCTTTAATATTTTCACGTTTTTTGTTGTCATCCCAATTATACAAATGAGCGACTTTCCACATTACGTGTAGCAATGTAGAGAAGAGAATAGATTTAAAAAAAAAGTTTGTATTGTACAGTGTGGCCGGGAAGTACTCCTTAATTGGTAGTCATATTGCAAGAAGATATTTACACATTAAGTGTCCAATGCGTTTGTGTGTTCGCCATTATGCTCTACACACAAGTTCATATGCCGCCACGTCCTACTTGATATTTTTTGGAGCATGTCCGCTATGATGGTTCGAAATGCTTCCTCAACTGCATTGCGCAATTCTTCGTTTGTAGCATAACGACGTTCAGACACGAAGGCTTTGATGATTCCCCACAATCAGTTGTCAGGCGTTGTGAGGTCAGGACTTCGTGGTGGCCATTTCCATGGAGCTGGAGATGCTGGAGTACCGCGACCAATCCAGCCCACTGGAAAATGTTCACGGAGAAACCCTGCGCACAGTAAGAGCGAAGTGAGCAGGTGCCCCGTTCTGCTGAAGCCATACATGTTCCATAATACCAGCGTCTTCAAGCTGTGGGATTATATAGCATGTGTAAATAAGTTTCGACATTAACATGACCTTCAAAAAAATAGGGTCCAAACAAATGACCTGATGTCATCGCAGCCCATATCATTACGTGATGTGGATTCCTCTCCAACTCCAGTGGGTCATGAGGGTTCTCTTTCGCCCAAAAGACAACATTTCTGTTGTGTGAACTGCGATAAATCTGAAAAGAGCACTATTACACGGGACACTGCATTAGGGAAGCACGGCAGGCTATACCGCGCTGAACTGGGTCTCCATCCGATAACTCGTTGACGAACGTCGCGTCGGGCGAAACGGTCTGACTTTTCCAACACAAACACTTGCATTCTAGTGTGTGCAATTGAAATAACATTCAATACTAAATATTTACATTTATTACTACATAATAGGGGTACGGGAACTTCCCAGTCACACTGTAGAGAACAAGAATGGCAGACCTCTAGGAACACAATTGACACGCACAATTTACGCAAAGGATTCGCACCCCGAGCTGTCATCGTGAAGAGACTGGGACGGACCGTTTCGCACTTGTTATGTGCTCATCAGCCAGTCAAACTCCACCGATAACATGCTCAGCATGTTATCCTGAGCATGTTATCGGTGGAGTTTGGCTGGCTGATGAGCACATAACAAGTGCGAAACGGTCCGTCCCAGTCTCTTCACGATGACAGCTCGGGGTGCGAATCCTTTTCGTAAATTGTGCGTGTCAATTGTGTTCCTAGATAATTCACTCCGCACGTTAAAGAAAGGTTAAGAATGGCAAACCTTTTCCGATTAGAGTTCCATATAAAGTTTGGCTTATTGCTTTCAAGTGTCTCGTGATCCACCTCTTATTTGCGTTGTTTTAAAATTAGAATTTCGGCATGAAACCCAATAACCTCTAAATTATATTTTATAATACATTGTTAGTTGGTAGCATCATTAATTACATTGATTTTTTTTTTTATTTAATAATGTTTTCATGGCGACGTGTCACCCAGTGACAGGAGTGTCATAGGTTCGTCATCCCTAATATTGAATATATATATATAGTCTAACAAGGGATGTGCATGATCTCGAACGCTGAGAACTGCACGAAAATGTGCTTAGAATATAAATCGATCATCCCAAAAACAGTGGTATGAGTCATTCCCATGAAAAACTCAGTTGTTGTCTGCTAGCGCCATCCGACGGTGGCATGTTGTACCTGCACTAACAAGTACTTAATCTGGTTGTGTGAATAGTATACCTGCAGTGGGAGGCCGTCTTTTGAAGTGTTCGGTTGTGGGTAACCGTGTAAACAGTGTACATCGGTACCATGAGGCGAATTAATCCCATTTAATATTGTTAAAATGTTAGAGGCAAAGTTCCGACGTGCTGAATATGGAAACGTAATCGGAGTCGAGGATATGGAGTTCGCGAATATGTTATATAGTATAATAATTCAGAAATGCATGATGATACGCTGGATAAGTATAATCCCGTACCTGAAGGTGGCTCTTCCAGCAGTACAAGACGTTCATCTCCAGAACAACAGGAACCTTCAAGTCAAAGTGAGTACGAACCATCTACACCCAAAATGTCGAGGCCCAGTGTATTACAAGATATTGATGACAACGTACTGGAGAATATTCCTCTCTTGGACCTTCAATTGATGAAAATTCAAATGTCTCTCGTAGTAAGACGGGCAGTTTGCATGAGAATGACTCATACCACTGTTTTTGGCACGAGCGATTTATATTCTAAGCACATTTTCGTGCGGTTCTCAGCGTTCGAGGTCACGCACTTCCGTTGTAAGTATATAAAATCTAGTGGTGATACTTACTACCATGTAGTATAATAACTAATAGATTTAACTAGTATAAGTAATGCATAATAAACTACAATATAGAAAAAGAGAAACTTTTTTTATTATTTATATACTTTATTTTTTTTAATTAATTTCTTTAATTATTACATTTTCAGTCCTACGAGATTTTTAAATAAAATCTTTCTGTAGGTGCTGTGGGTACAGTTACAATAAATACAGTAGATATGTATTATTTATAGTTAATATAAATAATAGTAACAAAATATGGGGTTAAATAATTATAGTAATTAAATATAAATAAATAAATAAATAAATAAATAAATAAATAAATAAATAAATACAATTTTGTATACGTTATAAAGTGATTTGTCTATAGTATATTAAAGTAAATAATCGAAATAAAAATATAAGTGGTTAGATCATTATGAAAATATAAATAAAATAATAATTACACTTTTATATAAATAAAGAAACAATTTGTTTATAATATCTATATAATATACTTTAACGAATCTTATTTAATATTTAAGTAAAAAAGTATTAATTATTCTTAATACTTTATTATCTAAAACTAAAAATTTAAGTAGTTTATTTTTAAAATTGAACAAATTTATTAGAACTATAAAAACTTACTACAGCAATCATATAATGATACCTGTTACCGTTTAAGAGCCTACCTGTACAGTATATTATAAAATGACCATGTTTGAACGATTTTTAAAAACAAATATATCGGCTTATCCCGTATTAAATATATTTATAAATTTTTATTAAATGATATATTGAATTAAGAGAAATAAAATGTTTTTTTTTTTTTTTTTTTTTTTTAACATTTTAAAATTAGATTTTAAACTTTTCGCTATGATTTTCCAAGTTTATTCTATTGTTTTATGTATGAAAGGATGTAGAGTTATTTAATATCAATATAATGAGCAATTATAACATTGTTTTCCTGGAATTAATGATTCATAGCTAAACTATTCGTGACACATTCATTGATAACACCTTGACAACAAAACCCAAATAGAGCCCAAATCTTGTGAAACGGATTTGTTATTTAAAAAAATTGAATTTGTTTTGTGGCCGGCGATGACGCTTCTGTTGACGCCTTCAATTGAGTGAAGTTAAAGGGTTTCTTAGATAAGAAGAGCGTGAATGGAAATTGCAACTCTCCGATAACCTTATTTTCGTGCGCCAATGACGTCAGCAACACAACTCAATGAAAAACCGCTTCACAAGGCTACGTTGCCGCTTTCGCTTTTGTCCAATGAAATAACTTTTAATTTCTCCACGTGATTTAGGTAATGACGTCACATCATCTTCGAATTGTTTCAATCATTTCGATTGATTTTAATTTATTTTCTATTTCTAAAACATAGACAAAAACACAACAAAAACAAATGAACAAATCAGCATCCATTTTGTCACTAGGAAAAACAAAAGATATTAAATGCATAAAAATTAAAACCTTCATCATTGGTTTCTTGAGTGTTAACTTGTCAAATGCCTTTCACGTACCTCTTTTTTCGAAATGAAATCATTAAAAAGTTTAAATAATGTTGTAAATATGGCAAACTTTTAATAAATTTTGAAGATAAGATAATCGGAGATCGTAAACAACAGTTCACGAAGTTTGCTTGGAAAGGTTGTGTAATACCACTATCTTAACCAGGAATTTCTAATGGGAGAGGGAATAAATTTAACTTGGCCATCCTCACCATTCTATCACAAAAAATTGCCTAGGGAGGGGGTAGGATTTCATTTCCCTACAACCCCCACCCTCCTCATCAATCCAATGCTACACTTTGTATCTACATTCTTAAGAGACCATAATTGAACACTTCGTTAATGTAGACCAGCTGTTTTATTTTTATTAGAACTTACCTTGAGAATTTTAATATATGAGGGGCGTTCAAAAAGAAACGAGCCGGAGTGTGGACTGGACAAACCGGTGACAGAAGGGTAATATCATTGCATGTGTAACCAAGATTGGTTCCGACACGAGTGAGTGCGAAGTTCACAGCCCGCCGCTAGAGGATCACGGGTGCAAGTCACGTGGCTAAAAGCTAGCAGAAGCATGCGTCAATCGTCCAACGAGGTCATTCACGTTGTAAGCAGTGAAACAGTGCAATGGAGGCGTCTAAAGAAGAGCAAAGAGGTGTTGTTCGTTTTTTGACAGCAGAAGGAGTAGGGGGAACGGACATTCATCGAAGAATGTCACAAGTGTATGGTGAACACTGCATGTCCCTTGCAAGGGTCAAGGCGTGGCGCAAGCGCTTCAGGGAAGGACGGGTGTCGTTAGCCGATGATGCACGGTCTGGAACACCACAACGCATTACCGATGACATCGTCCAGCTGATTGATGGACTCGTTACCCAGGACCGCCGAGTTACGGTGAAAGACGGGGTCGGATTGAGCGTCGGAAGTGTTTACACCATCATTACAAAAAGACTGAACTGGTGCAAAGTGTGCGCCCAATGGGTGCCCCACAGTCTTCAACCTCAACAGAAAGCATGTCAAATGGCCCACTGATCATCTGCTGATCATCTACAGCGCTATGCCAGGGAAGGGAATGAGTTCCTGGCACGAGTGGTGGCTGGAGATGAGTCTTGGATCATCACTTCGAACCAGAATCGAAACGACAAAGTCTCCAGTGGAAGCATCCAGGGTCACAACCACCAAAAAAATCCAAGGCCATCCACACAAGTGCAGGAAAGATTATGCTGACATTCTTCTTTGACCAAGACGGCCCCCTTCTGCAGCACGGGACAACAGTGAATGCCCAAGCGTTACTCGCAAAGCTTGACCATCTTTCGCAAAGCGATCAAGTCGAAATGACCAGGCAAGTTCAAATGACATTCTGCTCCACGACAATGCAAGGCCCCATACGGCCAACACAATCACGGCACTCTTGCAGAAATTCAAGTGGGAGGTTCTCGATCACCCTCCATTCAGTCCAGACCTCTCTCCCTGCGATTACGCCATTTTTGGTCCCTTAAAAAAGGCTCTGAGGGGCAAACGACGTCAAGCAGTACGTGCGGAACTGGTTCACAATCCAGCCCCGGGAATTTTACGAGACAGCCATTCACCGCCTTGTGTCGCAGTGGGACAAGTGCCTCTACAGCCAGGGCCAATACTTCCGACATACGGGTACTGGTTTCTGTTCCTAGGCCTCCGGCTCGTTTCTTTTTGAATGCCCCTTATAAAAGATAATGTGTTTTTATGTATGGAAACTTAGCATCAACAGTTACTCGACGTACAAACCTTACCACATTACAACTTCTGTAATCCAATCGTTCG
Source organism: Thereuonema tuberculata (assembly GCA_023159025.1). Classification (NCBI taxonomy): domain Eukaryota; kingdom Metazoa; phylum Arthropoda; class Chilopoda; order Scutigeromorpha; family Scutigeridae; genus Thereuonema; species Thereuonema tuberculata. The sequence continues at coordinate 13,941,713 of JAFIDM010012231.1, read as the reverse complement.
TTATTAAAGGAATTCAAACACTAAAAAATAAATGTCACAAAGCTTGTTGGAATCGGAACAGATCGACCATGACGATTTCTTACAATAAAATAAGTAATAAACATCATTTGGTTTATGATATAAGAAATCAGAGGTTGAGGAGAGCTGTTCTCCAGCACAAACTATTCATAAAAATATCATAAATTTCGTTCTTGAATGATTCATATCTTGAATATTCGCTATGAAACTTCAAAACCTAATGCAGCGAACGTCTTTAGTTGTTTCGATTATAACGAAACGTTGTTTTTAAAAAATGCCATTGTAACAAAATTATTAATTAACGAATTTTGCTGAGCCCTGGCAATTTATTTTTTAATTTTGAGTATAAAGTTTTAATTTAATAAACAGGTCCTTAACAAAATAGTGTTTTAATGCAATACAAATTTACCATACGAAAGAAAGATAATCAGAATAATGATTTCGGAAAAATAAATAGGCCTAACTAAACATTATGTAAGGTGACCAGACGTCCCGATTTTGGCGGTTTCCCGATTTTTGGCACGATTTTTAACAATTTGTCCCGCGTCCCGCGGCGTTTTAAAAAAGTCCCGATTTTTTTTTTTAGTTATTGAATT
>JAFIDM010012231.1:13875268-13940999 GCA_023159025.1 Thereuonema tuberculata | reverse complement strand
TTTTGTATTTTTTTCTTTCCGGTCTCCCCCCCCCCCCCCCCCCCCCCGGTAAATGGTGTCCCGCTTTGCCAATGTAAAAATCTGGTCACCTTACATTATGACATCTACTGTGCCATTTTTGACAAATGCGAAGAAGAAACAAAAACAATTAAGATCAGTAGGAAATTGTAGAACAATAATGATAGTCTGTTGGATATATGATATTTATTCTTTCGGTTTTTATTTATTTATTTACAAAAGGGCAAACGTCATTGCAAACGCAGATAATTAAGGAAGTTTTACGACCTAAGCATTTGTTCAATTTTGCTTTATATATATACATATTGCCGCAGTTTTTATATTTAGATTTCTCACTATATGCAATGGTTCATTTCATTTAAATTATTTATAGTAACTATTTTAGATGTATTAACAACATTTCTACATTTACATTTCAATACAACGAAATTAAATAAATAAATTTGTTTCAGTGTAGACGAACTGCACAATTATTTTGACATTTTTCTTCCAATTGCAGGAGACTAGGATATACATTTTCTAATAATTTATAAGGAAAGTTTTACTTAACAATTTTGAAAAAGAATTATCAGTGACAATTGTTTTAACGTTGATTCTTTATTTAAACTAACCTGAATATGAAGCCGTATTGAAATTAAGATCTAAATTTTGATGATTTAATCCCAAAATGTTTTCTCTGATCATTTGCCATGAGTATCAATCAAATTATCCTTGGTTTTTTTGCATCATTTCTTTGCTTCATTAATCGCGAATTTACGTTTGTGTCTCCTCATTGTGACAAAAGTGAACAGATCTTCCCGTTCATTATCTTTTGATTGCTTTTCAAAAAAAAAAAAAAAAAAATGTTTTTGATGTATTTAAAATGGCAAATCATGAAATGCCGATCAGGCACATGCTTGCGGTCAAAATGGCTGAAGTGCCTGAACCTAGGTTCGAATCCCAGAACCGGCATGGATATTTCCTTCCTTTTCTGCGTGTGTCTGCTTCTTTTTCTCTTTCTCCGTAGGTTCGGGTCATACCGTAATGGTTTCCTGAGGAAGGCAACGAAAAACCACCTCAGTATTTATTTCAAGAAAAATGGCAAAAAAAAAAATAAAAATAAAATAAAAAAAAAATAGCAAAAAGTTATTTCTGATTTGCATTTAGACCTTTAAAGTAACAAGAAAAAATAAAAAAAAAAGTCATGCAATGAATGAATAAGTCAAAACAGTTCTTAAAGGACCCGCTTTTAATAAGGGCAGTGCAATTGGAGATAGAATAGGCTGAGTTTATTAAAAGAACTAGACGGGTATCGTCGCTTCGCTCCGGAACCCTTGCATATACAACATTCAAAAAACAAACTTTATTTATTTAGCAAAGTACTATTGAGATCGTCGGAGAATAGACGACTTCCCAGCCCGTTCTGGCTTCTCCGGATAACTCAGATGTATTGCGGGTTGGGGCCACACATCAAAAATTCAAAGCGAAAAATCACATTTTTGCATGTATCTTGCAAACGCAGAAACGTTTGTTAATGACTGATATATCGTTCGATAGAACTTTCAAATACCAACATTTTCTCAATATAATGTCTCTTCCAACTTTTGTACTTTTCGTTTAAATTGAGAAAAAGTCAAAATTTGACCCTTTAAAAGGCTTCTTGGTAACCAAAAACTTTTTTCGGAAGATTTTTTGTAGCATTTTGTTTGTCTTAAAAAGATCTACATTTTATCCATTTACATGACCAATCTATCTCTTATAGTTTGGTCACAAAATTGGAAAAACTGAAAGTCTTATGACAGAATTACAGACAGAATAACGTTTTTATAATATATAATGGCTGATTGGTTTCAGTAGCTCTTCTAATTCGTTTGTGCCCCTATAAAGAAAGTGTGCTTCAAGAATTTGAAAAGACATATCTTGAATGCTGTTCAGTGAAGAATAGATACTTATTATTTCTTATCTTTTAATATTGACTTTAAATGTAAAGGAAAAACAAAATCAACAATTTATTCAAAATAAGAAAATAAATCAGAATAAAGAATAAAACCCGCAAATACATACAAATTAATAATGTCAAATGTAGTCGTTCTTAGGCGTATTGAAATGGGTAAAATTATTCAAATGTATTTACTCAATATAAAAATAATGAAGAACCAAAACATAGAAATAAGTAAATAACCATTTCTTAATTTTAGCTATTTATGATGAAAAATAGAGATTCAATGGATGTCATAACCTTGTCCTTAAATTACACAAGTGGCTGCAATTAAGACGTTGTCGTCCTGATGTCGGATTTTCTTTGGCAAAAACAAATGGAATTAAGCAACTGTTAGATTTTTAATTTTATTAAAGCCAGAATTACGTAAAATTGAACCTTTTAACTTTTAAAGCTAAACAAACTAAAAACTTAACGAAAATATTTTTTGAATATAACTTTTTTTTTAGAACAAGATATCAGGATGTCCCAATAGTGATATTCTGGAATCTGTTTAATATAACAGTCTATTTTTATTGTTGACATTTTTATATTTCTATTTTGACTTTCACTTTTTATGTTTAATTTGGAATATTCAATAAAATATAGAAATACTTAATAAAAATGTATAATCATCTATGATATTTCAAGGCAGGACATTTAACCTCTTGCCGATTTTTTTAAAAATTTTAACTAGGCCTAATTGTAAGTTAAAGATGGATAATAAAGGGAAAAAAATATAACTATCCGTATCCTGAGAAAGAAATAAAAAATAGCCAACTGATAATAGGAGTGAGGAAATTACAAAACTAAAAAGTATTTAGTATTAAAACTTTTAAAGTTTTATTTAAAGAAAGCAAAGTCATTTATAAGAAATTAATGTAATGGACCCCCCCCCCTCCCCCCCTAGCAAAATCCTGGCTAATATATAGTCTATACATTTGTTTTTTTCAGTTATAAATATAACAAATTGATTTATAATCTTAAAATAAAGAAGAATCAATAATTAATTCTTAATCTCAAGAAGGACCCGAATATTTAAGAGATTAGTTTATGAAAAGCCAGTTGAAACAGTTATGAGTTAGTTGAAGGTAAACGTGAGAAGAGAAGGCATGTTTCTTAATGTTAACAGGGCCGCCCAGAGACTTTTGGTGGCCCCGGGGCAACATTTGGATTTGTGCACCCCCCCCCCAATCCAAAAATCTACAACCAAAAAAAAAAAGGACAGTCCTAATTTAACAACCAAAAAAAAAACAACTCGGGCCTGATGTGGTCCCTCTTTTTGTGGGGCCCCGGGGCAATATTCAGTAAGTTTTCTGATTTTTTTTTTTTTTTTCAATTCAAAAATTTTATTTGGCATTTAACCAAACTTGTGTGAAGTTTGATAGTAAATATACTCAGGTTTCAATGTTGATTATGAAAAATTCACATCAGATTTTATGAGTGGTGACTTATAGACGTAAAACATAACTAAAAATGCACCATCCAGTCAAAAAAATATTGACCCTAACATTCAAAATAAAAAAAATTGTGGGGGCTGTCCATAACTATGTACGCATGTCAGGGAGAGGGAGGGAGTAGCGTGACAGGAGAGGGGGGGGGTTAATAGGTGACGTCATAGTGCATTTCCGGATTTCTAGCCTCGACATTTCACTTAAGACCTTTGTTTGAAATCAAAAATACTTAGGTCTACTAAGGTTAAAATATCCCCAATTACCTAAACTTAAATTCAAACGAGACTATGCTTGAATATGAGGAATAATACATCAAAATACAAAATTCCTCTACAATTCGATATACGGTTTTATAATGAAAAGTAAAGTTAATCCTGTTTTGTCCAAGTTAAGGTCGGCTTTGTTAATAGCAACGTTCTCGACAATTAAACTCTTGCAGACGTCTGGAATTCTATAGAAATTGATGGTAATGGACGCTGAATATGTAGAACCACTAGCGGAGGATTCTAGCAATGTCCATGTCATGTTTGATGAATGGTACAGCAACACATTCGCAGTCACAGTATCTACTACAAATTGTAAAATGTACATCACTGGGTTGAGACCAGGAGCGAAAATGGATTTCTACCAAATGGATTTCTACCTCCGCCAATGAAAACTGAGCAAAGTAATCGAGGCTTAGATGTAACACCTGTCAATGATGATAGAATTCATCTCCATTTATTTGGGTGTCTCTCGTTACATCTCCAGCCATGATTTCCTTCAGGCTACCATAGGATTGGTTTGTCGATCTGTACACAATAAATTGGCTGACAGAGTTTGCTAAAAATATGGTCTCTATCATGCTACAAATAAGAATACGTTAGAACAATTAAAACACATGTATCCCAAAGAAAAATAGGAAACATCTCATGGCGTGTATCAAACATCGTGAACGACCAGTCCCTGTCCCAGCAAATAATACTGTGCATCCTATGAGATGATCATACTGGTGCAGAAGAAGCTGATTGCTTACACCAAAGTGAAATAGACAACGCAATTCTCCGGATGACTCAGTACCAGTCCCGATACCAGTAATTGAATAGATGAGAAATCAATGGACAATGCATTGATTGATTAATGCACACCCATGGATTCGTCAAGACTTTTCTTCAATTATTTGATTATTAATTATTATTGTTATTATTATTATTTAGAATCAAAAGTAATTTTACGTTTAACATTGAACTTTGATTATTTGATTACGTACCTCTAATACGAAAAAAGGTAATTTTCATTCAATTTTAATTTTCTCTTAAGATCTAAATTTCGATTATTTGTACTTATCTATATTACTAAAAAGATACCAATAATATCAAAAAAGAGATAGTTTTAATTTTAGATTTAGATTATTTGAGTTTCTAATATTTAACCAAAGATATAAAAAAAGATTTAAATTTATTTTTTATGTATAAATATCAATCATTACGATTGTAGGAAAAATTACAAAATATTTAAAATTTCTTGTAATATTTAATATTTCAATTTAATATATTTACTAATAGTATATTACACTATATTGAGAATTAAAATGCTTTCAGACTATTATCTTTGGTTGTAAACTAATTGCGTAGAGATCAACAGTTCTATTTGATTTTCTATTGTTCCATGGTCTTACGTTTGCCAGTTAAAAGATAAGGTTCTTCATTTATTCTACGACTGATTTAGTCATTGAACTGATAAATAGGTGATCTTAACTGAATCTTATAAATACTTACAGTGAAAAGTACTTTAGTTTTTAATGTATTGTAAATCGGGGGGGGGGGGGGGGATGATATTGTGATGTAATATTAGGGGGGCTCACAAGGTTGGGACAGTGTGATAAAAAGGAGGGGGTCGAAAATAACAAACAATAGTAGTTATTGACGTAGTTTATGGACAGCCCCTTATGCTCTCTGAAGCAGTGCAAAGAGAAAAGTTTGTCTAATACGTTGTAAACAAAAAATCTATTTTATGATGAAAAATGTGCTCTAAAACTAAAAAAGGTCCAAAGATGATTTACAGCAGCTACTAAAGCAGGATTTCCCAACCTTTTTTGTGCTGTGCCCCACCAAATTAGGTATAACTTCAAAAAGAAAAAAAAATTAAAAAAAACAAACAACTTTTTTAACTTTCACAACCAAAAAAAAACAACATTGCTCCATTTTCGAATTGCCCCCCCTGTGGGGCGTGCGCCCCACATTGGGAAACACGGTACTAAAGTGTCTGCCAGATATTTACAAAGCATTGATGTACATACAAATCTGCAATGTACATCCCTTCTTATAGTAGAGGTGTACAGTTGACTACTTTTTGTAATAGAAAACATTGAATGAGTGACTTTTTCTTGAAAGAGAAGTTTTCAAGTGTAAAAGATACACGAGGATGAACTTAATTGGTTGATTCCTTTTATTTCGATAAAATTCTTTACGTATTTGAACAAACCGGAGATAATAGAAAGATATCAATGATATTCAAATTAATAAATAAAACGCTTTTACTTCGGATCTCATGAAGTTATCAATCCGATAAGTTATTATCTCTTTAGTATATTTACAAGTAATGTTAAATAGTAAAAATATCGTTCTATTTATAAAAATAAAGTTTTATTTATAACACCAAAACAATGTACTTAAATAACATTACACTTAACACACTAAAATTAGTATTTCTACATTAAATTATTTGCCACCCGTCGCCCCCCAAGACGTGCCGCCCGGGTGCTGTGCACCCCTGGCACCCCCGCTTGGTGCGGCCCTGACTCTCGCAGACATACATACAGCACTAAAACATGCACACAACTGGAAGGCTCCTTTTGCAGACGATGTCCAGAACTTTTGGATCAAGAGGTTTACGTTCCTGCATGGGAAGCTAGCTTTTACCAAATACCATATAGACAATATGCGACACTAAAGGATTAATAGCAGGACAAAAACCTACAGCGCTCCTAGCGGCGCGGCCTTCACGAACGAAATCTCGTCTCTGCTTATCTCACAAGTCAAATGACAAATTTTTGTTCTTTCTTAGAGTAAGTAGACTTCAAGTTAAAACTAAATTAAAGCAAAATATAAATATGGATTCAATTTCCTTCATATGTAAAGACTGTAACAGTGTTTTTGTTGAAAAATGTATTAACGTATTAATACAATGTTTTCTGCGTGAAGAAAATAAAAAGAAGAAAAAGAGATGTGTGAGCAAGAATGCCAAAGCAAAAAAAAATATGCATTTGTAAGGTTTAATCTTATGTCATTAAACAGACAATTTCTTGTTTAAATTATGTCTTATTTTTATTCATTTGTGATATATTGTGATTGTACATCTGTTGACTTTGTAAATAATTATAAATATCTAGGTATTTAAATTATTATGTAATGTTTTTGTAATATCATAAATAATAAAACATATATGCAAAAGTAAGAAATATGTATCACTTTAAACTAAAACTTATTCTGATAGATTCTGTTTTAAATTATGGATTACAATGTTGGCGTTTTTTTCACAAAACAACAATTATATAATATAAATAAATTAATTAGAAAATAATTTAAAAATAAGAATTAAAAATAAAATTTTAAATATTTAAGAAAAGTTTACCTATAAGACTTCTTTAAGCAATTTTTATAAATATAATTTTCTTTACGACCATCTCTATATCTTAATTATCATCTAAGAAAACTAATAATCAAACTCCAAACTTCATCAAATGAAACTTCGATATTTCGTCCTTTATTTCGAAGACTTTATCAGGATCTCTTTTTAAAAAACTTAAATAACAAAAAAATAAATATAAAGCAAGGAGAAAACCTTTTTCCTCAAATCTAACAAAGGCTGCCTTACTTATTCTTAATTTGTTTGTGACTTTATTTCTGTTATTGACTTGAAAAAAGGAAGATGCACCCTTCCTGAAAATTTGTCTCTTACATTTAGTATTTTTAATAAATTTTTAAATACTAATGTCATGTGTAGAAGAGAGTATTTTTATTTAACATTTTCAAATGGAAAGAAAGAAGATTATTGAGGAGTTTGGAATATCAACATATAGACAAATTATCAAACATCAGAAGATTATACACAAACTTGCGAGATGGGAAGAGCATCACAATTTTTTAAGAGCATGCCTATCGGAAAAATGGATTCCGAAACCCTTGAAAATCCAAAACCCAACTTAATTCAAACAGATTGTAACAACAATCAAATTAGTTGATAGTCCATGTTTTTATTTAATTGCTGCCTTACTTATTCTTAATTTGTTTGTGACTTTATTTCTATTATTGACTTGAAAAAAGGAAGTTGCATCCTTCATGAAAATTTGTCTCTTGCATTTAGTATTTTTAATAAATTTTTAAATACTAATGTCATATGTAGAAGAGAGTATTTTTATTTAACATTTTCAAATGGAAAGAAAGAAGATTATTGAGGAGTTTGAGTATTAAAGTAATATAAAATCAATTAATTTCTGATGTTATACACAATAACATTGTAAGAAATTTCTAATTTCATCTAAATTAATTAAATTAATCTTTATGGACATACTAAATTTTCAGCACCTGTAATACAAGAGTAAAATTACATCTAATATGATTGGTTAACATTTAAAAAAATAAAAACATAATGAAAAAACAAAATGTATATTTCCTCCTTATCCTTATTATGGACGTTTCTTTCACAAAACAACAATTATATAATATAAATAAGTTAATGTACAAAATTTTTGATAATATTTATATTAATTATAAACAGCAAACTATAGAAAATAAATTAAAAATAAGAATTAAATATAAAATTTTAAATATTGAAGAAAAGTTTACCTATAAGACTCCTTTAAGCAATTTTTATAAATATAATTTCCTTTAATTTTTTTTATAATTCCAATAGTTTAACAAGCATTAGTTGGCGACAAGCATTTGATTTTCCAATAATTAAAAATAATTTTGGTTTAAGAAAAAAATTTTTTCGTCAATTGAACTGGGAAAACTATGATAGCAATAGTATTAAAGTAATACAAAATCAATTAATTTCGGATGTTATACACAATAACATTATAAGAAATTTCTCATTTCATCTAAATTAATTAAATTAATCTTTATGGACATACTAAATTTTCAGCATCTGTAATACAAGAGTAAAATTACATCTAATAGGATTGATTAACATTTAAAAAAATAAAAAAATTATGAAAAAATGTATATTTCCTCCTTATCCTTATTATGGACCGATATTAAAAGTAATTTTTGATTTAATTATCTTTTAACGAGACTGCTTACACAAGATTGTGTAGATAATTTATTTATTTTTTTTCTCAAAAAATTTATATTATACGAAGAAATATTATATTTACATTTCGTATTTTTATTCATTTAGTAAATTCCTATTCTTCTTGTTCTGTCTATGTCAATATTTATAAATATGAACTTCTTTATGTACTATTTAGCAGCATGCGTCTGCATTGAAATTTGATTTTAGAAGGCCAAGCCGCTAGGTGCACTGCTGTCGAATTGTCTCTCAAGTGAACAAAGATTAATCCCTTAGTGTCGCATATCGTCTATATGGTATTTGCTTTTACACTCACTGACATAATCCAACACCCAGAACATATGCTTTTTTTCCTCCCACAGTCACAGTGTCACATACCTACAGAGCAAGAACACTGAAACAGCGCACCCTGCAACCTACCGTACAATCACTTGTCTCCCCACACTTTACAAATTCCTCACCTCCTGCCTTGCAGACAAAATCTACAAACATCGAGACATATAACATTCTTTCCGAACAACAGAAGAGCTGTCGCAGGAATTCCCAGGGTTGTAAGGAGCAACTCCTTATTGACTATGAAATCCTGCGTCAGGCGCGCGCGAAAAATAGGAACTTACATATCGCGTACATCGACTACAAGAATGCATTTGATTCGGTCCCTCATTCCTGGCTTCTACATACTCTTCATCTCTACAAAATACACCCCAAGATCATGGCATTCTTAGATGCCACGATGAAGATTTGGAACACAACATTACACCTACGCACCTCCAACACCTCCATCACTATAGTCCCCATTCCCATAAAGAGAAGTATTTTCCAGGGAGACTCCCTGAGTCCTCTTTGGTTCTGCCTCGCCTTGAATCCATTGAACCACATGCTAGACAACACAAAACACGGTTAAAGGTTACCTCAGGCACTCTGACACCATACAAAATGACACACTGAGTCTACATGGATGATATTAAACTCTACGCCACAAACAACGCACAACTTACTGATTTACTACAAGTCACAACACAGTTCACCAAAGACATTGGGATGGAATTTGGAATCGATAAATGCCACAAGCTACATATAATACGTGGGAAGACTTCGAATTTGGAGGGGTTTGAACTGGACTATGGGTTGGCCATCCAATCCATGGAAGAGGGAGAGACATACACGTACCTTGACTTCCAGCAAGCGCCGTCATTTACAACGCACTCAAGAAAACATACCGTGCTCGCGTTCACAGCGCCCTAAAACACAACTCAACGTCAGAAATAAAATTAAAGCCATCAACACTTTTGCCGTCCCCACACTAACGTACTGTAAAACCTCTCAAATCCGACCTAATATGGAGCCCAGTAGGCCGGATTACAAAAAAGCCTGACTACCGAGAGTGTTCTTAAAATAACTAAAAAACTGAATAGCTCAATTTATGTGAAGAAATAATGCCAGGTTTAATTAATTTAAGCCCATTTTCATAATTTGTAAAGTTTTTCTTTCTTTTTTTCACTCGTAATGAATACGCGCGGATAGAAAACAAAATAGGGAAACGAATTTAGTTATTAAAAAAAAAAAAAAAAATTACTAATAATTATTATTATTATTATATAATTTAAACATGATTAGATTTTTATGTTGTATAATTTGAGCATGATAAGACTTTCTTATTGTTGATGATTTATTCTAAAATAAGACTTGAAAAAGCAGAGTGATAAAACTTCTGCGAAAGTTGTCGAATATAAAAAGGAGATTTTAAAAATGTTTTCTGTATATTGTATTCTTTAAATGTTTTTGTTGATAAATGAATTTTAACTATTAATCCAAATAATTTTAGGGTCAATAAGTTAGGATTTAATTAACTAATTGTTTTATATTTAATTTTCCGTTGATGTTTCTTACGTGAAGCGCCGGCAAGACATATTATGTACTTATAACGTAATTAAATGCTATATATAAAGTATGAAGTTAGATATTGAAGTATGAATACATGAAGAATGCATTCGTACTTCATTAAAGCAATTAGAAAAGGAATAAACAAATAAATAAATAAATAAACTTAATATTGTTTTCTAACTCACCCACAAACAACAATAATCTAGAATTTTAATTATTAATTTTATCTGCTTCCTAACGATATTTATTTATTTAAATAATGTTGATTTGTTTGTTGATAAAAATTTTGAATTTGAATATTTAGAAATGCACTAAATGTATTAACCTACAAAATACCACCAGTATTAGTATTATGATATTTCTAATATTTTTAATCACAGATCATTTTCAATTATTTATTAAATACAACGAATACAAATCTAATGACTTGTACATAATTGTACACATAAGAAGCACTGAATATAAAGTGTAAGATATCGTTTTCTGTTCGCTGAGATTTCGTTTCTAATTAGATTAGAAAGGACTTTAGAAAAAGAACGACCGTTCATTTTAGCAACAAAAGAGTTCCCTCAGAGCTCTTTTATGTCCAGAGCCAAAAAGGACTTCAAACTCCGGAAACTAAAGAACCCAATTGACGCTCAATTACGTGTGGGAAGTAGCCGATACAGCTGCTACATCCTCTTGAAACACACAGCCAGATTTAACTGATATCCCCCCCCCCCCTCTTTTCCCTCCAATATAGAACATTCCAGAACTTTTATAATAAATTAATTAGGTTTCATTTTAAATAATTAAGACCACGAACTTACTGGAAGTTTTCTCTACACTTTTCTACTTATTTCCAATTCTTTTTCTCTTTCAAAAAAGTTTTATGTTATGTATTGAAAATTACAAGGTATAATTTGTAAAATTATAAATAAATATTATATGTCAGAAGATCTGTCCAATATATTCTACAACAATATTAAATACAAACCGAAATATTATAAATCTATTAAGTAATTATCCGTATATTAAAATTTTAATAAAAGTTAACTAAAAGTACAAATATTTTAATTTATTTAAACTGGTGTTTATAAAGAATTTTTTCATCCATAATATTAATAGAAAATAAAAAAAAAAATAATAAAAAAAAAAAAATTATTATTCGTAGACATTTTCAAAAATTGAAGTATTTGAAAAACTGTAAAAAAAAAGTATTTGTCATGTTATTCAAAATTTTTCTCTGTTCAATGAGGGAAAATGATTAACATAAAACCTCTTTGTGACAAAAAACAATAAAAAAAAACCTGCCTATTTCATATTTACAGATATTTTATTCCAATTTTTTAACTTGCGTATTTTAAAATTCTTAGCTATTTCGTGTGTCTTAATATTCTCTTTTCTGAGCCCCAACACTGCCTCGTGGTTTATTACGCTAGCCTAATTGATTGCAAAATTATTTTAAATCTTTCCTGTAGCATTAAAAGTAATTGTTTGAAAGAATTATTTGTTTTATGATTTATTCTAGAAAGGCATTATTGTTGTAACAATCTTGTAGGGCAAATTTGGCAAGAAGGAATGAATGCTCTATTATTGAAGACAATTTTTTTTTATATAAGAAATTAATATAGCTGACTACCCGTCCTTCGCTCCGGAAGACTCGCATATGTAATGAAAACAGCATTTAATTTATTCAAAAGCACAAATTACATCAGTAATCTAAAAACTAAAACTTAAAACTAAAAATAAATTAAAATTTAAAATCCAAAAACTACATACAAATACAATATTTAAATCCATTGGTAACAGTGGGAAATTTGCGCATTTCAGTTGACTTTGCCACAATACTCTTGTTGCCTGGCAACATGCGTGCGAAATTCAGTTGTTGCGGACGTAAGCACATAGGCCGTTTTTTTTAATAATATAGATTTTAATATAGGTTTGCTATAATAATATAGATTCAATAATTAACAAATAGTTACTATGTTTAGAATATCTAACAATGACATAGTGCATCAGTAATTGTTAGATTACAAACTCCATTTTAGTTTTCTTTAAGTAAAATTTTAACAAATGTTTTACAATAGAGCCCCGATTATCCGCGAATGCCGCGAAAAATTTTTTTAATTGCGAACCTCAAAAAAACCCATTTTAATCCAAGCCAACAACAGGGAAAATACAATAGGCCCTACAGTGCGAAGGTCGAAAATTACTGACAGGTTTATTGTGCATCGTGATCCTATAGACCTTCTCGGAATTTGTAGATGCAAACGTAGAGCAAAGGTTTCTGCTTTACTGTACATATTTTTAAAAGTTTTATATATTAGGTTTTTTGTATAATAAAACGTAGTTTTTAATGGGGAAATATTGTTTTTCGTGTTTACAACTTATTTTTAGTCTTTTTTCTGGTTATCCGCGATTTTCGTTATCCGCGAAGCCCTTGCCACCCAATCCCGCGGATAATCGGGGCTCTACTGTACCTTCTATGGAATTTAAGATTTGATTTTTAAATTATTATTTGAAAATTATTTATTTAATTTATTTAAATTATTATTTATTTATTATTTTTTTTAAATGTAAAGTATTCAAAAAGATACCATGTAACAAAAATTTGTGATATTTGCAACTTACATTGATTATTTAAAAATCAAGTCATATTTACATAAAAGATAAAACTTTTGTTACAATTTTCCTTAAAGAAAACTAAAATGGAGTCATCTATTGTTTTTTTTTTACATGTTAAATTTTTATTATGTGATATTATTTAAATTCTTTAGATATTTACCACTTGCTTACCAACAAATAAATAAATAAAATATGGTAAAAGAATTGAAATACTTACACACAGAATTAAAATTGACATTAAACATTTTAAAAATATATTAAAAAACTAACATGACCGGTTTCTCTCGTCAGTTTTTGAAAATCTTAATGTCAAATTCTGTGTGTAGACATTTTAATTCTATTAATATATTCACACACATTAAAATATCAGTTTAATAGAATATGTATTCAAAACTAGTGGGGGGGGGGGGGAGAACAAAGAGGAAATGTTACTGTTCTATTTTTAGTTAAAATTGATATCATGATATCATAAAGAATGCTAATTTCATCGCTCAATTTAACTTTTGTATTTACACAATAACAAATACACAATAGTATGTTTCGAATGTGTTTAAGCCAAAGAGTGATTACTTGGGCTCTATGGGAATTCTGAATGAACGTTTTTTAGTAGGACTATGGATGAAGAAATGAGATGCACACGTAAATACGCAGTTCCGTTGGTGTCTAAGGTTTTGTTTTTCAGATTTGTCGCAAGGGGTCACTCCTCACCATCTGTCTATCGTAGTGTAGAGATATATAATGACAAGTTTGAGGGGTTATTTGGCATAAGAATATTAAATTGTAAGAAGACGTGTTCCAGCATTTTGCACGCATTTCAACTCTTTCGAAGGGCGAGGAAATAAGGAATAATGCAGTGATTTAAGAGGGAAATCGAACGGGCCGTTGTTTCAGATCAGTAGTTCTAGTTCCATACCTTCGTATTCATTCGTTACGTATTTATTTTTTTAAGGAATATAGTAGAACTTTGAGTATCCAAGCTAATTGGGATCACGGCGAACTAGGAAAATAAAGACTGTTCGAAAAATGGATGTGCTTCAATGAGGAATGGAGCAACAACTGACTGAGACAATACTTTTGATCATACAAGCAAATTAAAAAGATTAAAAAGTAGTGTTAAAAAAATCAAAAAAACAAGAGAACATATCAAATTACCGATATTATTGTAATTTACTCTATATAGATTTTTTTTTTTTTTAATTTCATGCACTGGAATTTCCCGTGATAAATTCCTATTGCAATTTTTTTTAGTTCTTTTCGTATCCACTTATTGTTTATAGTTTCCTCTCAAATGATACTCCCACTCTTTTTTTACATTATTTTTGGAACCCAATTTTTACATTTTCTACATTAATTCGTCACAGTTTACTTTAAAACTACAATTACTTCGGAATCCGTACTTTTTGTTAAACAACAAAACGAATAAGTTTAGGATTTAGATCAGTTTCGTAAAGGCGCGTTTCTCTGAAGGGATAAATAGTAACAGTCCTTGGCTAAGAGCAACAAATTTTGGGATGGCAGCAATTTTTTTGGGGAAACACATTAAATAAAGATAAAGAAAAGATATTGTCAGAACATAGGCACTTATTTGCTGACGAAATATTCTACATAAATTTTAAATACTTTTTTTTTTTTTCTTCCAAACTGATAAGGGACCGTTCAAATATTACGTAAGCAAATTTTTAGTCTTTTTAGACTCCTTCCCCGCTCCTCGTAAGCAAAAATAAGAGATGCCCGACCCCTCCCCTTGTGCTTATGTAAAATTTGACAAATCATTAACAGTAAATACCACTGAAATAGAGTCGGACCTCTATTTAACGAAGTCGCTAAATCACAAAAAAAGTTCGTTATATGGAAAATTCGTTAAATAGAGATTCACCTTTTATTATTCAATATTATTAAAAAAAGGAATAATTTTAATGACATAAAGTATTCATTATCACATGCGTACTTAAATTTTGCTAAGTCTCTTATTTTTGTGTGAGGTTTTTTTTTTTTTGAAAAAGTGTTTTCGCTCATAGTACGTCTCGCATCTTTGCAATGCACCAAAAACCCTTCAGGCGTATTTTCTTCAAATTGTAATCCGCGTCGGATTGATTCAAATGATTTTAGCATTTCATGATACGAAGTTTTTTTTTATTTCTTCATCATGATCATTTTCATTTTCTTCATCTTCATTGCAATTCATAGCTGTATTGTTTTTATTTTTCACACTGTCCAAAATATCCGATTCAGTTAGTGTTTCTGAGGTCTCAACTTCAAAATCAAGTGAAAGATAATCAGCACATCATCGTTAATTTCTTCTTTTCCCCTCAGCTGTATCCTCGAAAAAGTTCGTTAAGTAGAAAATGCACTTCGCTATTTGGAGCAAGGACGAATATAAGGCCCCCCCCCCCCCGAAATAATAAATATAAATAAAAAAATAAGTAAATAGGTTAGAAGAAAGAGGATAAAATAGGATTTTCCTTTTATATTTATTATTTCGGAGGGCCCGGGTCCCCCCCCAAAAAAATTTTTTTGGTTGTTAAATTAGGATTGCCGTTTTTTTTTTTGGTTGTTAAAATTCATCTTGCCCGAGGGCCTTACATTAATCTTGGCCCCCCCCCCCAAAAAAAAAAATTCTATATTCGCCACTCATTTGTAGGTTTTTTTACGAAGAAATAAGCAAAATGTTCTTGGTTCCAAAGAAAAGTTCCCAAAATAGAGAAATTTGCAAAATAGAGGTTCATTAAATAGAGGTCCAACCGTACTGAAATACATATGAAATAATGAGGAAAAAAAGCTTGTCTGTCTTATGTAAGCATTGCTGTGATCCCCCCCCCCCTTCCCTCCCCTTTGTCAGCAAAAATAAGCAGAGCTTGTTTCCACCCCCCTCCCCCTTAATGCTTAAGTAATAGAACAGCCTCTAAAATGAAAAACATTTTTTTTTCTTTTAAATTTATTTTAACAAACACTTTTATACAAATTTCCAATTGGTTTCTTATCACTTTCATAAATATTATTATTTTTTTAATACTAGGACAGTAAAAGGAATGAAAAATATATTTCATTTAATACTTTATTTAAAAAAAATATGATTCCCAAATAGTAAAACTAAAGAAGAAATTACAGGAGTATTTTTTGTTAGGTTGTTACTTGCTTCATTTTTTAAGTCCAGTGATGAAAGAATGAAATTAAGACAATGGAATTGAATAGATCGATTACGAAGCAGTGTTGACATTGAGATAAAGAATTAGATGAAGAATAATTCAAGGCTACAATAAGAGAACGAGCTGAGGAAGTGATTGCATAATAAAAGTTGGGTGTTGTTCTGCTTCATTTAGAATTAAAAAAAAGCTTATTAAAATTGGTTGAATATAGAAAACAGACCTACAAATAATGTAATAAAATCTACTTATAAGTATTTATATGAGTATAAATTATTCGTCGACAAGTTTTTCCTGAATATACAGTAGCAGTTTAAAATAATTTGTAAAACGTAAAAAAAAATCAGAAAGAATGATTCAATTATCAATAAATACTCCCGTAGTGCGAGTACTTATGAATATTTTGAGGACTGAAACCAAAATAATTGTTTTCTTGGTTGACCCCTTAAATAAATTTCGATTTTAAAGAAAAGGGTGTAGCGTTTTAGCGAGGGATTTCTGATGAGAAGACCAAAACTCAAATCATTCTTATTTGTATATTTTTTTGAAGTCTCGAAGTTAACTTTTAATTTAGAGAAAATACGTTACTTTTTCTCGAAAATTACCCGAATGGATTTCCGTTTTGGATCGGCTAATCGAAATTCTTCTGCAATTTAAAAAAATTGAAAAACACAGACATATAACTTACTGAATTATTGTTGTTTTTATCACGCTTTTAATTCGCTAATTTTTCTTTTAAATCTTAAGTTATTATTAAGATGAATAAGATAGAAAATACTTCGGAGACTATCCATAAATTTCCGCGCTTTTTTACACAGTTCTGATTTAGAACGATGAGAAATCTACCATAAATCAAAAACACCTAAACACACACCTGCAGGAACGATGCAGTCCACATAAATCTAAATTAGAAACAATGCAGATATCCAGTTGCTTCTGTTTTTCTCTCCGTCCAACGAATCATATAAACTGACTCCTGTTCCTAAGAACCCCTGTTCTTAAGATCATTAACAGTGAATCAATCAATAAAATAAATCGGAACATAAATAATTAATTTTATCATAAACTGGTAAAACCGAATATTAGAACAATAAGTCAATTATTTTGCTCAGATTCTTTTCGAAATTATTTCATGATTATTCCAAGATATATATATATATATATATAGAAGCAGTGGAGGCAGGACCGAGTATGTATTGTAACTATCATCCTGTCCGCCACTGGTCTGGTGGCTCACACATTGCACCACAGCCTCAGCACACTAGGACTTCACAAAAATACTTATGCACAACTGCAGAAGGCTGTGGTACTCAACACAAAACGCGTAGTTAGGAAATTTATGGACACAACCACACATCCCTAACCATTGTTCCGAACTTTTTTTTTTTTACACTTGGCAATATGTGCTTTGGTCTTTGACCTGCCATATTGTCTTTGCTGGGGAAACCTTTGGTTTGAAACTTTTACAAAATAATAATAAAATAACTCAGAAGAATTAATATTTTTTTCCCCAAGGGCTAGATGTGGTTTCACCAGATCTCATGCTGGGAGAGAAGTGAAGATATGATTGAGCTTCACAGTCGTAGCATTGAGAATATAGATGTTCTTGAAGGAAAAATTGGAAGGAACATGTGGAAAGGATGGATGGAATAAGATCTATTATATAGACTTGGAATCCTTACGAGCATCGAGGGAATATCCAGAAAATACGAATGATCAATTTGGAGACGAAGAGGCATTAATTTAGTTCTTAATTTCGATTTTGTGAATTATTTTCTATTTAGGTTACTTTAATCAAAACTTTTTCAAGGAATATTCAAGAGAAACTTATCTTTTCACAACTCATTTGTTTTCATTGAGAAAATAACAATTTATTTATGAATGATTCTTTGTCTTCAGCAGTTCACAATTTCCTTTTCTTTTTTTCTAATAAATTCTTTTATTTCAGAAAACGGAAGGTGAAGAAATGATCCAAACATAAACATTTGTTCATTAATTTTATGTATTAATAGTTAAGTACAGAAATAGTTTAAAATTTTAAAACAACTCTAAAAATTCCAAAAAATACAATCCACTTGGGATTCGAACCACATACGATTCCCATTTCAAATCCCTTGACTTAATAGTAAACCAGTTTTACTGTAAAGTCAAGCCTCTTCATTGATTCGTCAAATATTAAAATATTTGCAAAATACTATTTATTTCATAGATACTTTTTTAGTAAGATAAATTGTGGATTCCTGCATCATATAACAAAGTCCTGAGTTCAGTCGACTACTGTCTATTTTGTAAATAACTAAATACTTTATTTCCTGTATCTATCTATAAAAAAATGGTATCAAATTGTGATTTCTAAAGTTTAAATGCTTTTAGGTTTCCGACTGTTTTGTGAATAAGATATTAATTTATTTAAATTCGAAAAAGACATACTAGGAACGCCATCTGTTGACTCACATCATAGACAATGCTGGAATTTTAAAGATTAATTGTCATTTTTTGTCAATTATAGATTATTAAAATTTGAGACCAATGTACATCTGACATCTGAAGACAGCCTGTTTGTCGCTAACTTTTCGTTCATCAGTTGAGAGTAGTCAGAATGAACAAAGAGGGTCTCATAACGAGATGTATTTGAAATAGAGTGGGACAAGAAATGGAACCTCCCCAAATCTAAACTAAAAACATTTTTATTTTTATTTTTAATGTGTTTTTATGTTTTTAGTTTAGATTTGGGGAGGTTCCATTTCTTGTCCCACTCTACTTCAAATACACCTCCGTTATGAGACCTGCTTTGTTCATTCTGACTACTCTCAACTGATGATCGCCAAGTTAGCGAGAAACAGGCTGTCTTGATGGTCTCACTTTTTAATGTGTTTAGAGATTTTTTAGGCGCTTTTTCTTTATTTACATGCGCATAAGAAATTCATTGAGGCTGACAGAGCCCAGCACATGAATTTTCTTTTTCTTTATTTTTAATGTGCTTTTATATTTTTAGTTTAGATTTATGGGTGTTCCATTTCTTGTCCCACTCTAATTATAGATTATTGTTTGTGAATTTATGCTGTTGTCCACTATTATCATTTATCGGGGTTTCTTAGTATTAACATCCTTTTCAGAGAAATTCATTATTTTAAAGTTAAAAGTTAGACATTCAAAATTGGAAGCGTTTCAGTGTTGCACATCTCCTACGCAATTACAATGAAATCCTAAAATAAACCTGAGAAATCAATGATTACGTTCTAACAGAAGAATTATAGCTTTGGATTCCTTCCAAAAAAATAAGAAAGAAAGGAAACAGGGACCGTTTTTCATCGAATTTGACGAGAGAAAGAGAACTGACAGAAATAGCTTTTTACCAATGGAAAATAAACTCATCAAATAAAAGTGGAAAAAAAGTTCCTATATATATAAATATATATATATATATACAGGGTGATTCAAGAAGATATGCAGAAACTTCAGAAGTTTATTCTATATGTAAAAGTAAAGAAACAAAGTTATATAAACATAGGTCTTGAAATGCTTCGGTTCGGGTTACGGCTAGTGAAAGATTTCGCCTTTAATGTAGTACAACAATACGCACATGGACTACAACTCAGTTGTTAGCTCTCACAATAAATCAAAACAATGCAATTCCCGTTATTGTTGAACAGCTGTTATTGTAATAACACATTTTTACGTGTGCTGATTATTCATAAAGATCAAAATCGAAGCCGGCACACCTGTTTAAAAAATGTGATTAACACATTTCGACTAAAATTTCTAAAACTTGTTTAAAACTTAAACTATATACAATTAAAAATGCATGAATAAAATTTAAAATTACAACGACCGGGTTTCGCGTCCGTACAGTCGACGCTTTTTCAAGTTCCACGTGGGATAAGCTTCAAACCACTGGGAGATACAGTTCTGCGGCATGTTTCATTCGATTTTTCAGGTCAACAACCATAAGAAACCACTGATTTCGCCCCTTAATTTACCTTTCCAAACTTCCAGCAAGTCTTCATTTCACCCAGGGTATTACATTATGGGCGAAATCTTTCGCTAGCCGTAACTCGATACCGAAGCATTTCCGAACCTATGTTTATATAACTTTTTTTCTTTACTTTTACATGTAGATTGAGCTCCCGAAGTTTATGCATATCTTCATGAATCACCCTGTATATATAGTTACATCAATAAACTGCGATTAAAACAGTTTCCGAAATAGAACGATTAAAAGATATAATGACTAGAATTAATTCCATATCATGCATTATTATTTAAAGATTCACACGATTCAGGCAGACAGATACGCAGAATGGACTATATAAGTATGTCAATTTTGAGAAATTAAAGTGATTTGAGATAATCATAATAATAATAATAATAATATCTCCTTACGGTGGGGGCGGGAACTATCCTAGCTTTAGGGTAGGCTGAGGATCCTATGATGAGGTCCGATGATCATGCTGCACCGGAAGTTGCGCAGGATAAAGTCACCCGCGTTCAGAGGTTGGGCAGAGGCCTCCTTTCGTAAAATGAACTGCAGTCTCCCGGAGGTGGTGTTGGAGAAAGTGGTACTCCATTCTGTAGTATGGCTACCACAATGTCCGGGCAATACCATCCAGCCCGGTCGGAAGTGTTTCGTCTGTTTGGGAGCAGGTGACCACCAAGACTGGGAAACCGCGCCAGCGCATGCAATGGTCATTGCTGATGAACCAGGATCTCATGCGCGACTACTTCACCATCATACAGCTAGGGACTCTTCTCACAGGATGCAAACAGCCACTACACCACGCATTCATTACACATTAACCATTGTTAGGGCTTAATGAACAGTGGATAGCGGATCAGCAACATTTCTTAGAAGTTAACACTCTAATTCCATCATCCACACTTGCACAAATAGAGAGAAAATCGCTGAATCCATCCACAGGACACCAAACACACCCGCTAGAAGATACTACCTGTATGGCAAACACAGAAACAATCTCTATCCAACAGTAGATATGCCCCAACAATACATCTGATGTCAATTACTGACATCTTAGTAGCTGCACATGATTATTTCTACACTGCACTAGCGCAATACACAGGCACAGATCCTATACCCAGGCCGGCAGGCCCCAAAATACACATCAAAACAACTTTCCACAGTCATATACCATCTCAACGCACATATTATTGTGATACCTTGACAATATCCAGACGCTAGAAGACAAACACGCAACACTGTACTGAACAGTACAGCGAAACATTCGGATACTTGGGTCAAACAACAACACATACCTCCCACTATACGATCACAAGAATACATCCCCCCCCCCTGGAGACGCTGCCTCGAGGGATGCATCAGCGACCTTAAAGGAGAGATATCCAGGCTCATACAATACTGTGCAGGAAACAAAACAAAGAAACTAATTTCCCAAGATATTCAAGGCAAAAACATTCGTCCCTCACATTCAAACCATCACACACAGATTGAACAGTATCTCGATAATGAAACAAAAACTGAGCGCACTTGCAAAAAAGATTACAAAGATACAAACAGTGCACTCTGCGCAAACAACAGAGCAACAATTTTCAATGAGAAAAAATTGTACAGATCCCTTACATCTCCATCTACTACGCACAATACAAACATTCCCACCACCGAGGCATTACATGAATACTGGTCGTTACTGTGGTCAAACCCCATCCCCCACAATGACAAAGCACCATGGATCAGAGAAGATCAACACCTAACCTACATACTCTTCCACGACATTACTCTCGCAGACAGCACTAAACATGCACACAACTGGAAGGCTCCTGGTGTGCAGATACTTGCGCACCTCCAATACCTCCATCACTATGCTCCCATTTCCATAAGGAGAAGTATCTTTCAAGGATACTCGTTTAATCCTCTTTGGTTCTGCCTCGCCTTGAATCCATTGCGCTGTAAATTACGGTTGTAGGCTTACCTCAGGCACTCCTACACCATAAAAAATCACACACGTCTACATGGATGATATTAAACTCTACGCCACAACCAACACACAACTTACTAATTTACTCCAAGTCACCACAGTTCACAAAAGATATTGAAATGGAATTTGGAATTGACAAATGCTGCAAGCTACATGTAACAAGCTAGAGGACCTAGAATTTGGAGGGTTTTGAACTGGACTCGTGGGTTGGCCATCCAATCCATGGAAGCGAGAGAGATCAACAAGCACCTGAGCTTCGGCAAGTGCATATCACGGAAAACAAAAACATCAAAAGTGCTAGCGTTCATAACATTCTCAACACAAAAGGCCAAAAATAAAATTAAAGCCATTAACACTTTTGCTATCCCCACACTAGCATACTCTTTTGGAATAATCCCCTGAACAAGCACCGAACTAGAAGCACTACAGCGCACTACTTTCACAAAACACAACAAGCACCACCATGTTGACATGGAAGCGTCGAACAGATGGCTGAAGATTGGTGAGCTGTTCGAGGAAACTGCAGGGTTCTTGATCACGATACAGGCCAAGTTTTCCCCAGATACAACTATAAGAAACACATTTTACATGACGCAAAAATGCACGACGACACATGCAGGAAGTGCCAAACTACACATGAGACGATCGACCATACAATGTCAGGCTGCCCACTTCTCTACCAAACAGACTCCCTCCACCGAGTTAGCATCGATCGTTCATCAACAGCTAGCACACAAACACTACTAAGTAAGAACACGGTCCTGTGAACACATACTACAAAGTTTATTAGTCACCCTCCCATAAGCTGTACTGGGACCGCCCATTCACACAGACAAAACCATACACCCCAACAGACCTGACATCATACTTGTTGATAAGGTCAACAAACAGACCTATCTCATTGACATTGCAGTGCCTATCAGCAATAACACGCAGAAAACTCACGCAGACAAGATCAGTAAATACCGATCTAACATACTAGCTCCAGAAGCAGTGCAGGCAGGATCGAGTACGTGTTGTACCCATCTGGTGTCCGCCACTGGTCTGGTGCCTCACACATTGCACCACAGCCTCAGCACACTAGGACTTCATATAAACACCTATGCACAACTCCAGAAGGCTGTGGTACTCAACACAACACGCATAGTTAGGAAAAACATGGACACAAGCACACATCTCTAACATCCTTCACCCCACTTGCACACTTTTTCACACTTGGCAACATTTGATTTGGTCCTTGATCGCCATATAGTCTTTACTGGGGAAATCCAAGTACAGGAATATTTGTATGATAATAACAATGTTTTAATAGTGAATGTCGTTTGCATTAATGTTAGTTTTCCTATTTCTAACGCATGAAGAAAGAAAGTTAAAAAAAAATAAAAATGGGGGGGGGGGGGGATGATTTTCTTGATTTCACGGACTTTTTCTCTAACAAGTAAGAATAAATGAGCTTCAAATGGAAATTGAAAACAAAGTTCTTAAACAAGTAAAACTTCTAATAATAATAATAAGTTAAAATCCTTACTTGGTGGAAAGCATATTTATGTCAATTATTCTTACGAATAAGAACGAAAATAAAAAAAAGAGTATTGCTTAATCAAAATATCAAAGTAATCAAGCGGGAAAAAGAGGAAATAGAAGATTAACTTGCGATATGACATCAATTGACCCAAGATTTAATGTTGTTCAATGGATACTATTATTTTTTTTTCTGTACATAAATAATTTCACAAAGCACCCCTTGACCTTCGTTTAATCTCTTGAACAAAAAAAAAGAAAAGAAGAAAAAAACAGTGAAAGAAACAAATTTTTTTATTGATTTGTTGATTGCAGTGATAACGAGAAGATAACAGCAAGGGATCATTCCCTTCTCAATAGAAAACAATCACTTGTCAAGGAATTATTGTGGGATTTTTTTGTAATTTTTAATATAATAATTAATAAATTTATTAAATAATAGTATTATTCTTACTATATTAAAAAGGATATTATTTTATTTAAAATTTTATAATAAATAATAGTAATTTAATATTATTTGGTTAAGTTAATTTATCTTTTATTTTTTTTTTAAACAGTAATATTTCTTTATAAAAAAAGGAACATTTTGTCACAAAAACAAGATTAGTTTTCATTAGGAGAATTACATTACTTTTTAATGATTCTAAGATTATATCTCAAACACTTTGACTCCTTTTCAATAATTTTAATGTTTTTTGGAACAGATTCCGTTCCAATTAATTAATAATAAGTTGTTTTTTTCCCCTCTAATGAATAATAATAATTTCAGTGTAACAACAAATCGATATACGAGTTTAATCGACGTTATCTAAATAGCTACAAACTCCATTTACATTGCTCGTTTTATTTATTTATTTGTTTATTTATTTAATTATTTTTTTTTTTTTAATTTCATATTTTTTTTTAATCTATGTGCAAAAAGCAAAACAGAAACATTCGTAGAAAAAAAAAAAAATAAGAACTGCGAAATTAAAAAGTGCCTAATGTCACAGGATGCGAAGACATCGAAATTTATAATATTTTATGTATTGTAAATTAAAAACGTCAAATAAATTGTAGTAGATTACAATGAAATAATGAATTCTATTTAGATGATGTGTAGTAGCCAAGATATAATAAAGAGCAAAAAAAATATAATATATATTTTCATTTAGATTACGTTTTGTATAGATAGATAGACATATAAGAGGATTGGAAAAGACATTACTCGTACTTTTAAAACGTTTCAATTACATAAGAAGTATCTTTACAGTTCCGTTTTTTTAATTTAACCAAAAAGAATATCCAAATAACTTTGTGATAAAAAACTCATTAATGAATTAATAAAATAAACATAGCTAAAATAATAGTAATTAAAAAAATACGTATATTTTTTTAATACGTCAACAGTTAATATAGTGTTAGAATACGTTGTGGTTTGTAGACCATCAGTTCTAATTATTGCGGCTGCGCTGTCTTCTTAATTATTTGGTGACTTCATAGTAGGATAGTCCATCATTGATAGTAGGGGTTGTGGCTATGATGTAAGATTCTTTAATGAAGAACTCTTTCTGACTCCTATCTCTGGCTGCGATGAAAATTCAGCCATATTTCAGCATCAAGTAGAAAGCGGACACAGGTCATTATTTGAGAAGGTAGGCATTGCAGCCAGAGGAAGGTATCAGAAAGAGTTCTTCGTTAAAGAATCTTACATCACAGCCACAACCCCTACAATCAATGATGGACCATCCTACCATAGGATAGTCCACAATTGGCAGTCACTAACAAGTATTTAAGAAGAAAACGGAGCAGCAATAATTAGAATTGATGAAGGCTACAAACCGCAACGTATTCTATCACTGTATTAACTGTCGACGTATTAAAAAATATACGTAATTTTTTTATTTACTATTATTTAATGCGTTTGCGTTACTGATGAAAGTGACTCAGTTACTCTATTATAAAAGTAACAGCATTATTCGCAGGAAATAACCCGTTACTCATAATGGCGTTACTGATAAAAACTAACTTCGTATCCCAAGTAAAAATTACAATGCGTTTATTGCATAATTATTTTGCAATATTTTAATAACTTCATGAAATAATTATATTGCAATCAAAGGAGTGTTGGGATGAAACTTCTTCCTTTCAATTCCACTGGATGAGTAATTGATTTTTCTCGAATAAGAACAAAATTTATTAGAATGATTTCGTTGCAAAAAGATTTTTATCTATTTGATTTTATCTTATAATATTTCTTAATTGTAAATTAAGGAATTAAATGAGGCATATTTCAAGTTATTTAAAATTAAAAACAATCAAACAAAAAAACACTTCTATACAGGTATCAAAAAAATAAAATAAATAACTGTCTGTGATATAACTCTTACATTTTCATTGGCGCTAATGGAAAAACTTATTACCAGTTCTAATTAGATAAAAAGACTGTTATCATTGATAACATTGCCCAATTCTACAATCTTGAAAATGATGACAGATAACTTTCAATAAGAAGAAAAAAAAAAGGTCTTTACCCATTTCTCCAAAGAGGAGTCGTTAAAACAGTTCTTATAATAAACCAACTTTAGTTAGGCTTATTCTTTGACCTTGTACTTTGGTCTGAATCGATCACTGAAATCTACTATCCTCATTTAAACGTAGTAAATGATTACTTGGGTGATTCTGGTTCCTTGTAACATCAAGATAGCGGCAACTCTCAAGTTTCCACACAAATGAAAACTGATAAAGATTGCGTAATTCAAAATCAATTAAATGTTTACTAAATTGATTATTTTTATGGAAAAAAAGATAAATAAACAGAAAAATCCTTTCCACTTCAGAATACATTACGAAATGGCAGTTCTTACCGTATTCGAAATCCCAAACTGGTAGTGTTTTGTAATGGGGACGTAATATATATTTTAAATAATAATTCGGATCCTGTTGAACGACTTTAATAAATTAGTTCCTTATTTTTATGATGTTTTTTTATCTTCAAAAGCAGATAACGATAATTTAATAACAGGATTTATATTTCAAAACAGATCCAAACATTGGATACTAATGTGTCAAAAACACACTTAACGATAGCAAATGAAGATGTTTTATTGAGATTTTTAATAAAATACGGAATTGTATTAGTGATAAATTTTTATTTTACTGAGAATACAGAAGCAACAGATATATTAATTAGAATTCGATTATTTCAATTGCAAATCATTATATTACATTGAGAACCTGAAAAACACATTGAATGATGGTTCATTCGATTGAAACTCAGAAATATCAGCTTTGATGGAATGAACGGTTTTATTTCGTTCCATTTTTATACATAAATAATAATCAAAACTCGTATACAACTGTCACGAAATCAGAGAGAGACGAGAGCAGAAGGAAAAGCCATTGATAAAACTTCTACTAAAGATTCAAAGGCAAACTCAACACTTTTAACATGCAAAGTAAGAAGAAAAAAATAAACAAACATTTTGTCCAATTGAAAAGCTAGGACAAAGTAATCGTAATAAACGAATAATTCTGAAGATAAGTAAACTTTAGATTAGAGAAAGAATCCAGTTATTTAGTTATATATGACAAAAAAAAAAAATACTAATTTCCGGGTGCACCAAACTTCAATTAACTTTGACGGCTGCATTATGGACGTAGCTAAAATTAGTGGGGGGAGGGAGGGTGATGCCCAAGAAAAAGTTTAGCCTTTGTTTTAAAATTGTGTGAAAGGAAACAAACTGTATAAAAAGAAAATTTATTCAGAAACTTGATAAATTTCTTTTTATATATGTTTGTTTCCTTTCACACAATTTTAAAACAAAGGCTAAAATTTTTCTGGAGCAGCACCCTCCCTCATTAATTTTAGCTACGTCCACACTGTAGCCATCAAAGTTAATTGAAGTTTGGTGCACTCGGCCACAAATCTGTTATATTGTAAAATCCACATTAAATTTTATCCTTTTAGCAAAATATGTTTCTTAGCAAACTGAAACTAATGCTTATCAAATGTTCATATTATTGGAATGAGGAAGGAATGGTTTACAAAGTATGTCTTTTATTAAAATCATTGGAGTAATGTTCTTCAATGACTATAGTAAGTTTAGAAGATGAAAGACACAAACAGGAGGTGTGTAGTCACTATCAGTAGGATAATAGTGGTCATGGCTATACACTACGAATAGATGAGCAAATCAGAGATGACACAAATTTTTCACCGAGTAAAAGGAATTATTCATGGATCCGTAAGTCAAATGGTAAGGCACTTGACTATTGGCTTGAGGTCAGGGATTTTTCCACATTGAATGTTCTTCCAGAAAGATCCTAGGGTTAACCTGTGAAATGGGAACTGGGTTCTTTCTAGCTGGTTAAAGGCAGGAAGATGTGAGACTGACATCAGCTTAATCCCAATGGTCAAGAAACATCCTACGGCCCCAACATCCACACATGCCTGTAGTGGGAAATTTAAAAGGGACTATTCGAGAATTATAGACAATGGATGCAACATTTCAAAATCTTATTGATGCTTTTAATTCTCTAGGTCTAAGTCAATACACAGGAGATACTTAGCTTTCAAGTTATCTACCATCCATCCTTTAAAACATTCCCATTAATTATCAATTTCATGTGCTTCCTTTGAGCCCCTCTATATGTATTTACAATAACAGCAATATCATAACGTCCCTTCTGCATCTGCACAGTTATCTTCTACTCTTATCAATACATAATGACTGTTCTTACTAACTCAGAAGGAATCTTTATCATTTGCCCAAATAAATTAACATTAAAATTAGAAATCTGTTTTCTTTCCTAAAATGGATTTGATTTTCTAGATTTTTTTCCCTACTTATACCACATGCTAGTGATATCAGCCATTACATGACCTTCTGGACTTTCTCTGATTCTATGAAAGCACATAGTTTTTTATGAGAGTTTACATCTCATTGGAATAATAGAACAACATTGCTAGCTATGTTTGAGGACCTATTGTTAACCTTCCTTGCTCTCACACAATTTCTGATCAATTGAAAAATTGGGAATATTTCTTGAGGAGGCTATTGAGTGGGATTCTTCATGAACGATGTGCTGTTTCATCAACCCTTGACAAATCCTTAATGTTTGGATGTTTTCTGCTGTTTGCTTTTTTTACAAAGTTTTGAATATTCTTCTTGCTAATCGTCATTTCCACCTTTTATTTTCTTTAACAATGTTTCTGCCATAACTTCCATCAATCATCCAGGAAGCACAAATTTTTTTCAAGGTATTTGTGCAGAATGGTCATTACTAAGGCTCGGATTATATGCAAAATGCATATTTGTTATTAAGAGGTATATCAACAAAATTGTAAGTTTTCTATGCATATCTAATATTTTTTGATTAAAATAGGCCATTCTATCAAAAAACATTAGATATGCTTAAAAAACTTACAATTTTGTTGATATACTTCTTAATAACAAATATGCATTTTGCATATAATCCGAGCCTTAGTATTACCAACAATTTCTTCTTGACTTGTGTCCAAACAAAATTTCGTTGAAAGGCTCTTGATGCAAGTTCAGCTGTGGATAAACTTGCAGTTCTACAGGGTGTCCCAGGAGGAAAGGTCAATATTTTGGGATGGGATTTGAAGCAAAAAAGTTCCTATGAACGAGTGTCCTACTCCGAAGGGTTTCTGAGATAGAGCTATTCGAATGTAGTTTCAAAACATTCCTTTATGCTTGCAAAAGCATCCATTATGTGAACTAGCAATTCGTGTCATGTATTAACTTTATGTCTGTAAACTTAACTCTTCATCTAACCCAAAAAACAGAAATCCAAGGGGGTTAGGTCTGGAGATCTTAGCGCCGTGTGGTGGAAGAGAAGGAAAACAATGGCCAGCAGGAGCAGACACAATTAAACGTCAAATTTCAATTATCTCAGAAACCATTCGTAATAGGACACTCGTTCATTGGAACTTTTTTGCTTAAAATGTCCAATACTATCACCTCCCAAAATATTGACCTTTCCTCCTGGAACACCCTGTATATGTCAGCTTTTTCCTAGATTTGGTTCTTTAACAGAATGGAATAATGTGAGATTCACTTGGAATCATGTAGCAAAGGAAGTTACTTTCCTTCCAATTTAATTGTCTTCGATCAGTTGAGCATAATTATCATAACAACTGCCTGACCTTCCAATTACAACTCCCTAATCTTCTGCAGGTATTTCTCTTATATAAGATCCAATGGCTCAGTTTCAAAAAGTGTTCTCCCATCTCCAGCTTAACGTCCTTCATCTTCTTCCAAAGACGCTGTCAAAGAAAGGATTTTTTTTTGTAGCTTCAGCCCTTTCGTCGTTTCACCTGAAATATTAATAAGCATGAAGGGATGGGTTAGTTGGTGTCATAGGTAATACATAAAGAACCAGTGTTTATAATGTTCAATCTTTAATGGATTAAGCTGTTGATTTATTAAGAATTGGAATAAGAATTTTTCCTTTGCTTTAGCTTTTCCTGATAATTCTTTTATTTATTTTTTTACAAAACTTGAGAATCTCAAATTGAAAAAAAATTCTCTCAATTCTCTGCCGTATGAAAAAGAAAATACTAAAGTGTGCAAGCATAAAAATTGATTTTAATTTTATGATAAATTGTCATTCAATGCAGAGAAAAAAAATATCAGTAGAGATTTATGAATGGTCCCAACTGTCTAATCATATACATTGTCTAAAATATAGATTTTTTTTTTTTATAGCACCACTTTACATTACAACATGCATATTAAATTATGTTACAAATGTAAACTGCAGTTGGGATTGATGCACTGATCTGATTTTATTCAATTCTTTTGGAAGATAAAATGGCAACTTGTAATCCTGTTGCCTATTCTACATTAATGGATAGGAATAAATCCCTCAGACATCAAGGATTATCTTCAGCAATTCTGTTCTGGCTTTAGTTTATATCTTTTTCAATTTCTACTCAGTTTAAGTGGACATATTTTAATTATTCACTTTTATTTAATTAATATGTAATTACTTTTAGCAATTATGTATTATGTATTAGTTTAGCATTAGTGTCAAGTAAAATAACAATCGGAGAACAAGTACAAATCAGAGAACAAGCTGTGACATGAGAAATTCTCACAAATACAGTAGTTGACGGCATTCTATATAAAGATGCTGACATGCAGGAAATAGCTTCAGGGCTGTTTTGTTCTTAATAAAATTAGTATGGGAAATGACTAGACACTATCTCACTATCCACTCTTGACAATGTGTAGGAAGGATGGACAGAAGTTCTGTAAAGTATCATGAGTTATTATATCATAGTATTTTCACTGGATTATGAATCTCTTGCCCTTAAAGCGTTGTTGAAATCAGGCCCGGATTTCCGCCTAGACCTAAACGGACCCAGCCGTATTGGATTGTTTTTTTGTTTTTTTTTTTTGGTTGTTAAAATAGGATTGTCCTTTTTTTTTTTGTAGATTTTCGGGATGGGGGGGGGGGCGCAAATATAAAGTGCCTAGGGGCCCTCGGTGTTTAAGTGTGGGGCTGGTTGAAATCTCTCATATTCCAGTGAAAAAAAATCATCCTTTCTTATTAATACCTAATTATGTCTTCACTGTTTCCAACAGTGCTTCATCTATAAATAACAGAAGAATTTCCCTATCACTTCTATATAAATGTCACAAGGTATATATAAGTTAAAGTTGCGATCAGGCCCAGAGGACCGCGCAATGCAACTGGAGGGTAGGCTCCAGTGTTCAGAACCTACGGGACAAAGTTGAGGACGGGGGGTCGGCCCATCGCTCGACCACCTTTAACTCCCGGGAAAGAAACCCAGTACCCATTCTATAGAGGGCTGGGTAGGCCCTAGGGCCCGTTTGGAGGAGAAAGAAGCGTGGAAAAATTCCCGGCCTCCGCTGAGGCCGGGAATCGAACCCGCCACCTTCAACCCGCAGCCAAGCGCCCTTACCCACTCGGCTACCGGGCCCACACAAGGTATATATACTGAGTGGAATTTAACATAATTTAATAACCCTGCATTGACAGAGGACATTGCTTTACAGAAAGACTTTACATCTTAACTGTTTTTCTTTGAGTATAATCATAAATTTATAGAAACTACTTATAATATCTAATTCAGTCTAGGTTACCTGAAAATTGGCACAACATCTATGAATCTCCAGGGAAAATAATATAAAAACTCAAGTCAATTCTCTTATCTTTATTTATAAATTAGTTTTATCTTTATACAAAGACTTTTGGCATATTTTGTTTTTCCTTCTGAAACTAGCATACAAAAATAAAAAAAAGTTTAATGTAAATGTCATAAATTTTCATATCTTCTGTTGTTATCTAAACAGCAAAATAATAGAAATAGTTATTGTAAACAAAATTGACAAACGTTTTTACAATGAATCGTAGAATACGATACCAAAATTCATGAGGCTTTTTCTGCTTTCCTTTCATAACATGACACGAGCTTGAGTTTCTTCTTTTCGATATTTCCTAATTTCTCATCTTAGACGATATTATGGTTTGAAATGATGGTATTATTTGAATCCTTTCATGTTGGCATTTTGCAAGTAATTGGCTAATAAAACAATTACAAAACTTAGATTAACATATCAATAAAATAAGATAAAATAAAATATATAAAAGTAATACAAAATAAAATATGTAATACAAAATATATACATTATGCATAGATATGTGTCACCTAATATCTTTTCAGACAATGTTCTTTCGCTTATACACTGATTGCTCAATTGAAAGTGGACACCTGCCATAGTGGAATAACCCATGCAAATTCAGGCAATAATTTGAATATATTCGTTATAAAACAACACCATCACGTGTGATTGGAGTCATTTGGTGTCTAACCATGTGCTGAGGTCAAATGCCACCATCAAAGCAACTGAGCTATTTTAGATGTGGAGTAGTCATAGGCTGCCACATTAGTGGCCAAAGTGTGCGAGCTATAGCAGCGACACTGAACCTGCCAAAGTTGACCGTGGGTGCTATTATCATGAAATGGAAACGTGAAGGAGTGGAAATACGACATCATGGAGGTGGCCGAGCCCGCATGCTGACCAATAGAGACTGGAGGACCCTGAAGCGGTTTATATGGCAGAACAGGGCTGTTCCAGAAACAACGGTGGCAGGACTTCCAGAAGGCAACAGGAACTGTCAGTACGATAATGATTCGTCGGGAGCTCTATGCCTTAGGGTACACCGGTCGGGCTGCTGCCCACAAGCCTAACATCACCCCTGTAAATGCCTAGCGTCGTGTGGCTTGGTGTAAAGAGCGACGGTCTTGGTAGATGTACCGCTGGAAATTACGTGGATCGACGAATAATGCTTCACACACACTACCGATCAAATGGGCGCACCTGGGTGTGGCATTTGCCAGGGGAGCGGCTGGCAACCCGAGTGTGTCATCCCAAAAGTGAAGTTTGATGGTGGTGGTGTGATGGTGTGGTCGTATTTCTTCTGGTTTGAACATGCTCTGTTGGTTATGATCAAGGGGAACATGGCATCTACACAGTATCTGGACATTCTAGACAATTCCAAGCTTCCTACATTGTGGTCGCAGTTCAGTGAAGGGCCATTTGTGTTCCAGCACAACAATGCATCATGCCATAAGACCCGTGTTGTCAGCGCCTGGTTTCCGGAGAATAATGTTCAGGAACCTCAGTGACCCGCACAGAGTCCAGACTCTATTGACATCTGTGGGATGAATTGGAGCGCCGGGTTTGTGCGCGTCCGATGCGACTGCAAACACGCATCCAACTTGTGCAGGCTTTGAAGGAGTGGGCGTAAATACTGGTTGCTTGCTATTAGAAACTAGTGGAGAGCACGCCACGGTGTGTGGATGCTGTGCTAGGACAAAAGGTCACCTTATATGCTATTAAACACGCTGTAAATGAAGCGACTGTTCCATACCACAGGGGTCCACTTTCATTTGAGCAGGCAGTGTACATTAACAGTGTACATTGGCAAAAGTATTACAAAGCAAATGAATTTAATTTGAGTAAAGTATATTTTACAGCACTCATTAAACTTTCCCAACCTTCACAGTTCAAAACGACATCGATTGATATACAAGGGCAATTCAAATAAGAGTTAGAATCACTTTTTTTTCTATCACTCAGTGGACATACGGCTGTGAAACAATTTTTCATAAGAATAATGGATCTCATGGAATCAGCAAAAAACATGGTAAGCGCATACGTGTATACATTTGACAGCATTGCACCAACAAAGCACGAGTGGTTGGTTGACGCCTACGGAAGATCATGATTCATGATGAGCAGTTCAAGGCTTTGAAATTCTGCACCGATCTGTAGAAATCTACAACAAAAACATAAAATGTTGCAGCACACATAAGATGTTTTTTCACAATCAACAGCATTTTGATGGTTCAAAGAGTTTAAAGCAGGGCAGTCCAGGTCTCCAGCCAAGGCGGTGAATGAGAGCACACAGCTGCACTCATTGCTTGGAAAGATCGCCGAATAACACCAGATAGACTGCCAGACATGTTAAACATTTCCCATGTACTGTGTTTACCATTGTGCAAAATCGTTTGCACATGAGATGTGTCTGTGCAAGTTGGATGCTGAGATTGCTAAAGCCTGAACAAAAGCGGGTGTGAGTGGAGGTGTTTCGGGAGCTTCAGCTTCTGGTAGCGGAGCATGGCGAGGCCTATCTGAATTCCATCATTTCAGGTGATGAGAGAGAGTTTCATCACTATGATCCTGAAAGCAAATAGGCTCATTAATGGCAGTTCTGAAGAAGGCGGAGAGGTTCTGAAGACAATGTCAAATGACGGTTCCAGAACATCTTTGAAAACTAGCAGACCTTTCGGGCCAAGTGCATACAACTTGATGGGAACTACTTCGAAAAGACCATATCAACCTTGGCCCTGCCTAATGTATTTGTGATTAAAAAATCCATTCTCACTCTTATTTGACTCGCCCTCATACAATATATGTCAATAGAGCAAACATTGTAGTTTATAAAAGAAGTGGTTAACATGAACCCTGAAACATTTTTCTCAAGTTACCTAAAGCAATATTTTTGATGTTGTTAAAAGTTTGTATTCTATTACATATTTTGTGGCCAAGAGAACAAATTTTATATATAAGTACAAGTTTATCCAATGGGCTCAACCATATTAGTTAGTTATGTTATAGTGTTTACATTCACTGAAAAACTGTTATAAAAAAAAAGGAGAGAAATTATAACACTAATCCAGCAATTTTGATAGAATCATGTTTTAGTGCTGTTATATTAAATGTTTTAAAATTAGATTATAAATAAACTGAACTACACATGCATGTTCACTTTCAAATAAAAGATTTACAATTACAGCAAACTAATTAAATTTCTGATAATGCTACTTCATTCAAAAACATAGCTTAATGTCATACAATTCTTACCTTACTGCAATATGGACATTCTCCAAATACTGTATTAAAACTTTGTCTGCTTGTAGCAACAGCTCTTAGCCACTATAAAATATAAATCAAACATTGACCATAACTAATAAAGAGTATTGTTATTATGCTATGATTATGTAA
Source organism: Thereuonema tuberculata (assembly GCA_023159025.1). NCBI lineage: Eukaryota > Metazoa > Arthropoda > Chilopoda > Scutigeromorpha > Scutigeridae > Thereuonema > Thereuonema tuberculata. The sequence goes on along the minus strand of JAFIDM010012231.1, from coordinate 13,905,647 downwards.
TAATACAGCAAAGTAATACATTAAAAATCACTAAGACCATAGGAACTTTTATTCCAATCTAACTAAATTGCAAGTCAATGTTTAGATGAACCATTCATGTCAAAATTTTTGTTTCATGAATTTTTCAGAAAATGTCTTACAAGGGAAATTGCTTTAATGTTTAGAAGAGCTGCAATTTCACTCGTACAGACAAGGCACATTTGAACTTTACTAATTCTGGGATGCTTTTCTATAATGTTATTCTCAAAGACATCATCATTTATAGCAAGGAATTAGCTTTGTCTAAATCTGTGGAGTCAGGTTAAAGATTAATTTGAAAACCTATAAATCAATAGGACTCATCATTGTAATAATCTCAAACATAGAAGACATATGCAAGGGTCCGGAAATTAAGGGTAAGATGATTATCCACAGACCAGAAGAGCGAGTTTTTATGAGCAGTATTACGAGCTCGTACGATGGCAGTGGTTGGAATTTTTGTCGGTACTTTTCTCCTTCAGTCGGGTCATACAGTTTACCCAACTGTCAAATGAGCAGCAATTAGATTTCCTGGATTGTCAGACTAACCTTGTAACTCTCACTTTGTTCTATTATGCTGGTAATCACAGATGAAGATGTATTTAATGGTTCGGCTCTTCAACAAGCTAGGAATGGAACATTTCAATAAACAGTGTCTTAGCAGATGAGCTAAAATGGTCTCTAAAGAGATTTCTTTGATGGATGAAAGCATCTATCTAACTTTGATCATCATAGTTCAAAAGAATTAAGAAACAGTTATTTATTAACACCAACTTGAATATTAATAAGAATGTTTAAAATAAGGATCATTATAAGGTTAATTAGGTATTAGGTTAAGGTTATTTCTGTTACAGTAAGATAGAAAATTATCCATCTCAAAGGAATTCAATGAGGGACAGTTTCTACTGAAAATTAAAATAACATTATCTATGACTAAGATATTTCTCACCAATGCTACAAATGTTTCTTTAAACAGCTCTTGAATGAATTATAAAACTATGTGTATGTACTGTCCTTATACAACAAACAGTGACAATTAGGCCAATCCAAGAAAGGCATACTTCAACAACAAGAGTGCTTTTACTTGTGAAGAATACTTCTTTAACATTAACACAATAATTTATAGAACAAATAATAAGGAACCATAAAAATTCTGCTAAAACTCAACTACAACTAAAACAGAAGGTTTCTACATTTTATTCAAACAAGGGCTTTGTTTCTCTATTAAAAATAAACTCTCACCTCATACAAACATACTGAATGAAATGGTTGATGACATCTCTCGTCATCACAAACTTTATCAGGAATGAAATCACTTAGCCGATATGCATAACATATTCCACACTCCATACTAAAGTCCTGAAAAAGAGTTAAAAAGGGAAATTTATGAAATTTTTTTTTAGAAGCAAGTCGCAAAACTTACAAATATGAAAAGCCAAACAAAAACAACTCAGTATTAAGTATTAAAGATATTCCTGTTTAGGTAGAGATTAAAATGTAGTAATTTTTACTTTATTATACTTCAAATTAAAATCAGTTAAACAATAACAATATTTAATAATTAAGTGGAAAATTTTTACACACAATTAAAAATAAGGATAAGGAAAGACAGACTAATACAACAAATGGATTTATTAATAACATAAATAATCAACATCAAATTTTTCTGAGTATTTAAGGCTTTAAATGAGTTAAAAAGTTAAAGTTTCCCACCACACGCCAGAATAAGCCTATGGGGCATGGAAGGTCAGGCTCCCAGCATTTCATGACCAATGGGACGAAGTTGGGGCCAGGGGGTCAGCCCGACGCCCGCCCCTCTTAAACTTCCGGGAAAGAAACCCGGTACCCATTTTATAGAGGGCAGGGTAGACCCCAGGACCTGTTTGGAGGTGAAAGGAGCGTGGAAAAATCCCCGCCCTCCACCGAGGACTCGCAGCCAAGCGCCCTGACCACTCGGCCACAGGGCCCACCTTTAAATGAGTAAAAGAATAAAAGAATCTTCGGAGTCAAGATGAATAATGATTTTTAATGTAAACTTCATTTTTGGAAACTTTAAATTTTGTAAAGTGTTGACTGGCACTTTAAACATTAAAACATTTTTAGACAAAGGTATTACAATTAAGAAGCAAAAGACTTTCTCAATTGTTTCACCATTCAAATATCTTTAAAGAAATTCTCCATCTGCATCTTAGGAATGACATTGATTGACTCCATGCATCCAGTGCAATGAATTACCGTTTAAGGGTTTGGATGTAAAGCGTTGTAACTGATATTTGAATAGGACTTTGTATTCTTTAATACAGAATATAATACGTCCAGTTGTGATGATCTAGTTTGAGTTCTTTCAGAAAACCAACTTTATTATTAATCATAACTAATCTAGATTGGTTGATAATCTCTGTAACTGCAGTTTTTTGTCTTGGGAATTATATTTCACCTTCTCTGTTTTACCAAGATGCTTATTTCTACTTGCTTTGGCTTTCTACCTTTTCTAATGCAAAGGTTTTTTTATTATAAGAAAAACTAGGTTAAAATTTCCAATTTTTCTTTTTGTATAATCTTGTATGTTCTTCAATCAAGACATTTGTTTTAAAAAATTCATATTATATTAATGAAAGGAAAAAAATGAGGTCATGTGACCAAATGACATCTCTCATCATAGGAAGCGTAAGGGATTTGTGTGTGTGTGTTTATATATATCCCTTATAAATATACACAAGGCGTTTCAAATTAAAGTATCACTAAGCAGAGCACTCTGGAGAGAGAACAAGTGGGCGAAACAATGTCAGACTTGAACTGTATACACTCCAGATTATAGTGAAAAAAATTCTGTAAAAAAAATAAAAAAAAAAACTAAAAAATGACCAACAGGGGGAAATATAGCGCTGCCTGACGGTACCAATAATAGTAGTATGAACTGAATGTGTTTGAATAGGAAAAGAACTATAAACAATAGATTACCAACTGCTATCAAGTAATTTTTATACATTCATTCCATACATTATGTAAAAGTGATTAACAGCACTGAGAGCTGACGGAGACTGCAGGGAGCTGTCAAGGATAGTCAGAGGCAATGTTCAAAGTGTTGGCAGTTCTGCAGGACCAAAAACTGTTCTGCAGGACCTGTAGAGATGTTTTGCGTGTGCAGTTTGAGTCTGTCCTTTAAATCTGCCAAGAGAATAACATTGCCCAAATAAACCACGCTTTTGAGGTAACTCCAAAGCTAGAACTCACAGGGTTAGTCTGGTGAACCTGGTGGCCGTCTTGTTGGGAATGCACATCTGATGATTCTATCCTTTGCGAAATATTGTTGCAGCAACTGTTAAACATGATGTCCTATGTAGAGAGGTGTTCCATCTTGCATAAATGTTGTTGTGTTGAGGCATCCCCTTTGCTAGAAGTGCGGGATGACGAAACTGTGCACCATGTCCCAATAACAAGTTGCAGTTACAGCAGAGGTCACAGGTCCATTGAATGGATTTCCTCAAAGAAAATCTGTTCGATCAGAAATGTGGCTGTAAACCCTATTCAAATTGTCCTCTTCAGTGAATGTAAGGGAATCTGTTGAAACTGATAAGATTCTCTGTAGCCTAGATGCATTAGTTTTGTGTGTTTACTGTTCCACAAACATGAAAATGAGCTTCATCACTCCACAGGATGTTCTTGGGCCAATCCTCATCCACCCGCATGCATTACCAGGAATGTCAAAGCAAACGTTTCTCTGATGTCACCATTGTCAGGTTGCAACTCTTGGAGGTGGCTGAGCTTATACTTATAGTTATGCAATGCTTTGCACAAACATCTCCAAACTGTTGTGCACAATACTTCTAACTGTTTTGCTAAGGCACGAGCACTACACAGGTTTGTGTATATCGACACAGGTATGTGTATACCTGCAACAGTCTCACATGATTGAACGACGACTGCAGTTGCAACATCTTTGGCCACTTGAGTATCTAGGTTTATGCCCTCTTCCTGCTAGGACTGTGACACTACTCGTCCCCCTTAAATCAATGAACCATGCATCACAATGCACATGATGTCCGTGGACCTTTTGTAATGACTTTCAGCATCTGTCCACATGAATTGCTTGCAGCAGCATTTTCTCCGTAAAATAACTTTAAAAGCAAGGTGGGTTCCGGCAACTTGAATTGCACTTGACGAAAAATGTCTCTGACCAGCCTCACACTTCATCTTATAACTGATTCGATGCCTTTTGATGCCTTACAACAGCTATGCAAATTTGAACAACTGGTGGTGCTCACAGCGCCATATTTCCCCCTGGCAGTCACTTTTTGAACTAATTTTTTTATTGCAGAAATCGTTTCCTTGTGATCTGAAATGTATCATTTGAACAAAAAATCTGACAATGTTTCACTCACTACTTCTGTCTCCAGAGTGCTAATCATAGAGATACTTTAATTTGAATCACCTTACATATTAGTGGTTGTTTCATACGTATTATGTTTGAATTGACTAAACTTACTACTAATATGACTAATCTTTATTTACTTATATGAAAAATTTTAGTATAAGAATAACTTAATATTATCTGGTATTTACCTCTTTTGCAGCATTGGAAGCAGAAGGAAATTCAATCTCTAGAATATTCTGTAAGTTCATTAATAAACTTAGATTTTGATCCCTAAAGGAAAACAAAACGTAATTACTAATTGTTTACAATAAACAAATATCGTCAGTGTGATATATGGAGTTATTTAAGAAGTATTAAAGAACTTCAATACATTTTACTGAATTACGTACACATTTTAACAATCTGATTAAATTAGGTTAAAAAAAAGCTACAGTTTGTAAAAGGAAATATTTTTTTTCAGTGCTTGAAACATTTTTGAAGTATTTTAAATATCTATGCTTAAGTTATAAAGTTGGCAAATTAAATACTTCATTTGTTTAATTGTCTAAACAAAAATAAAAAAGTGTAAGTAAATAAACAAAAACAAGATGCTATTTGAGAGATAAAAATAAATTTCTTAATAAGTGAATCTCCTCATGAATAAATGAAATAAGGCATCAATCTGAATATCCAAGCAAATATTAACTAAAGGGATCTGAATGGCTTCTTTGAAATACACAAGTCACTGCTACAACTATTCACCTGTACTGACAAACTACTAAAAAGTTGGAGATTTGTTTTCCTTTCTTCCTACTGCCTTTATTATAATATAGCAAGAAGCAATAGGAAAAAAGAAAACAAAGTAAGAGTGGAACAAAACCAATTTTAAAGGCAAAACTAACAATACCATTAAACATCACATGATACTCCTTATAAACGTGAATGATATATTGAAGAACGCAATATGAAATAAATAAATAAATGGAATCTATACAAACTTCATTCAGAACATGTTTAATGTCTGATTGAAGCTTGCAACATTCAATTTAATCCTGGTAAATGTAAATGATTTGGATTTGATATCCAATCACTTGGATAATTCAAAGCACTAAAAATAGTCTTCGGAAAGAAAACCCCATTACAGAAATAAAAGAGTTAAGGCCTTTTGCATCCCATCTAGTGAATCAACTTCTGTCTTTTTATTTTACTAATTGTGCCCACAGCAACATTAAACTATTTCACAGCACTGCCAAAAATACATGATTGGAGATTTTATCATGAAATGTTCCATCAAGTATGAGAAGTGTGTGATATAATAAAGAACTGATAGAGCAGACTACAATGTTCTTCTAAATTAACAGCAGAACATATATGGTTAGAAAGTCAGTTACAGAAAGTTAATTTATAGGAAATTCCAAATCTTCTGGCAAATCAATGAGTAGTGAGTATTTATAGTTCATTTCTCTTTGGGAGGAAGTGGTAAGTAATAAATGAAAAAGAAGACTGCAAAGAAGTAAACAGAAATGTTGCATCTTGAAGTCAACATTTACTGTGAAGTTAACTCAGAAGCTGAACAGAACCAATTGAAAGCACTTGGCTGAAGGCTTCAAAGGAAAAGTAACTTAGTAGATATTGAAGGAGAGATCCCTCCGAAGACCTTCTATGGAATATCTTGATGACTCTCATGAAAACTTAATGCACTGCAGTTTCTGAAGGGAAGGATTAAGGGAACTGAGAAAGCACAACATGGCTTGTGAAGTAGAAGGAATCAGAATATGATTGAATACACGAAGAGGAAAAATGGATGTGAAAAATCCCATCCATATCCGAAAATACTTAAAGAATAGGACAAGCAGAAGTTTTATTATTATTATTAATAATATTAAGAATTTTTATGAAAACCAAGGAAGAAATGACCAGTTTGGATTCAACTAATGCTATTGATTAAAGATCCTAATGACATTGTGTGGGAACTGTGAGAACCAGAACAACAATCAAATCTGGATTTAAAAAACAAACAAACAATGAAATCTGGATTAAAAAAAAATATCAATCATCATTCCGTCAACCATTTCTACGATTTCAATTCTTGCGGCAGTATAACAGTAACACTTATTCCAACAAAATTGCCAAATATTTTGGAACAAGTGCTTATGTAACACTAATGTGATTCAGGAAACAGACACTTCATTGTTGAAGGAAAACTATGTGAATGACTGCATTCGAACAATGAGCAATAAGGATGAATTAAGAGAGAAAAGGCTAAAATGGTCCTAGTAATAAAATAAAAGTTAGCACAATACTAGAACAAAAAAAATTGTTTGAGATGTAGGATCAAGAACAAATGTTAGAGTGTAGTTGAGTGCAGCTGCTGTCACATGAATATTTAACATTGGAACTATCTATTTAATCATCCAAACGGAAGACCCTTAAAGAAGTTCAGCCTTAAATGCAAGATTTACTAGTAACAAAATTACATTACTTTATTCAAATGAGTCTTTCTAGTCAAATTACGAGTATTGTAATCTTTATATAATTATATGACTGTTTAACTTACCATAAGTCAATATTGGTATTCAATTTTTCTTGTAACTGGTTTACAGCTGCAAGCATAGAAAAAATTATTAGATAATATCTAAAAATAAGAAAATTAATTTTTATTTATTTTAAAATCAGCAAATGGAATTAAATTTTTGCATTCTTAAATTGGCTTTTATTTTTTGAAGAAGTGAACTGAACAATAACCATTTAAATAATTAAGGAAAAAAAAAAAATAATGGGGAGTCAGCAAATCAGAGTAATCATTAAAGGCCATTTTATGTAAAGCAAAATGATTAATAACAAAAACACAAAGAATTGCAAATTTTGTATCTGTAATTTTTTTAGTCACCCACTGCAAAAATAGTTTTACTTTTCTTATAATGAAAACTGTCATTCTGAGATAGGCTTGTGGTCTTAGACAGAGGCCAATGTGTCAGAATCTGCGGTCGGCATGGATGTTTATTTTCCTTTCCTTTCTCTTTGTCTGCCTCTTCTGGTTTGAAGCCATTCCATAATGGTTTCTTGAGGAAGGTCCAGAAACACACTTAGTATCTGTTCCAAAAAAACATCTGGCAGTAGGTATCTCCCAACCCACAATTCAAGTGTGGGAGAATACACCAACCCCCCCCCCCCCCATCCCCTAAATGGCTAAAATACGGGATGAAGAAGAAGAAATCCAAGAGCAGATTATTAAAAAAAACAGTATTGACAAATTTATGCCACCGTTAAATTCCTTTTGTGCCTGCCGGAGTGCAGGACAAGGAACTTTTGTATTTTATATATTGTTTAATTTTTGGTTAGGATTTCTTCGGTGGGAGGTCCCATTCTCGGGTGCAAGAACCGGGATACTAACACCTCGCGCACTTTCTGAGTTGTCATCGGGGGAGTTTGGCTAGCTGAGGAGTCCTAATGAGGACGAAACGGTCCGTCCCAGTCTCTTCCCGATGACAACTCAAAGTGCGAATCCTAACTTTAGCTTTGTGCCTGAGATTGATATCTATTTTAGTTTTGTGTTTTGCTATCCTTATCATTTGTTGCTTTTATTTTTATTTTTTGTAAAACATAAAAAAAGTGGTAACAAATGTATCCATTAATATATAAAGTAGAAACAACTTACAAATAATATGAGCAATAATGCATTCAAACAATACACAGCAAATACATAATTAAGCCACTGTCAGGTCAGTGCTCTTTCTGTATCTGTAGGCAATGCATTAGTTTAAAGGCAATGGAAAGAATCTGGTGCCTTGAAATGCTCTTCGTTAGACATAAGTCACAGTGTAATTTTCTAAACTAAACTAAATTTTCATTTTATAGTCTTTGTTTCACAGTTTTAAATTTTTTTTTTGACACTGTAGTTTTTCATTCTTTTGCCCACAAATATTCTCAACAATATATGCAACAATGGCCTTGGTATTATTTTTGGAAATCATTTAATTAAGACTACTTAATTAAAAATATTATTCATGTCTAACTCATATTTCTATATATTTAATAAGAAATTAGGAATAAAAACCCAACTAAGATTGTTGTTTTTTTTTACCTTTATGAGAAAGATTAATCATTTAATGCAACAATTCCCAAAGTGTAGTCTGATACCAGTCTGCAGAAGTAAAAATACCTGTCCATATTGAAGTTAAAACTTAAATATGAAATTGGAAACCTTAAAATTAATTTGATACTTTATTTAAATAAGAATCTTTCTTACATAATTTTGACTTACTGAGAGAGTAACTGAAAGTTAACAGTATTTATTAATGTAGCAGGGGTGAACCACCTGATAAATATCTGAAAAGTCAAATCATTAGCTGGAAACGTTTAAAACCAGTTTAGAACAAACTACTTGAAATCTGATTCCTTATGGATTAAGTAGATCTATTTTTCCTTCTTAATCCAAATTACTTTTATGTTTATTCAAATCTATTGAAAATCAGAATGAAACTTGAGTGTTTTTGTTTTGTCCACTGTTCGTTGGCCGACTAGGTGTAGAAACCTTGACTCCCCTCTAAATAGAGAAACCATGAGATTCTATGTTTGTGGAGTGTACACTATCAATATATTATATACGATGTGTGCCAAAACAAATGATACTGAACGTCACAAGCCTTTGTTGCTCGTGCGCACCATGCGATGACCTCATCGAACATTATCACGGAAACATATGTTGGTTGAAGCTTGATAGATGTTCAAATGGTGCTAACGGAGGAAAATTTTTTTATTGTGGAGCATTATTTTCGGTCCTACAGAGTTAGATGTTTAAATGGACCATGTTTGTTATACGTTGGAATTGCATTAACAGAACGATTTCAAAAACCACCACCCACAAACATGATTATGTTAGCTGTCATTAAAAAATTTCGCTTGACAGTCTTAATTCTGACACAATACAAAGGCTGCATCGGACGTCCAATTACAGTGACAACAAATGTGAATTGAGGAAGGCTCCTCGAGCAGGTGTTAAGTTGCCAAGAAGAAGTCTCTGACAAACATCCTTAAAAATGAATCTTAGTTAAATATCTATGAGACAAATGTACAAGGAAACTGGTGGGTTTGCCTAAAAGATATAGATCGGACAAAGACTGAGCAATGACGAAAAGGACGCGAGAATTGTTTACTGTGCGATGATGTTAGCGATGGGATACAATGATGATGCTTTCCTATCAAATGTCTGGTTTTCTGATGAAAGCCATATTCATTTAAATTGACCGACAACCCACTTTCTGGGATTTGTTTGGCCAGACATCACTGTGGAGAAACCCGTCAATAGTGAAAGTGTAACAATATGGTGTGCGGTGTCTGCAAACGGCATCGTGGGCCCTTATTTTGTTGAGGATGATCATGGCAATCCTGTGACTGTGAACCAGGTTTGGTACAGAGTAAACATTCTCACACTATTTCTGAGGGATCTCATCAGATTCTGCCGTGTACGTAACCTGCCACTTCAGGAGCAATGGTTGCAGCAGGATGGGGCCACTTGGCACACAGTAATGGACACGCTTCAGTTGCTTCATGTGAATTTTGGTTATCATGTCATTTCCCAAGGAACAGTCTTCCCATATCCTGATCTTACATTACCACACACTTAGATTTGGGATATGCTGAAGGAAGCCATTTTCAAGAGAACCCACCAGCAACCATTGATGACGTCAAAATTTATTGTGACATGCGTCAGAGGAATGAAGCAACCTCTCTTCAGGGACATATTTGAGAATCTACGTGAGCGTTACAAGTACTGCCTGCAATGCAACGGACAGTATATCAAACAAGTGCTACGCCTCAGAAAACATGTAAATTGACCATTCAGCAGTAATGGAAGGAAATAAAAAAATAAAGAAAGAAAGAAATTAAGTATGATTTCCTTTGGACTATCAGGAGGTGTTAAAATGAAAGTAAAGGAGAAGAAGAGCTTCCTGTTTATCTAGAAATAATCACAACAGATGTTATTAAATTATACCTTAACCCACTTTTAATTGTTTTTGTTTAAAAAGTATTAGAGTAATATATTTATTTAAAGTTTGTCTGGAAATTAACACAATCTGAGAGAATAAATCTAAGCTCCAATTTCATTTACATTCAAGTTGTATTTATTTGCTGTTAGTGGCCTATACTTTGTATTATTTACACCCAGTTAAGTGATGTCAACTAATTCCTAATTTTAAAAATATTATTTGTTTACCTTGATCAGCCCCTAAGAAACAACATTCAGGAATAGATAGTGGATGACAAGGATCAACTGTAATTTGAATGGAAGCTACACTACCTGAAAATAATAAAAGATGTAACTGAAATATTTTAAGTTCTTTTTTAGTGATTTCTTTTTTTCTTTTAATACAGTAAATGTAGATGATTTTTTTGAGTGTGTGTTTCATAAAGGAACCTGTTATTTAATAAAAAGGCATTATCTATTCTTTAAACTCAAAATTTAAATTATATAAAAGAAATGAAAGGTGATAGACAACAATTAATTATTTATACTCGTATAAAACTACATTTCCAAAAATATAGCAAAAGTTTCTTACTAATAACCAAACGTCGAAATATATCTTTATTCGAGGGTTTCTCTGGTTCAATAACCCAGGCCTTCTCATCAATTTCATTCATTTGATTCCAAAACGACTGATAAGTAATCAGCTCTTTACAAAACTGTGAGTAAATTTCTGAAATTGCAATTTTCTGTAAAAGAAATGAATTTATTTTATATACTACGTAATATTTTTATGTCAAAACTGCAATAATTACTTTTATTAAGAAAAATAAATATTGCAATTTTCGACATAAAAATATTACATTAATTTAAAAATTCAGGAAATTTTTATTACTGAAATGAAAAGAAAGTGTTATTCCTTAATTAGTGTTAATGCGAGAATTTAGTAGAAAAAAAAATTAAATTTACGATTGTTAAAAATAAATAAATAAATAAATAAAAAAGAATGAAATACAAAATGGAGCTTGAAGACAAAGAAAACTTGAAAGAAAACTAAGAGGAAAAGACAAAGGCAAAACTATAGTCTACAAATATTTCACAAAACTTTGTAATATCAATTAAGATACAGTAGTATTGTAACTAGGTTTTCAATGGGCATTAAGAGTTATGCTCTTCTAACTGATGCATTAGTGCAATTCCTTACTGATTAAAAAAATGAACTAATATTTAATTTCACACTTGAAAAACTAGAGGACTTGACTTCAATTTAAACAAATCCTTCATATGGAATTTCAAACTCTGTAAGTAAATCAACAAATAGCTGAATTACTGTAATGGTCTAGTGGAAGTCATTATATTCCAAGTTTTTCTTCTCAACTTGAGTTTTTTTTTAAGATTTCTCTACTGTTTTTTTTTTAAGATCGTACATTAGTTTTGGATCTGTATTGCTGCTATGAATGCACAACAGTTTTGTTTGTGGTTCAATAAATTTAAGTCCTGAGAAGCACTTGTATGAAATGAGGAAAGTAACCACAGCATTTTTAAACACATTTTTAAATGATTCTACTACTGAGCCAAATTAGGATTAAATTTCAATATAGCCCTGTAGCATTGGATACTAAACCATACTGAGATAATAGCAGCAACAGAAAACATTTTCAACAACAAACAGGAATTAAAAGCTTTTAAGGATATTTTAATGAACTGTTACAAGCATTAATCCCACTGCTAAAAGAAAGGAATTAAGCATGAGTAAAAAAGAATTTGATATATCCCAAAAATCATTATCATCAATAAATAAAAGAGTATTAATTTTTGGGGCTTCAAAAATTTATTAATGCATAGAAAAAAAATTACTTAAATAATTGAACAGCATAATGATTACTATAGAGACTACAATATTTTTAGTAAGAAAATATTTTTTTTGAAATATTCATTAATTAATGCTAATTAAGTAACAGGATACTTATCAAAATTTTTTCTCTAAATGTAAATTATATACGCAGTCTTTAATGACAACTTCTTGAATTATAAGGAAAAAATTTTCACAAAAATCAGAATTTTTTTTTACAACAGCTAGAAATTAAATTTATGAGTTTGCCACAATTCTGGCAGTTGCTAAAATATCCGATAAAGGACTGTACAGCTCAGTGGTCTTTCTTGTGTATGTCATAGGAGATGCAATCTGTTATTTCAAAATAGAGATTCGCTTGGATAATTGATCTCCTATTGAAATCTTAAAGAAATTGTGCAACAACATCAAGAAGAAACATCCTAATCTTCTGAACGACATAATCTCCTTCATGACAATGCCCAACCACACTTTGCACGGAACACACAGAACTTGCAACATGGTTTCCACTGGGAACATTTGGAGCATCTGCCAAACAGTCTGGATTTGGCTCCCAGTGATTTTTATCTGTTCTCTGCCTTAAAAGAGCAAATGTCAGATTGATGTTTCACATGCAGTGAAGAAGTCCAACATGATATAAAAAAAAAAAAAAAAAAAAATTGGCTACAACAGGGCACTGACGTTAGTGCAGCACATGGACAAATTGATTAAAATTTTGTGACAAATACTTGAATTGTCAAGGTGACTTTGTAGAAAAAATAGTGCTCACCTCATTTCTTCAAAGAAAGGTTTGAGTTTCGTATACAAGCTTTGTAAATGTTTTTGATTGACCTAGGTATTTTAACCATATCTTATGTTTTAAAAAAAATACATAATCAAGTCATTTAACGTAGACAATGAAATGTCCTTGGAATTATTGTAAAAGAGCAAAATGGAGACTTCAATTTAATGAAAGATTATCAATTCTCCACCATCCAGAGAGATGTATACAGAAACCAAAAGACATGGTCTGCTCTTGAATAGTCTTGTATTGTGTTTAGTGATGATTCCCACTTCTGAACTGCAGCAGAGGATCATCACTTCTGCCTGTGGAAGAGGACTGGGCAGCACTCCAATCCTAGCAATATTATTGAAAGACACACAGCCATTATAGCTGGTGTACTGTGATGGGGAGCCATTTCTTATGACAGCAAATCTCCTCTCATAGTGATTCGAGGAACTTTAAGTGTACAGCAATATGTGCAAGAAATCCTGTAGCCCATTGTTTTGCCCTTCTTGTCACACCTGCCAGGAGCAATTTTCTAACAGGATAATGAACACCCACACACTGCAGATGTTTTGCTTCCAAGCAATCCAAACCCTTTCTTGGCCAACCCAGTTCTCAGACTTGTTCCCCATTGATTGTGTCTGGGATTGTGTCTAGAACTTGAGTTGCATCTATCATCGAACATTCAGCATTTAGAGCAGTAGTTGTAGCAAGCTTGATATGATCTGCCATAAGACAACATCTGAACTTAGTTTCATTCCATGCCATGCTGTATCAGCATATATAGCTGCCAGAGGCGGATTAACACATTACTTAATAATGTAACAACAATGTAGCTCTTGTGCAATAAAAATTTATTTTTTTCATTGTGAAATTTGAATCAATTCCAATTCTCTTCATCCAAATGGCACCTACAGAGTTTCATTCAAACTGGATGCCTCTTTCATGGTATTTCGATTTTTTTTTTGTTACAGTGTATACAGTGTTCTTAGATTTTTTAAATTTTAAGAAGGATGGGAAAATCTGAAATAATCTGAGATTAGGCAATTCTTTGTTCAATTATGAAACCGAAATAAGTTGATCCATGACTTAGAAACCCTGTACATATGTTTCTTTTAAAGAAACCATGAACAACAAAATGAAGACCAATATCTTCTATAACAGTTCATGTGTAATTTGTATGGTTCCGTGGCAGACAGGCAGAAGCTTTCCTGAGATGCATTAGGAGTTTGGTGTGGAATAAGGATGTCCCACAAAAAAGCAAAGAAGTGTTGTACCGATGCTACTATGTCCCTATACTGACATATGCATTGGAAACATGGATAATGAAGAAAAGAGATATAAGCAGGTTGACGGCTAGTGAAATGAAATTCCTGCAGGGTAGGTTGGGAGTAACTAGAAGAGATAGGGTGAGGAATGAAAGGATCAGGGAGATAGTGAAAGAGAAGCCCCTGCAGGGAAGGATCGAGACTTCTAGACTGAGATGGTACGGGCACTTAAAGAGAATGGAAGAGAAGAGGATTCCCAGGAGGATACATGAAATGAGGATGCAGAAGAAAAGACCAAGGGGAAGACTAAGGGATAAATGGATTAAAGGAGTGGAGGAATGTGTCCGAATGAGAGCGGAGGACTGGAACAGGGTGACAACGGAGAGATGGTGGGAGGTAAGGACTAGATTTTCTAATCAGACCCAGCCTGAGGTTGGAAACTGTACTAGACGAAAAAGAGTGCAATGTAGTCTCAGTCAGTAGCCTTCACGTGACAGGGTTTATTTTTTTTTTCTTTCTTAAATTTCAAAATATTTAGATCTTCAATGTTAAATGTGTGGGCACAGAAAGTTTCAAATTTTTTTTAATATTTTTTTTTTTGTGTATGCCATAAGTATGTTTCCAGTAACAAACTGCAAAATAGAACATGTCTGTGGGAAGAAAGATTTGAATTATATGGAAACAAATTAGATCTTAAGAGCAGCGATCTACTGTAGAGATCTACTCCAAAATGAACATTTGAAACTTATTTGATTATAATCAAAGTTTTATTAACAAAGGTTGAAACTATTTTGAAAAACATTATTTCTTATTATATTTTATTACAAAGCAATAACAAGAAATCATTTCAGTGATTTTTTAATAACTTTTCTTACTCTATGTGACATCTCCAGGTTGGTTATTTTAGATTTCTTGAAGAAATAATATATTCTCTCAGATGTTTTTCTGTTCATGTTTTGATGTTACTTCAGTATTGAATATTAACATCATAACATTCTTCCATTATACCAGAGATGGATAATATCATAACAAAGATGTGTGTGTATGTGTGTATTCTAGGATCTTTATTAAGAAAATTCCAGAAAACAATTTTATTACTACCTCACAAATCTAAAATTAAAAATAAAAATACCTGTTTTGATTGTAATACAAATGGTTTTGGTAAATCAGCACTACATATGGGCATTACATGAGGATACTGCAAAAATAAAATAAATAAATGCATTACTGATTTTGTATCTTTAACTTAATATTTTATTCAAGATTTGTAAATTGTTTTATAGCATTAAAAAATACATTTTTAAATAAAAATATTAAATTTACAATTTAAGCTCGGCATCCCTTATACAAAATAACTCATCTCTGGTTAATAATTTGAATTTGTTTGATATTGTGATTTATTTAGTGGCAGTCTTATACAATAAATCAAGTCATTTCAGCCAGCGGCACTTTTTCATTTTGTTACTGAGTGGTCCCCCAATGTTTTTTTAGAAGTGGTGCCATGGAAATATCTTACAGGCATTTATAGGCTGATTTCAGAAGAAGCATCACTATAAGAAAATAGAGTAAAGACAATTGAGCATCTCTAAAGTTAATAAAGATTATTAGACACATGGAAGAAAGGAAATGGATATTGTTAAGACACCTCCTACTCAATTCATGAAGACATAAACAGGAAACTCATAGTTTAATGTAAGATTAAAAGTTCAAGCTAGAATAAGCCTATTATTTTGAGAAATAACCTGAATTACTTAAAGAAAGTTTAAGCCAGAAAAGATACAACTTCCTCTGATTTGTCAATGATAAGAATGGAAAACAGTAAACTATAAAAGTTAAAATTAACAAATAAATGAGATAAGACTTTCATTAAGTCCCTGTGATTGATGAAAGTGAAACAAAAATTACCAACTGAAAATCTTTAGTAACTTGGATCTAAGAGTACAAGAAATATTAATAAATTAATAAACATGATTTTTATGGCTTCAGGTGAATGATTATTATGAGACTCTTTGAAATCACCAATGATCACAAAAAAAAAAAAGGCCTAAGTTCAATAAAGAAGGATGAAGTGCAACTGTTGCAGCCATCCTGAAATCTACTACACAGAAATAAACAAAAGACACTAAGTCATTAATGTGGAGAACCACTGAATCCTTTACAGTCAGTATTTAGAAAAAAGAATATCAAAGCAGTCTCTGAAACTGGAGACAATATTATGGCTTAACTCTTTTTTTTTTTCCTACCAGGAGACAATTGCTGACAACTGAAGACAATGGCTCAGTAAAGGTAGAACAAAGATGCAGTGATACTTAGCTAAGGAAAGATATGGAAGTGAACAGGAATCTAAGTCTCATGAAGTTCCTGAACAACTTGGTGGTGAATTGGCATCTTAAGCCAATAATGGTACAATTAAATCTTTACTGCTGTTAAAGAAGAGTGTTAATCTAAAGTCATCTTCATGAACTCACAGGAAGGTGCGTGGCTCTTTAAGGAAAGAACCATGAACTGTTAACTGTAAATGTCCTTGAGAACAAAATGAAGCAGATAATGAAAGAAATAGGAAATGCAATTTAGAATAAGCATTCATTAAAATCATCATGACAGTGCAATAACCTTAACTACAGATTCCATCTTAAATTGCAGGAAAGACTGAGAAGAGTAGACTGAATAAATTAAGAACTGATTGAAATATCTGTTTTCTTAAAATGAGAAAAAAATATTAAAAATAAAAAAAAAAAAAACTCTCCTAGGTGTAACTTTCCTAATATAATTTGGAGATTTTTTGAGTTGGAAATTCATTCAACTGGGATGAAAAAGGTGAAGAGGAAAGAATGATATGATCCATTCAGTAAACCATTTCATTTACTACTGCTGCTAAAAAAAACGAAAAGAAATTAGAAAAAAAAAACCAAAATAAACAAAACAAAAAACTTAGGAATTAGCCTCCTGGATAGGATAATGAGGTCAAATAATTAAGTATACCTCTCCAAAAAATGATAAAAAAAAAAGAAAAGAAAAGAAACATCTTGGTAAGAATAATGATGGGCTTCAAGAATTTAAAACAGAAAAACAGGACAAAACAAGATACAAAATATTAAAATATAAGACTATTTAAAAAAAAAAAGAAGAAAAAAACAGAAAAGCATGAAACATTTTTTGTTGGGAGATTATTAATGTAACAAAAGAAGACTGAGAACTAAGCAAGGTAATTCTTTGTAATTGATGGATAGAAAATTTTACCTATTGATACCAAAAAAGTAATTGGAAGAACTGCTAATCTAATATTTTCATCTGCAGAGTAATAAGGTTCAATGGATTTGGAAGTTTGGTTGGATGAACGTTATCACTTTCCTTGCAGAGGTTAAAACAAAGGCCCTTAGGCCATGGGAGGTAAGGCTCCTAGAGCTTCCTGACTAACGAGGTATGTTCACTACTGAACTCCAGGGAAGAAACTTGCTACCCATTCTTCGTCCGAAGGCTGGGTCGATGCTAGGACCTGTCTGGAGAAAAATTCATAATGGGAAAAATCCCAGCCTTTGCCAGGGATTGAACCTGGTTCCTCCAGACAGTAGTCAAGTGCTTTCCACTTGCTTCCAACTTTGCCCTAGAACAATCCTAAACTGACAGTAATTACAGTTGAAGAAAAAAACCCATTATCCCTGCTAATGTTTCTTGGCCAATCATTAAATAGCAGAGTCATTTGGTTATAAAAAGGAAGATCAGCAACTAACTGCAGACAAAAATGAATCAGGAAGTTCTTTAAAACAGAAACATCACCTAAAGATTAATATTATGAATAAAAACATTCAAATGTCTATTCAAAACATTCAAATGTATGAATTATTATTGTTGTCGTTGGAATGAGAAAGCATCAAACAGGCATGTGACTGGTAAGTACATGCTTCTATGATGGAATGACAAAGGAAAAGCCAGAAAAAATCACTCACTTCAATACCAGAATCCATCAATAATTCTTATTCAAGAAAGTAATCTTAACTATAGGACCTGAATAGTAAACTGAAATGTGTAGAAACAAGCTTTCACAAATAGGTAAATCAAGATAGATGCAAATACAGTGTACTCTTGAAAATCTTGAAAAATTATTTTTCCCCTTGATATTACATATTCATGTAATGTTAATTTTAATTCTTATGTCGAAGAGTTTTCACTCAAAACCTTGTTATGTCGAATATTTTTCGAAGTAAAAAATGAATTCTTCCGAAAAAATCGCCATTCAGTTGTGTCGAAGCAAATAGAGGCATTTTTAAAGAAATTCTAGCAATGTAAGTTCATTGTATTTTAATAATTCTTTTCAATTTATTGCAATTATTTTCGACTGCTTTTAAAAATTAAAATTATTATTGCTGTATTTAGACTTATTGCTAACTATCATTAATATTTATACTTATTCTCATCTATCAAGACTCTAATTTTTAGAATATTATTCCATATCTTGTGTTTTATATGAATTTTTATGTTTTGGTTATGATCTTGTTATCTCGAAAACTCGCTATCTCAAATTTTTTTTAGTGTCCCTTCGACTTCGAGATATCGAGAGTAATAGAAATGGACATAATAATGACAATAATAGATCAATAGATTCATGGAAGACCACTAGATGGATAAACAATTTCCAAGGAGACTCCAATTCTTATAGAGTTTTTATTCTTCTCTCTTCTTTTATTAGTAAACAATCCTTTATATTATATTATATTATATTATGCAGTGATACCTCGGATCACGAACGTCTCGCTCTACGAACACCATTTGTGAACAAATTTTGCTTCGGTTCACGAACACGCACGCATGGAGCGTATGGAGCGCAATAGACCATTTTCGTAAAATTCTCCAGCAAAGAAAAAGGCAAATTTCTCTGGATCGTTATCTTACTTAATTACCAACTGCTTCTCCTTCGAAGGAGTAATCTTCCTCCTCCCCCTCTCCATCCCCATGTGCCAGCAATTATCAGCCACAAAGGTAAATTGTATATGTACTGTAAAATTACTTTTATTTTGGTAATTAAACTGCTTTCTTGTAATATTACTGTTACATTTATTTCCTTCTGTATTATTTCCACACAAAGACATAACATGTTAAAAAAAAAATATAGGACAAAAAACATATTATTTGGATTTACATTAACTGCAATGGGAAAAACTGATTCGGATCACGAGCTTTTCAGTTCACGAACAGGGTCACGGATCGTGAACTGAGATATCACTGTATTATATTATATTTAATGTAATTAAATTAAGAATGTAATAACCTGGTTGGGAAATTTTATTTGTAGAATATGTTCCCTTTTCGCATCATCCACTGCAGACAAATGGATTTCATTAAATTCTGGACTCATATAACTAATTCTGAAATTAATAAAAGACAAATTCATATGAAATTAACTTAACTTAATAATTTTATCAATCAATAAACGCTAATCTATTTTCCTTTGGTTTTTTATGCAGACAGTACAAAGTTACTCTGAAAGTGTATTAAACTGATGATTTGAACAGGTATTTAAAACATTTATCTATCTATAATTTCTTGGTGATTTTTGTCTTTGAATTACTCCTATGTTAATACAAAGCATTAATTTTATTTCAAAGCAGGTACAAATTTTATTTTAAAGTTTTAAAAAAATAACAACTGTCATGGTAGTTTAACAATTTACAAGTTTCCAGATGTAAGATTTTTGTCTTATTTTAGGAAAAAACAAACAAAAAACCAATATTTAAAAGCTACAGTTATGACAAATTAACTCAACCACTTAAAAATTTAAAGACTAAAAACAAAACACCGCTGAAATTCATCAGTGCATCAAGTAGTGAAATTTATTTACTTTAAACTTCAAAATTTTATCATTTGTAGAATTATACCTCCTTTATATTCTGAAAAATGCCTAAGAACAGCAGGGTTATTCTTTTTAATGATGCTAATAGCATCCAATAGTTGTTCTACAGTTTTATCTATAAAAATACAGAATGATGTCTAGCAATCACATTTTGTTTTAGATCTTCATGATAAGTAACTGTATAATTAAACTACAGTCAATTCTGGTTAACTGAGGTTATGAAGCATTGATCCTATGGGAAATATGAAGTCAGATTCCCACAGACTGTATTATACACTTTCACTACCCATTATCATAAATACATCATTTTATTTATAGTTCTTGTAAAGAACACTTTCCATACTATAGTGAATTGTTGTTGAAATTTAATAAAAATTAATCAACAAAGCACAAAGCACTGAGAACACACGGTATATAAACTGAATGATATGGAGACTTCTTAACACAACAGATGACAACACTTCCTTTGGCGGAGTGTGTGTCAATGCTGTGTGATAGGCATCTTCAAATTTGTTTTGTTATTGTACATGGCCATGAATGGATGAGAAGAGATTGCATGTATCGCAAAATGGTTTACACTTTTATAGAAGTGGTTAAGGAATCCTTGGGATCAGAATAAGGGAATTATCAGGATTTATTGTATTTGATAACTGGAAAGTTTGAATGTGTGATATGGCTATAGTTGTAATTCATATTTTCAGTTTTTGAAATCATCAATTAAATAAACAATTATATCAAATAAACAAATGTTAATATTCTATAAATTGATGTTAATTCAGTTTTTATCTTTATAAAGGAAAAATTTTCACTACTTTTTTAGGAATTACATTGAACTGGATATTTTCTAAAAAATGAGGAATTTTCCTGGTATAAAATGGAAAAATACATGTTTTATCCTTGTATATCTTTGACAGCCATTGATTTTTATTGTTCAGACAGATGTTTGTCCATTGAATGGACCTTTCTTAAAAGTTAAAAACCGTTCATTGCAGTACTAGTCACACTGCTTTGCATTTATACAATGGAGTAAAAATGTAATATGTCCAATTGGCTTCACAACAAAGATTTGCTCATACTCTCAAGAATAACTCTCAGGCTGCCATGCAATATTGGTGAAATAAGGCACAATGCAGTATAAATTACATGACACTGGTTTTTCATCTTCTTTTTAGTAACAGTTTCATCCATCTCTCTCACACTTGTCAATAGTCTCAAAGAACTAGACTCAATGGTTGGAGATTTTGGTTCTCTGGTTACTTCTCCAGATGATCCTCTAATCCTATGGTGATTATCTATTTCTTTGTCAGGGATTAATGACAGGCAAATGATGGACCAGATTTTCAATCTCTACTTTATCCTTTTAAGCTGGTGAGAAACAACAGTCTCTCCGTTTGTTTGAAGACATAGAAATGATGGTTTCTTCTTTCACCCTTCCCCAACATTTAAAAAAAAAATAAAAAAAAACGATATCCAATTAGTGGATGTGCAACAGACTCTTTAAAGTCAGTTTTGTTAAAATTTTCTCAGATACTTTCACAGATTGAAAGACTTATATTTTCTTTGTTAACATTAATATCAAAGATTTTATTATCATTAAAGTGGGTTTTTTTTTTTTCTGGTGTGATCTCCGAGGATGGCGATACGCATTCTATGGAACTCATCAGTTCCGTAGAATATCCTGGGGAAAGATACTGAGGTGATTTCCCATTGCCTTCCTCAGAAAGCCATTATGGAATGGCTTCAGATCTGAAGAGAAAGTGAAGAAGAGGCTGACAAGCACCCAAAAGGAAATGAAACATTCATGCTGCTATCGCGATTCAAACCCAGGTTCCGACGTATCAGCCTTGGGGGAGGCCGATGCCTAAACCCCTGGGCCATGCCAGAATGGCATTAAGTGTAAAGAAAACGAAATATTAAAATAAAATTTTAAATTCAATTTTCTTTCCTTTTTTAATGTTTGTATGGGATAAACTACTCATGAAACAGGATATACAATTTTGGTATGAAATATCAGACAGATAGGAACTTAAATAACTTTATCTTTGCTACAACAAATACAAACTAAGACCAAAAACAACTTTTTAGAGAGTAAAATCAGAATCAGATTGAAATGACAAGATAGGAAGTCTCTCTGTTTAATTTAATTCACAAAACAAATGCAAAATTCACTACTCTTTGTACAAATAAAATAATCCCAATCCCAAGCTTACAACAGAACTGTTATCCATGGGTTTACATCATCCCAAAATATTTGTTGCATTTTTATAAGTCAATGAATGCTCATCTATTTTTCTTTGGTCTTAATTATGCAGTGAATTAGAAGAGTTAAAATTGGAGGCAGAGTTATTTTTAAGTAACTTGTCTGCTGGAAGAAAGCAATAACTATAGTTTATATTATTATTACAATAATGAAGAAATTCATTCAAACATAATAAAGCTTTTTGCTGCAGTGTTTCCTTCTTCATGGCTATTTCTATATTATCAATTTCACTTTATCTTTAATATTAAAATGTTTGTTGAAAGTGGAATAATTTAACATGCTGAAACACATTTCTTTTAATTTTTACAAATACTTATTGATGAGATGACTTCTTTTAACATTTACACTTATTTCTCACCAAGATAAATGAATTTTTCACATTGCTGTTTTCTCTTAGGAAACTTAAACCAAATTCCAATGACATTCTTAGTAATATATGATTGTTAGAAATCATCATATACTAATAATATACAATTGTTTAAGAACTTTGAAATAATTACACAAACCTTTGCCATCCAAATTGACCCAGCTCAGAAATTAAATGATTGTAATAGTTTGGTGGAGGGGGTGGTGCTGGTGCAGACTTAGAAGAAGATTTGAGTTCATGCTCCTAAATGGAAAATCAAAACAATTCCATTTTAATAAACAGTTAAATTTTGTTAATTAAAAATAAGTAAATAATAAAAGCCTGCCAAGCTTTAATAATTAATTCTTGTGATTAAATGAAGAAAGATTTACTTCAAATTAAATTACAAAAATTCTATTTATAAAGAGTACAGAAATTATATTTGTTATAGGGTTTTGCCTCCATTCAAACAGTGTGAAATGTACCTTAGGTTGGATTTATTTATTTTTTCTTTAAAGTTTTATATTTATAATTTATTTACTGGCTTATGAGCGTATATATTAATTTCAGTATTTATATAAATGGGCACTACTAAAAAAAAAAAAATTACGAAATAATTAAATTCTAATAACAATGTGAGCTTTAATTAACCCTTAAAGGATGGCCATGGCTTATAGATACAATACATATTGTACTCTAGAGGCCAGGTGAGATATATAAGCTACATTTGAAAAACTATTTATTTTCCTTTTTTTTTTGCGTCCCGTGCAGAAAGACTAGCTCAAAATACCCGTCCCTGAAGGGATAACAAAATAAAATTGATTTATGTAGCATTTAATGAATGACAGAACTGCTTTCTTGTGCCATTAATATATCTTCCTGGTGAAATGAGTTTCTGCTGATCAAAATTTGAACTTGTCCTTGCTGTGCCTCCACAAGATGACAGTTTCCGAGGAGATACTCACAAAATCTATGCCTTTTTTTATTAACTTATTTGTTTTTGAATGGCACAAGAGTGACTACAACTTCAGCTGAGCCAAAAAAAAAAACCTGAAAATGTCTAATTACTGATCACTGTTTGAACTCATCAACTGTAATAAAACTCACTTTCATGTAAAATTATTAATCACATTTTTTAATATGCAGATCATTTATTTTGTTTTTATATTAAATATATGTATATAATGGTTTTATTCACTATTTTTATTTTTCATGTTTTCAAATTTTAATGTTTTTATAAAAAATATTTTTTTTTTCTCAAGTAAGAACTTTTTCGAAAAAAGAAAAAAAAAAAGGGAAGAAAAAGGAAAAAAAAACAAAAACAAAATGAATAATGGGCAGTTTTCCAGTACATTACTTGTTATTATGAATAGATTGTTCCATTACGACTTGGTGTTTGGTTTAAATAAAACTTTTCGATATTGATTTAACTTTTGGATAATGATGGGAAATATATATTTTTAAATTGTTTCTAAATATTAAAAATTTTGTAATGCTTTTGTAAAATATAAATTTTTTCCCATTGATAACTTACATAGCGTCATATGCAAATTCCTTTGGATACTACGGGGTCTCCACGGAGTCACACCACCCCTTAAGTTTATATAAAGGTTTCTCAAATGTTGTAACATTCACTTGATAATAGTTCATCGTGTTTGAACTGAAACCATGGTCGTGTTGTTTTTTGTAATTGTATTTTTAAATTAAATTTTTTCAATTTTAACCAGTATGCAGGTGCATAGGCTTCATTCTTTGAACTTTGAAGAATTTGTTATATGGGTAAAAATTAGATAAGTGGCTAAATCTAATTCCCGACATTTATAACCCGGAAAAATTGTTTATTTTTGAAATTAAATGTTTAAAGCATTTATAATATCTCCTTATTAATCATATCAAATATGTATAAGATAAAAAAATAAAAAGTAGGCATAAAAAGATTCCCCGCAGAAATGTTAAGATCTTGGTTGGGGATTTTAATGCACAGATAGGAAAAGAGAGGAAATACAGAATGACTGTAGGAGATTATCCAGCCCATAAGAGGACAAACAGAAACAGTGAGAGACTAATAGCATTTTGCAAACAATTTAATCTAAAACTTATATCCACACATTTCAGAGCCCTGCCAAAGAAGAAGATGAAGTGGTTATCCCCCAATCCAATGTTAGGAGAATTTCAGATAGACCATGTTGCAATAACAACTACCAATAGAAGTGAAATTCTGAACGTAAAAGTGAGGAAAAGTACGAACATCAACACAGACCACTTCATTTCATCTTTTGGAAATTAAAATGAAATTTCAGCCGAATAGACTCCGTAACAAAGCTGGAAGCAGAAGAAGGATCGACATAGAAAGTCTCAAATGAAATGAAAATACATATCGAGAAAGCTTATCAAAGCGTAATATGAACAACTGGGAAGAAATTAAGGAATCTTTAACAAAAACAGCCGAAAACTTGCAGGAACCGAAAAAGAAACGGAGGCACAGATGGTGGAACGAAAGGTGTGACGACACCCTCAACGATAGACTAAGGGCCTGGAAAAGGTGGTATTCCAACCGAACAGAGGAAACATGGAATGACTTCAGTCAACAAAGGAAAATTACTGCAAAGATCATCAGAGGAGAAAAAAGAAAGTATGATAAAACCCGACTGGAAAGTTTGGAAGAAAATTTCAAAAGAAATAACACTAGAATATTCTATAAAACATTTAAGGAAGAATTACAACAGTACCAGCCTCCAAGTCTCTGTTTTAAAAGACAGGACGGTACCCTTGCATTAGGTAACAAAGAGAACTGCCAACTTTTAGCGGAATATTTTGATACCCTTCTAAACTGCGAAGCACCATCTGAAAGACTGGACTTCAAGAAGCCATCCGACATAAACCCACTGTCAAAACCACCAAGCCTCATTGAGATAAAAAGTATTATTAAAGAACTGAAAAATAATAAAGCACCAGGAGAGGATGGTATTGTTGCAGAAATGTGGAAGTTCGGAGGAGATAGGGCAGTAGAAAGCCTACATCATCTGATTTGCGATGTCTGGGAAAAAGAAACAATACCAGGTGATTGGAAATGTGCTCTGATACATCCGCTCCACAAGAAAGGTGACCGCACAGACCCTAACAACTACCGAGGAATTTCACTGTTATCTGTTTCTTACAAAATACTCTCCAAGGCCTTACTTAACATTGTGGAAAAACAGGTGGATCATCAGATTGGAGAATATCAGGGAGGCTTCAGAAAGGGAAGATCCTGTGTGGAACAAATTTTCTGTCTCAAAAGCATCCTGAGAATAAGAGCGTTGAGGGGTAAGAACACAGTGATTTCATTTGTCGACTTCAAAAAAGCATATGACTCGATAGACCGTCAGACGCTCATCAATGTCTTGGAAGAATTTGGCGTGGATAAAAAAACAAGATCTATCATCAGACAAACATTAATAGATACTGTCTCTAAAGTTAAATTTCAGGAGGAAATTTCAGAACCCTTTCAGATTAAGACAGGAGTTAGGCGGGGGATGGACTTTCACCAATTCTGTTTAATATGGTTCTGGAAAAAATTATGAGAACATGGAAGAATGCCATGGCGGAAAGCGGAATTGAAGGAATCTGTTTAGGTGCGAAGAAGAAGGGTTTAAAAGTTGAGTGTCTAGCATTCGCTGATGATTTGGCGTTGTTAACAGATAAGAGAGAAAATGCCAAGATAATGCTTGAAAAACTGCACGAGATCGCAGAAAAAACAGGACTCAAGATCTCATATGAGAAAACTGAATACAGGGAAAACAAACATAACAGAGAAACGCACCTGAATATAAGATATGGAAAGGTTAAAATAACTGACAAATTTAAGTATCTAGGAAATGGATCCAGCCAAATGGTCTTGATAAAGAGGCAATCAAAGGACGCATCAGTAAGTTGGAACTGGCATACAGGTTAGTGCAAAATATATATAACAAAAAAGCTCTCTCCTACAACGCAAAATTCAGACACTATACCACGGTTGTCAAGCCGGAAGGGATGTACAGTTCAGAATGCCTAATTTTAAACAAAAAAGGGGAAATAGAGGAACTTGAAAAGAGAGAAAGAAAAATTTTAAGGAAGATACTCGGACCGGAAAAAAGAGAGGATGGTACATGGAGGAAGAGGAAAAATATGGATTTATACAAACGGGTGGAAAAGATTACAGACACGATACGTAAGAGAAGACTGATATTTTATGGTCACCTCGTAAGAATGAGCGAATCTAGATTAACTAAGAAGATCTTCGACTATATCACCAACTTAAAGTTGACGACTAAATGGATTGAGGAAACTAGAAGAGACATGCAACAAGTTGGGATTAATTCAGAAGAGATCTGGAATAGGAAAATGTTTAGAATGAGAGTTAATGGATTCAGGGGGTTCCAGGGTAAAGAAACTACGAGGACCAAGGTAATCTGGTCAGATGACAGAAGGCGGAAGCAGAGTGAGAGAATGAAGAAATACTGGGAGGAGAGGAAAAGACTATTCATCTAGTCAATTGTTTCCCGCGGTCCACAGTAGGCCAAACTCATAAGAAGAAGAAGAAAAAGTAGGCATTAAAATTTCAAGGCAGAATATGAAAAGTCATATTTCCTGCCGGGCGAAAATTCCATGTTCGCACCTTCAGTTCACTATAATTTAAAATATTGTTATTTCCAAACATGAAATCTGGGTTTAAAATAATTATTATATGTTAAAGAACATAACATGAAGGCTAAAATGTAAGCTAATATGTAATTTGATAATATTTCAGAGGTTTTGTAGCGCGACTATACTACTAGTCATTTTCTGCTCCAAATTAAAATCACATTCATTGTTCCATTTCTTTAAAGATTATGATTTATCAGAGGCTTTGTTATGTTGATTTTCCTTCATATTCTTCTTTTATAGTAAGACATTACAGTTTAATTATGTTAGTAGTTGATTGAATTTCATTTTCCAATTACAGTAAAACCTTGTTAAGTTGTCACTCCGTTTAAGTCGTCGTTTTCCTTTGGTCCCGATAAGGTCTCATACACAATAATGTAAAATAATCCTCCTTTACCCGTCACCAAATTTAATTCTACTCCGGATAACTCGTCACCCTCAAAAATGGCCAAAAGCATCTTTCTTCTCCATTTTG
This sequence comes from Thereuonema tuberculata, assembly GCA_023159025.1. Classification (NCBI taxonomy): domain Eukaryota; kingdom Metazoa; phylum Arthropoda; class Chilopoda; order Scutigeromorpha; family Scutigeridae; genus Thereuonema; species Thereuonema tuberculata. Next base: position 13,877,830 of record JAFIDM010012231.1, on the reverse strand, counting down.
CCTGCCATCGTTTTATCTTTTCAGCCCTGCCCCTGCACTTTAAGAAAGCCTAGCCTTTATGGGGAATTTTCACTTGGGAAATTCACATGGGAAATTGCACACTTCTCGCTGCGACTCTGTCGAGTGTAGACTGTTTTCTTGGCCGCTCTTGAGTGTGACTTCATTTCATAGCGAGTAAGCCCCGCCAGAAGGGCTATTTTTTCTCTTGCAATTTCGTAGTTTGATTACATTTTTATCATGTCAGGGAAACGAAAACTTACCTCATTATCTTTTAAAGAAAAATAAAGACTTAATTGCACTTTTTGAAAAATCAAATGTTTTGAAAACATGCTTTTGCTAAAGAACATCATATTCCCAGGACTACATTAAACGATATTCTTTCATCGAAACAAGTAATTGAAGAAGCTGACTGCAAAGACAAAAGAAAGAGAATTGAGGAAATCGAAGTTTTACAAGATCGAGGAGGTTTTAGTTCGATGGCTAAAACATGCCAGATCGCAAAATATGCCGATTTCTAACATGATTCTCAAAGAAAAAGCCTTGGAAATTGCTAAGGAGTTGAACATTGAAGATTTTGGCGGCAGCAATGGTTGGCTGGAACGTTTCAAAGACAGACATTGCCTTTCTTTTAAAACGATTAAAATGTGGTAACTACAAAAAGTATTTTTTTTTTTTTTTTTATTTTCCACTCATTCATTTGCTTGTATTGATTTCTGAAAATCTTGTTTTTCTCACTGAATCCTACAGCAATTCATAAAAATACTGTATTTCAGTATTTTTTTGTTTTATTTTTAAAAATTCCCACTCCGCTTAAGTCATCAAAAATGTTTGGTCCCTTGAGTGACGACTTAACGAGGTTTTACTGTTATAAGAATGGGAGTGATCATTATCCTGTACCTTGTCATTCGGTTGTCAGTGGAAGTCGTTTTCCTGTCAGACTGTTCATTTTCTTGGCACACCACTTTTAAAAATTCTATATTAAAGCTGTAATATCTACTGAAGTGTATGAAAAGTGATTTTGTTGTCAATAATAAGTTAACAGTAAGTGAATTAAAAACTAATAAATGCATATTTCTTAAATTTTTTCCAATATTTTTCTGTTTCATTTTAGCCACTTATCTAATTTTTACCCATATAATATAATGTATACAAACAATATAAATAAAAATTGCCATTTGGCTAGAGAAGTAGGTTTCTCCAGGTCATCTAGGTAAAAGGACCTACAATTTTTGATTCAAGTGTTAATTTGGAGAGAAGAACAAACGATTGAGGGACTACTCATACAACTACATTAAGTAACTTAAAGACAACTTACCAGAATATTTTTTAATTCCTTAAGAAACGTAATTAAATCTTCACACTGCTGTAGTCTCTACAAACACAAGAGAATGATCATAAGTCTACAAATCTCATTAAAAAAAAATGACCACATTATAAAACAAAATAAATCCACTTATGGCAAACCTGAAAAGAGAATGATTTTAGTTCTAAATTATTAGAGGATTCTAATCAAATTCTAGATCTTCTTCAATGCAGCTCCTTCCCTACCACAAAAAAAATAAAAAAAAATAATGATAAGTAATCATTTCTATGTTTTCATATTAGTGATAATTTATTATGTTTTCCATAAGAGAATAGTATGCAATAGTTAGAGACATATTATTAAGTTTTTGATGTGAAAAAGGCTTTTGCTGTGAAAGATAAGGCAAATAAGATATAATTTGCTATTCAGACATAGTCAAATGATTAACAAGTAACCTGCTAACTCAGTTGGTATGTGTAACTGGATTAAATTATTTAGAGGACCTGGCTTAGGTGTTAGCTTTTCTTTCCTATGAGTCCAAACTCCTTCAACCTGGGATGATTATTTGCCAAAACAGTCTACAATAATTGTCATTTGTTTCCTGAAGAGAGCCTGGCAATGGTTTAAAATAATAACATTTTAATTTTTCTACAATTTCTATAAGTTCTTTTAATACATTTTAGTTCTAAAAAAATTACATAAATATAACTTAAATGAATTTTCCAGTTTTTTTTTTATTACTTGTTATATTAATTTCCTTGTAACTAATTTTTAAGGGTGTAGGAACCCTGTTATTATTATTGCAATTTATTCATCAATCTTAAAATCAATAAATTGTTGAAGATGCAAAAATTCTGGTAAATTTTTAATTTAGAGCTAATTGATTTAAATTAAATTATTTACTCAGATGGAGATGGCTTTTTTTAAAACATATTTAAAACATACACACTAAACAAACTACATAATCCACTATCATTAGTTTTACAATATTAATAACTTTACAAAGTATAATTTAATGTTTGACAATGCAATGAAATGAAAAGGTAAAAAAAGACAGATTAAATTTAAATATTTAGAACTTATTCAAACTCAAAAGATTTGTTGTTAATTTAATTTTCAAAATTAAAAGGGGGTGATAGCTAGGCAGTAATCACCAGAAATAAGAAAAAAAAATTCCCCTCAACTTACCTTTTCACAAAAAGAAGACAGGCGGTATCAGTTAATATGTGAGAACCTTTAAAACTATCACTTCATTTAAA
>JAFIDM010012231.1:13837406-13870268 GCA_023159025.1 Thereuonema tuberculata | reverse complement strand
GTATCAGTTAATATGTGAGAACCTTTAAAACTATCACTTCATTTAAACCATTATATGGTTTACGTTTTCTATTTCCATGAATACTTTTTTTAATCATATGAATCTAAGAGCCATAGAGGAAATCCCTCTTCCTTCTATTGAAGAATGGAATTTACAAGTTGTTGGAAATGATCAAGAAGGATGCTGGTCATAGCTTCACAAAGGCAAAGGATTCTGTAGATTCAGGTGGAACATATTGTGAGCGGTGTGTTCAATATCATTAAAGATGCCTCACAAGATCTCGGCAATTTACAGATCTCTCAAGTGAATAATTTCACTGTCATGTTCAGAAATGACTCTCATATGAAGGAAACTGGTGTATTATCTTGAAAGACATTTACTACGAAAGATAGTCCGTGTTCAACCAAAATGGATAGATGTTTTGACTGAGTGTTCTGAATGTTCTGACTATCAACAAAAACCCCAAAATGCTGCCACCACCATCAGTTTCCACTGGACCTTGACAGAAGGTTAATTACTATTCCTTGTATTTTGCCTAACTCTCCACCTACTACAGCTGCAAATGAGATTCCCCCAAACTTTTTTCTTTTCTAATTCTCAGCAGTACAATGATTCCACTGAAATGAACTTAAGGTATAAGCATAAATATCTTGATTGTATGCCAACTTCAGTAACCTATATTTTGGACTGAGGACTATAGAGTACAACTACCTGTATTTTGCTCAGTATAAATCCCATAATTTGTTTTACATATCCATAATATCCTATTTTAATCACCAAGATGAATGTGATGTGGATGACTTCTGCTCTTAATTCTATAATGCCGTTCTTGGAATACTTAACTACAGAGCTCTGTGAACAACTACAATATAACTTGGCAGAAAAGCAGACTGATAAATAGAATAATAGAATGGATAAAAATTTTACAGGGTATTTCATAATTTCTATTATTAACTCCCAGGGCTTGTAGAGGGGACAGTTTTCAATAGGAACCCATGTCATGAAACGAACTGTGCCACAAGCAAACAAAATCAAACCAAGTGTTTAAAAACATAACAATAAATATTCTTGCTTGTGCTGGGTCAAAGAGTGTTACTGATGTGAATATAAATTCCAATAAAACAATGTTTCCAGTTTTCCTCTTTGGAAAGTATGTTTTATCCAATGTCATGTCATGAAACAGGTATTATTTTTGTTTTGCAGTTCTAGTAGTTTGTTCAGCATTGCATCCTATTCCACTGCTCGATGTGGCAACCACTAACTTCGTTGCAAATATTGAATCTGGAAAGCATGTTCTGGTACATGTGCTCAACAATACTTGTGTGTGTGTTGAATCTCTTGTGTTGCGGCCAGAATTCGTGCAAGCAGATCTTCCTCCGACTCTACAGGGATTTTGTAAATACGACTCTTCATGTGGCCTCACTGGAAAACGTCAAGTGGAGTAAAAGCTGGTGATTGTGGGTCACCATGGCCTATCCATTTCCCCCGGAATGTTTGATCGAGATGAGTGCAAATTGATTTTGGTTTGCTTGTGGCACATTGCATTGTGACATGGGTTCCTATTTAAAACGTTATCTGCTTGATCCCCTCTACAAGCCCTGGGAGTTTGTAATAGGAATTCTGAAACACCCTGTATATATTATGGTCATTTAGGCAGACATATCCTGTAATGATGGATATAAAGTTCCCCCCTTTTTGTTTTTGTAACATTAGTGCCTACAAATTCTTTCATCACAAAAATAAAAGGTTCTTTATAATATTGTTTTCATATTGTTCTTTCACATAAATATAAAAATTTCATAAAAAACAAAACAAAACTGCACCTTCACGTAAGCGAACTTGAGAAATGATTAAAAGCATAATATATTTAATATATACATATATAGTTTGGTCCTGAAGGAGGAGTGGGACATTATACTATTTAGGTCCTTTTTTTTTTTTTTGAGGGATTTCCCCACTCCGGGATGAGAATATCTCGATACTTCGGCCAATTGCCTCGGGCCTTCTTCGGGAGATGTATATATATCAATTACATCAGAACTAACAACTTCTGTTGTTAATTTCTCATGTTGTTTATTCCGAGCAACTGGTGACCACACAATCCGAGAAACTAACAACAGAAGTTGTTAGTTCTGCGCTCACCTTGATGTAATTGATAAACATCTGCCAAAGAAGGCTCGAGGAACCGGGCCGAAATATCGAGATAATATCTCATCCCGGAGTGAGGAAATCCCTCAAAAAAGGACCTATATAATATTCATACACTGAAGTGCAACACATGAAAGAAAGTAATAAAAAAAAAATAATATTCAATGCGTTAACTATTTTTTAAATATCAATATGAGTTTCTTTCCCAATATTTAATCAATGCATTTAACTCTCACAAACATCTTAAAGAATCAATTACATTTTATCGTAACCAATACCTGATTGATGACACTTTCACAGCTCTTCATCAGATATTTTAATTTCCAATCACCTTCAATGGAAGCATCTTTTAGTGTTTTATTAGAAGGAAGCTGAATGGAAAGCCTAAAATCCTGATCCTGTAAACATAAATATTAACTTTTATAATGAAAGTAAAAGAACATCAATAAAATAATATCTATTTTGAAAAGTATTAAGAATTAAATTTGATATTAAATTTTCCTTTACTGCCTAATCTGATAAATTGCAGGATAAAAAAAAAAATGGCTTAAAAAAACTTACTGCTACAGAAATAAAGCCATCGTATGAGGTTCTCTCTTCATTCAAAGGTACCAACATAGGAAAAGCTAAAAACATGGCAGCATCAATTTCTCTATGGTTGGACGCTGCAAAAGTAAGAATGACACAAACATTAACATATGTACACATTATTTGTTTGATTAGATTTTTAAAAAGGAAATCAATTGGCAAAGGGAAGAACAGATTAGTCTTCAGTAAATTGAAAAAAGAAAATGATAAGCAGTTTCTCAGAAATATTTTAACATTAATTAATGTTACTGATACATCTTATATTATAGATTTGTAATTTTTAATCTTGCCAATACAACCTATTGTTGCAGATATCTTTCAATGCTTCTGTGAGTAATGGAGGAGCTCTTGATGCATTATTTTCTTTTTCCATTTGTTTTCTCTTAATTATACGGCAGCATATTTGAATAATTCATCATATTCTGATTGGAAACATTTTTACACTTGAAAATTTTCAAATATGACATAAGCAATACATAGTCCTTAAGTCAGTGGTTTTACTAACCCACTTAGCTACTGAAACAAAAAGTCATTTTTTATCTTTTACCAATATCATACTCAGGATTTTGAAATTGGAATGTTTATGATAGTCGTAGTTGTTCAACCAAAAGACTTTCCATCCAAAGAAAAGGTATAAAAAAATCCAAGATTTTTTCCCCAAATTTTGAATGCAAAGGGAGGGTTACAACCCCTATCCCTCCCCTCCTTTGGGTAAGCCAATTTGGTCAATAAGTAAAAAGGATTCTGTCCATAATTTTCTTTAGAGAAAATCTAAAATCCATTTTACCATTTTCAACATATAAAAGAATAACTAACTTACTACAACATTTATTTTCACAAATAGTCAGAAAATTAAGACTTTTAGATAAAATTGATAAAAATATTTTCTTAGCACTCTTAAAAGCAAGTATAAAACATTTCACATTGTCAAAGTAGTAACAACAAAAATATAATACTATAATTTTTTTTTTACACATAAATACTATACATATTGCATTAGAGATATATGACTGCAGTATTGTGAATTTAAAATTTGTTTTCTTTATCTCATTAGGAATTGAGCAATTTTCAAGTATTGTTCATTGAAGGTTGTGATTTTTGATATTACAATGTATTTTTGTAACATTCTTCACTCTTTTTTGTTATCAGATAATTATAAAATTGCTTTACATATTCAGTAATGTAGATATGAATGTTTTGAAAGATCTATGTTTCCTTTTCAAAAATCTTACCTGCATGAATCTGCTTTCTTAAATACTCTCTTATACTTGCAGAAGAAAGTTGATTCTTAATCGTGCAGATTGCAAAACAAAATTACTTTTTATTTTATCTTAGAGAAATATATTTTTTTTTTATTTAAGCTACTGAAGTGTTGAAATTATCCTTTTGAATTTGCTTTACAAAAAAGTGTTTTTTACCATATTTGTCATCGTTTAATAATTTAACTTTCCTATATAACTATAAGAAAAAAAAAATTAAAAACAGGTTTTATGAAATACACTGAAAAAGAAACCAACATGTTTCAAAATATTATAGTTTTAATTTAGTAGCCTTTTTATTGTAATTCGACTGCATTTTATAAGGAATGTTGAATACATCGAATTTTAAAGTATTAAGGAAATTGACTGTTTTTAACTTTTATTTACACACTTACGTAATCATTTCAATTACATTATGACGTAGTATCATTGATCTCACTGAATGAGTTAAAAAAAAAAATAGCTATAATATTTATTAATTATCAACAAGAATGCAATAATCATACACTGAACAGAATGCTCTCTCTATACTCAAAGCACAGGATTATCTAACGTGAAAAAAATTAATTATTTATTAATGAGCATTTATATTGAACTGCAAAAACTGATTTTTTTTTTCTTTCATAGAGGATGTGAACAGCAATTTAAGAATCACTGATCTAAGGTTATCCTACTGATCCACATCAAAAATTATGAGACGATCATTCTTTAAAACACAGTTTTAGTTTAAAGTGATGTTGTATAATAGCTATCAACATTTAAACTGTGTGGCTCAAGACAACTTCACAGAATAACTGCAATTGGTTCTATTCTTCAAATTATTAATGATTTTGATGTAAACATACTCATGACGGAATATTCATGTGTGTTTCTGATAGGCTTTTAGCTTGGGAAATCCTATAGGATATCCGCCAATACCTTCCATGGGTTTCATCATCATAAATCGCGCTATTTCTCGGATTTCTTCTTACGCATGCGCACTTCCTCTTCCGTCATCTGGTCGAATTGACAGGAAATTATTTTGGCAGTGTTGTACCACATACACCGCAAGATCCCTTCGCTCGTATGGTTGAGTCATTTGGCTGTGAACATTTACTTTCTAAACTCACACACAGCTTTGGTGTTTTCCGCGACCTGTGTACGAAGATGATGACCAACGGCGAAGTAGCGATTAAGAAAGTCCGAACGAAGAAAACTGAGGGAATGAACGGCCACCACAACGGAGGCTTCGCCGAGACATCCAACGGAGCGCTGGCCGGAGCAAGACTCTTCCTCAGGGAAAACCAGCCGTCTTTCCGGGAGACGCTGCTGCCTGACATGGCCAACGCTTATCGCCTTCTCTTAACTAATCTGGGTGAAAATCCTGACCGACAGGGTCTCCTCAAAACACCCGAGAGAGCCGCCAAAGCGATGCTGTATTTTACCAAAGGCTACGATGAGAAATTAGAAGGTAAGTGATTTCTACCATTGATTTATTAAGAGATATTTCCTGAAACATAATTAGAGGGATTTATCGATTGTCTTATCCAAAATAAATTCCTTTTCTATAGATAAACTTCTAAAGTTGATAACAGTCATTATCCATAATCCAATGACAACCTGTTAACGAGGGACAAACTCCAGTTAGAATCTCAGCACCCCGAATTGTTTAATTGTTTTATTAAATTTTTATCTTCAACAAACAAATAAAAAAACCGGAACTCCGGATCTAAACCATTAATATTCATGAAACAGAAGATTTTTATTTTATGGGTATCTTTCAGCTGATTTCTATTATAGTTTTTATCATGAAAAATTGACTTTAAATAATTGATTGTTTTAATTTTAGGATGTTTGAACAAATTGAAATCTAAAATTAAAGTTGAAGATGATCTTAAATAAATGTTTACTAATTACAAATGCACTTGAAGAATGAAGTTACCCCGCGCCTTCAGATGTTCTAATTATTATAATAATAAGAAAAGCGCATTTATTGTTAATTGGGTCTTTCGCTTTGGTCTTTCTTGCTTTTTAACAGAATTTAAAACGAGGAAATAAACAAGAGTAGGATATTTGTGAGTAAAAGAAGCCTGTTTAATGTCTTATCTATATATTGAATATAATTTTAAAACATGCTGTTATTATTTTTTTGTTCTTAAAAATTCTATTTGAATTATTATCATAAAAAGAAGAAGGTCTGCTCTTTGAACTACATTTGAATATCTGATAAGCTTTGAGGAAATCGTTAAACAGAATTAATGAGAAAGTCATTTTCAATAAGTTCCTAAGAGAACATAGTTTCCTTTCCTTAAAATGTTGCGGTTTTTTATTTCCTTTATGTTTTGAAGCCTTGAAAACAATACAAAAAGAATTCAAAATAAAGCACGCGCGGATTCAAAATGGATCATAAATTGGATAACGACATATTATTAGATTCGACGTAAATTAATCATTTCGCATCCAATGCTTTTCTATGGGATTTTTTTATCTCCTTCACTCAGGAATTTCTCCATAAATATCAAAACCATATCATCGTAAAATGAGCATGTCAAGTTTGAAGAAATACCATTCAATTGCTTACAAAGTCTTAGGAACAGTCTGTTTTTTAGAATTAAGTTTAATTTTGATCTAGTTAAAAATATTTTTTAAAATTGAAAATAAATAAAAAATTTTAGGAGCCAATTGCTAACAGATATTTCTTAAGCAATGGGATAATAGAAGATGAGATGTGGACTTCAAGACATCATAATAACATTGATCATTGGGAATTGAGTTTTTTCGTGTGGATTCGTTGAGATAAAAGAATATACTGTTCGTTTTTCATAAAGCACTAGAAAAAGAACTATCAAAAATCAAGATACGAATAATTTGGTCAAATTATGAAAAAGTTTTTGTTATCGAAAGGTATAAACTATTTCTTATTTATTAGCCAGTTATTTTTGCTTACAAGTTCTCAAATGAAGAGTTTCAGTTTATTACACTAACTATTATTGCCAGACAGTAATGATTGATAAGTACTTATTTCTCAAACTACTCTTAAAAAAACTTGGGTTTCGTTTTGAAAACTGTAAACTACATATATCTTACTGACATTAAGTAAAGGAATCAACCTCTGAATTATAATAATATTTCGGATGCAGTAAATACTTTTGAAGTTACCAAAGACTGAATTAAGAAGGATTTTGAAATGTTTGTTAATTCAAAAGTATCTTTGTTTAAATAATAAGCAGGGTTTGTAAATAAATTCTTCTATTAGGGTGAATTATCTATTAAAACAATAGCATAAGAATTCTAAGTTATAACTTTACTACGTGTTGCCGTTTCAATTTGTTGCATATAACTAGCGTTTGAAATTTCTTAATGGATTAAACACTATATTATTAATTCGGCTAGATAAAAGAAGAACTTGATCGGAAATATTATTAACCAGCCTCAGTAGAAGATGTCTAAGAAAACACAATGTTTGATCCCATCTCTCTTCATCGTATCGATATGAAAACAAGATCCCTCTTCGTGTTATCGACCAAACATTTGCGCTTTGACATTTTCGATGTGCTTTTGAATTCCAGAGATGAAAGAAATGATTAACACTTTTTGAAATACTTTTTTAAGATTCGAAAACTTTTTTAATGTTAAAAATTGTTAAAACTTAATGTGAAAGTTTCCCAAACTGCCAATCTTCTCCCCCTAACTTCATCTTTCCCCGAGTTCAAAGTTCTTTCCACATGAAGGTTGATAACTCTTGTAAGTGACACTGAAAATGAAAAAAATAAATATACTAACTAAATTTTTATTTATTTATCAGACAAAAAAAAAAGAACACTATTTATGATAGTGATGGATTTTTTTTATTTATTTTTACCTAAATGCTGCTCATGGTAACAGGAATTCAAGAGGAAAAAAAAAAAATCGAAATTTTATTTTTTATGTACTTTTTAGCACTTTTTATAGGGCAACATAATTTACTTACAGTTTTGATATTTGAATTTAACTAATTTCTCGGTTCATCTTGGATTTGCAGTTGAAAAATGATTCTATAATTATGTTGTTTCGTCTTTAGTCTGCGACCACTTACTTCAAATGACATCATATTTCCCGCTCATTCCAACTTCTAACTTTTAACATCTCAGAAATTTTCTGCCCAATGATTGATGGAAATTAATTTCAAAATTTCATTTTGTAAATAAAAACAAAGCAAATAAGCTGATGTTTTTGATAAAAATTGAAACCAAACATTATTGATATTATAAATCGAGGGAGAAAATCCCTTCTGTAAACTCTGAATTGAATCTATTTTCTTTGCGGCGTTAGACGGAATAGTGAATACTCTGACACTTAAATTGGATTGTTAAAAGTGAAGAAATCTGAAAACAAGAAAGTTTATTTCTTATAGTGATTATTGTTCTGAGTGGTACTTCTTGGAATTTTGAATAGGGGACATTAAGTTGGTCTTTTAACAAAGAACAAAAAAAAATGCCCATATTATCCAAACAAAAAAAACGCTTTGATACTTTTTGGTCAACAATTTGTCGTGGTGATTGCCTCTTCCCAGTCATCAAATATTCATTAAAGAATTACTTTTCAACGACCTGCCTGCCAAAAACCAGATCCTTTCGAACCAGATTACTTAACTTAGCCAAGGAGAGAACCAGGGGGAAAAAAATCCTCGCCATCTTTCTGCAGGTATTTCACAGATATCGGATGGTAATATGATTAACATTCGCAATATATTTGTATCAATTTGCTTTTTTACAAAAAAAGTATTATTAAATTAACTTTATCTTTATTTAAAAATAAATATTCAAAACATACGTTCTGATTAAGAAACTACTCATAATGTTTCCTGTTTGCCTTATGTAAGGACAGTATACAGTTCATTTAAAAAAAAAGATTGAATCTTTTTTTAGCGGCCCCTAGGTTACAGCTTACTGTAAAACCGCCAGGGGACCGCTCTTGCTTTTATGCTTGCTGGATGTCACACACTGTGGTGGCCAAACGGTTAGAGATATTAGAATGAAACTTTCACCATTGTGTTCAGCATCAAAAAGTAGGTGACCACGTAAAAAAAATCATACCTGTAGGTCCACTCCCTGACCGGATAGGGACCGTTCTTGCTTTTATGCTTGGTGGAAGTCACACACTGTAGTGGCCAAACGATTAAAGATATTAGAATGAAACTTTCACCATTGTGTTCAGCATCAAAACAGTAGGTGACCACGTCCAAAAAATCAGACCTGTAGGACCACTCCTTGATCCCCCAAGGAGTGTTTTGCTAAAAAGCGAGAAACCTGGTATTGTTTTAATTTCCTTATTATTATAAATGTGATTGTTGCGCTTGCAAAAGACGCAATTGTGGCGACCTGCGGAAAAACGAGATGCTGATGCAAAGCGAGAAGCTTCACGCTTGCGTAAAGAACGGTCTCGTCAAAGTCAGAGACAAGAGACACAGAACGAGAAAGAAATGTTGAAGCATATCGCCGACTACGAACTGATCGCTTCCGATAAAATTTGGTTTATAGAATTGTGCACATTATGGGGACGCTTTGCTTATAACACTGTCTAAAAGCTTTAATTAACCTTGTTATTGAGTAAATGATCGCAATTCTGTCCTTCAAATTTCAAATCTTACTATAGATCTAAATCTTATAAATAGTTCTTGTGTTTTCTTCCGAAATACGTAGTCTATATAATAATGTATGATCGCCATTTTGTTTCAAATAATAGATGAAAAGTAAAATGTCTTTTATTTCTGCTATTAAGATAACCTTGTCAGTTGTTTGTTTTCGTTTCATTTTAAAGTTCCAGAAATATCAGTTATTATTAAAGACAATCAGAATTGGCATCTCCAAATAATTTTCTTTATATCTTCTTTCAGATTGCAATAAAATGGCGCCTACCTCTTTTTGTCTGACTTTTCTTGATGGTTTTACAGTTTCGCGATTCTCAACTCTGCAGCACATCGTATTATAAAATAGAAATCTTATTACATTTAATGTCAACAAAACCATTTTCTGTTCCTAAGCCTAAGGGACAGTTTCTCACTGCTTTTATTGATTATTTAGAGGGGTCGTGTCATTTGTTAAAAACTGTCATTGTAATAAGCAATTCATTTTTGAATGATGAATGAATGGCGGCCTCGTTTGTAATGCAATATGGTTGTGACGTCAAGAAAATTTGTCAAAAGGCAGCTTCAAAGATTTTGGTCGTCGGATTTTATCAAGGATTAATTTTTATCAGGCAGACTTTAATCTTCCAATGAGATCAAGTTCATCTTAGTGTTATCTCTTAAAATTCTTACTAAATCCAAACCAGTAGAAATTATTTATAATAAGATCAATGCAAGAATCCGAATCTACAAGAATATATTCAATAATAAAAATTAAGAATTACTATTATGAAATAGTATGAAATTATTTTTTTGGTGAAACCGGAGATTACGGTACCAGGCTTTCGACAAGATGGCTGCCTTGGCACCACTTTTAAGATATGAATTTTAGTTTTTCAATTAACTAGTAAAAAGTAGAATGAGATTTGTAGGAAAGCTTATTTCAAAATGGTTTTGCACGATCTTTCACTAAAAAAACTAACCCTCATCTGGCTAACTGCGATTTGAGATAACAGTATGCACCATCCTGCATCCCTGCGCGGTTGTGTCCTTACGAAGAATGTCATTGGCTTGTACCGTATTCTCCGTTTTAGCCATTTTTTTTTTTAATTCTTTAATGTTTAGCTAAGAAATATTTATTCATAACTTCCGAATAAAGACAAGCTTGTTAATCATTGTACGGGCTGCTTTCTCGGAGGTACAGGCGGGCGAACGATGGACCAACTAACCACTTGACCTCATCTTCATCGTGAGTCAAACGTTCGGAGTCTTATCCACCAGCGCTCCATGGGCCATCGTAGCCGCTTTGGGATAAACATATCTATTTAGCAACTTATGTTAATCATTGTGGAGTTAAAAGTGTTACTGTAAACCCGTTATCATTAGCTGCTATGACCCAACAAAGAAACTTTGCATAATCAATAGATTTCATCAGTATTTCCTAGTATTGCAATAATTGTGTGATTTTATCATCAGTTAAGGTTCAAAATATTACATCAGAGATTCCCAAAGTTTAGTCTTCATTAATTATTTGAGTTTCCTAATATATTCAGTGAAACCTATTGCTTTATTTGGTCTTTTTACTTATTAACACCGAAACCTTGTCCAGTTTTTATTTCTGAATTTTCAAATTTCATATTTATTTGATCAGAATTACATTTAAATTACGAAGTTGTTTCTTACAGGAATGTCTGCCCTTCTTTTATTTTGGTGATCAGTTGTGTAAATTTATTTTCAGAGAAAGATTTTACAGATTTTTTTGGACATTCGCCAAACATTTCTAGGCATTTAACTATTTGTGTAGGCTACAGAAATATACTATTTTCTTAACATAATCTCAAAGCAGGGCGCACACGATGCAACTTTGGGCCGAGTTGCCTGTGCAACAAGTTGCTAGAGCACCTTTTGAGCAAAGTTGCAATCGGAGTTGCATAAACGAAAAGCTGCAAAGGCGAGGTTTTGGTGTAGGTGCAACTTCGAAAGCTGCATGGAAATTATCGAATCACAGTGCAGTGTTGGAACACGTCAGTTGTGACGTCACGACCAGGGGAAAACACGGCGTCTAAACAAATTTCCGTCGCTTCAGGTAAGCGGAGAGCGAGTACATAATGAATATCAGAGTATTGCGAGTTTCTTTCACGCATAAATACAGTTTATATGTAAATGCAGTAATTTAATGCGGTAGAATGTATCAGAGCGTTTGAAAAACCTCGATTTTTTAAATTTTTCACATCGAAAGCGGTGTTCGCATTGAATTATGGGATTGATGTTGTTCGCACGGCGGCGCAAAGTTGCATCGTGTGTGCCTCTGACTGTCGTTTCCAACCTTCATTTGTGCAACTAATTGCAACAAGTTGTACAGCAAAAGCTGCATCGTGTGCACCTGCTATTAGAAAATACAAAATTAAAAAAAAAGAATAATAATGTAACCTAGAAACTGATCATCTGACCAAACAAAACTAAGGACTATTGGAACAATTACGTTTTCCTAATACTCTTATTCGAAAAATATCCTAGATATGATGATATCCAAAAAAAAAAAAAAAAATTAAAATAAGAAAATTTTTTGAGATTGACAACAAAACTGTTTGATTGTCAAATGTTTTAATCCGAATAGAATTTAAAATGTAACAAAATGAAATGCCAAACACAATTTTGGTTAAAATATCATTCTAAAAATACATGACAGTCAGGAGAGAATAGCTTTGATAAGGAAACCACGACCGGGCTTCGAAAGCTCTCCTATCCTAACTGTCATATATTTTTTAGAATGATATTTTAAACAATTTTTTAATCAAAATCGTGTGTTTGGCATTTTATTTTGTTATGCTTTAAAGTTATAATCTCGACGCACGATAAATTTTATATTAAATCAGAATAGAAGTATTTTATATCCGTTTAAAAAGGAGATTCACTATCAGAGAAAACAAGGTAGGGAAAACGATTAGTAAACCAATCACAATGCTTCGCAACGTCTTCTGATCACTGATATTCCTTTAATTTCAAAACAATCACATTTATAATGCAGCTCCACAACAATCACTATAAATGTGATTGTTGTGAATCCAAACGACGCAATTGTTGCGATTGTTGTGATGTTGCTTAATGATATTGAATGAGATTTTAATTGTACTTGTCCACAGGACAGACAAAGTGGGATTATAAGTCTTCTGATCTTGATCAGAAGACTAAAAAATGACTTATCCTGAAAATTCTGGTCTTAATTATCAAGAGCCAGGAAAAAGAAACACAAGTTTGATATTTGAAGTCATATTATAGGAAGATTAAACGCAGAAAAGAATTGTCTGGTTTCAACAGAAATTGAAAAATTTAGGAATAAGTATTAGGCCGCTGTCACAAACATGTCTACTCGGTTGAATTAAAATAATAAACTCAGTTTCTGCGTTAATCGATGATTCTTGTTGCTGAAATTAGTCGAAAAATATTATCATGTTATTGTGTGTAGCGCTACGGATTTACAATAAATATTCGAGTTTTTCTGATTTATTATTAAAAACAAAAGTTTTTTTTTTATTATCTACTACTGTCATATTGATAATATTAAGTTTGAATTAAAAGTTAAGGCATTTATTATAAGTTTGTGATAACAAAATATCGACATTTTTTTTAATTGTTTGCATTGTCTTATGAAGTTGGAGGAGTGGTTTATAATTCTTCGAAATTCTCTGTTGTGAGGCGTAGTTCAGTGTTGTTTCAAAGTTGACAGAAATAGGTGTATCATGACATTAGTTGCTTCCAAGTTTTGGACTTCCTGGTACAAAGAATTGACTTTTCTGATGAATGACGGGAATTTGTTTACATTCTGTTTCCATTTTTCCTTTCTGTTTGTGTTTAAAGGGGTGTGTAGGTGGAAATTCTCATTTTCTAGCAATGTTAAGGGTTTTTAATCATGTGATTTGTAATGTCAGTTCATGAAGAATTCTAATTCAAAATTCCATTAATTTAAGAGATTTATTATTTCGTTAGAAGGAATGGTTGTAAACATTCTGTTAATGTAAAAAAAAAGAAAAAAGAACAGAAAACATTGAAAATTCCTACTTAAATATTCTTAGCTGAACTGTAGGGCTTTGTAAGAAGCAATTTCAAATTTGTTTCATTTTCTAATCAAATTTAATCGTAGATCTGTCTATCTTTGTATTTCCTTACAATTAAACAATTTTCTTTGACCCTGTGCGGAAAAATTAAACATTCACAAGCTACGTTAGTTATTTTTATTCCCGTTGACTTGCATTCTGAAACGAAGCATAGTAACATCTTTGCATTTGTCAAGTAAGGATTTTGTATCATATGTAAAACAAATTTTTGCTTTGCCTCCAACAATTGTTGCAGAAACCTGCATTTGTATCCAAATGTTGGAAACTCCTTACTGTATAGCTCTTTCACTGTTTTGAAAGTCACTGAAACATACAACTTTTCTAATATTGAATATTTTTTAGAAAGTAATCTATTTTCCTGTAGAACATTTGAAAACCAATTACGCTCTAACATTACAGCATTTGTATAATCTTATAATGCTTGTTTTCATGCAGAGACGTTTATAGGATTTTATTTTGGAAGGGACAAGTTGGGGAGACGACCTCTTAAACAAAACAGGTTTAAAAATTTGGTGGGGGGGGGGGGGCTAGGTTCTCTCAAGCGGCCATCCAACCAAAAGAAAGAAAATAGTTCTATTGTACATATTTCGAGATTTCGGACATACGCCTCTGTATATGTAGCCTATATCCACTCAATAATATTTCAGCCTAAACAAACGAAGGCACAACGCTACATGAAAGGATTCGCACACTGAATTATCAACGGGAAGAGACTGGGACGGACGGTTTCGTCCTTTTTAGGACTCATCAGCCAGCCAAACTCCACCGATGACAGACTCAGAAGGTGCGACGGGTTAAGATCCCGGGTCTCGCTCCCGAGAACGGGACCTCCCCCCGAAGAAATCCTAACCAAAAAAAATAAACAAAATAAAAAAATACAAATATTCCTTGTCCTGCAATCTGCTAGGCGAAAAAGGAATTTCATGAAGGCATTAAATAAAGCCAAAAAGTCATTTGTTTAAAATGAAAAGAAGGTTAATATGCCCGATGATTCAAAGAAATGAATAAACAAACGAAGGCACAAAGTTACAAGATAGGATTCACACTCTGAGATGAGTCCTAAAAAGGACGAAACGGTCCGTCCCAGTCTCTGGATCAACTCTGGGTGCGAATCCTATCTTGTAACGTTGTGCCTTCGTTAAATTTCTTTTCATTTTAAATATTTCATCTTGTTAATGAGAAATTCTTTTAAGCTTTAAATATAATCTCTTCTCCTCCATTATGGTTTATTTTATTAAGCATTATAGAATATTGATATCATAAACATATTCATCATTAATCTAATTAATTAATATAATTACCCAATGGAATAATTTTCTTTGTTTTTATAGGTTTATGACAATCTTTAATACACGTATACATCACTAAATGTCCTTATTTACAACATTAAACTTGTAACAATTTCTTTTAACCAATTCTCAACTATTTTAACTGTTTGAATTCCTAATAGATTATGATTATGTGAAACTAAAAGCAACTCCAAATTTCTGCAAGTCATTACTTATAACAAACTAAAAAAATATTGATCTGTTTTCGCTTTGACAATGATATGGCTTACAAAAAAGAAATATTGTATCAATGAGATTCAAAATGTAATTCAACACTTTAAAATACTTTAATATTTATTGTGGTTTTTTTATTTGGAAATTGGTCGAAAGTCCATTTGAGTTACACGAACTTTTTTATGAACGTTGAAAACTGCCTCAGAATTAAAGAAATCTAAGTTTACTTGATCTGACTATTCCTTGAAAAATTCCAGATGCTATCTTTAATCTAAAAGAAAGAAAAGGAATTTAGCTTCGGGTCTTAAACAACACGCTATTTAATTATATATTTTATTAGATTACAATATGATTCTATTATCTATAGGTAGTGGAACATTAATGGATCAAGATTGTAGTTTTCATTAATAAATATTGTGGTTAAAAGTTAGGCTATATATCGACATGAAAACATTGAAGTTGTTGTTGAATTGATGTATATAAAGCGCTATACAACGAGAAAAGGCTTGGCTGCAGCCCGAAAAGAAAAAAAATAATACCTTTCAACAGATAAACACATCGATCAATAGGATAGGATTGTACTAAATAGTACAGGTATTTAATTTGTAGTTTCTATTCATTTTAATTTGTTGAGTATTTTAATCAAATACATGTAATAAAATAATCTAAAGAGCAATTAAAAGTTAGGATTTTTTTTTTTTGATAACTCTCCGAACATACGTTAGTTTATAATGATTGCAATGTGTAGGTTCCTCATGTGTTCGATAATATTACACTTTTACTGAATTGTATTGTTCAGACCGGAAATTGTATATTAAGCTACCGACGCGCGAAAAACAGCTTAGGAAAAATTACCAAAATAATTTAAAATATACCGACTCGTAAGAGTTTAATAAAGTTAGTATCAAACCAAACATCATAGTAATACTTCTAATATCCGTAAGAGCTTTTATTCTTGATATTTAAGAGGAAAGACTATAAATTCCGTTCTGTGTTAAAGAAATACAGATTTTGCGACTAATAAGAGCTCAATGAAGAAATCGTGATTAATAAAACAGAACATTATTTGGTCAGGTAACAGGAGAATAAGATTCTAGATACACCAAGAAGTTAAACTGTATGGAACGTTCCAGTCCTTAGCATACTTATTTGGGAGAGAATTCGGACTAGAAATTACTGAATTTGAATTGCTTTCTTAGCCTTTGGAGGAAGCTGTTTCGATGAATTGATGACGTCTCCTGTAAAGTAGTTATGTCTTTGAAAGAACAAAACAAAAGAAATAAAAACTGTTTTTCAATTAAATTAGAAACAGAGAGGAAAAAAAAAGAAAAGTTTCTTGAGAAACCGACCAAATTTTTCCTTTTTGGCTTAGAAGTATATGAATGTTGTTCCAAATAACGTCTTATCATTGAAGAACCAGAATCAACACTTACTTAAAAATCCGAGTCAGGCGCTCATGAAAATTCTATTTGCTTCACATTCTTCCATGACAAAGTAACCAAAAAGTTTCTAATCATCATTTTGCAACAACAAAAAACATTCAAATGCTTAATATGCTTCATTTGTTAATTAATGCTTCATCCTGTGTCTTCTTCAATAATACATAATGTATATGGCATTTATTGTTGATGGAAATAATGAAGGCCTTTTTTTACGGCGTATTATTAATAATAATGCACTAGTTTTATACTATGACTTAATACTTCCAGAATCTATATTACTAAAATCATTTATTTCTCTGTGTCCGGCGCAATGCAACAATGGAAAACGGTTGTTCCTGTTTCCTTGTTGCCAGGAAGTCCTCAAATGCAAGACGCAATTTTTGTGGTTTCCAATATTCACAATGGCAGTGCAAGAATGGAAAACGGTGTTTCATTGTTCATTGTTGCGAAAAAGTCGACAAATGCAAAATGAGCATTGTTGAACTTCAAAATATTGCGTTCTCTCCGTCAACAATGGCGCGCTGTCAAATAATGAGTTCAGGCAAAAAGGAATCATTTGTTGATCAACTATTCAACAAATCATAACCGCTTTCATTAGAATCGATCTAATAATTCAAGAGATAAAATGAAAATAACATCATTAGTTTGGTGTTATTTCTTCTGCTAATTCATCAAGTAACATCAAACTGACATCTGGTTCTATAGATTTCGATAACAAATATGGAACCGATTCCCGGAACTTCACGGATGACGCTGAAAGAAGCAGCCATAAGACAGAGTATCGAAATGGACAATGAGAGAAAGAGGAAGGCTGGAGAAAGAAAAGTCAAAGATATTGAGAGGAAACGATTGAAAAGATCACAACAGACAGATTTGGATCGAAAGAATGAAGCCGAACGTAAAAGACGGTCAAGAGCTAAGGAGACAACGGAAAAGACAAGAGAGACCGAGATTAGACGCCGAACGACATCAGGAAGAGACAGAAACAGAAGAGATACAAGAAAGGCATAGAGCAGGCGCTGAGTGTATTGATCAATCTACACACGGGGGATGGCGTAGTATCTAAAATGATTGAAATTCCAGAAGATCAATGTCCTAATGTTGTCTAAAGAGAATTCGGTAAATCACCTCCAAAATAAATATACGAGAAGGTCACTTATGTTTATTTAACAGGAATTCAATATACAGAATGTAGGCATAATAAAAACATACATAATTGTGAAGCAACAGAAAATAACAATCTTCAAAATCTGTTGTCGAACCAAGTCCAAATCCATCGTTTATGTAAATAACAGTGTTGAATGACAGAACAAATTGCTTATGTTTTTAAATTTTTACTTTTGAGATTTCCTATATTCTTTTAAAAACAATATATTTTATATAAAAATCATACTGTAACAGGAAATACATTTTTAAAATGTATCTAGTTAGAAAATGAAATAATTATAATACGCATAACTTTCTAAGCATTGATATTTCAGTAGATAGAATTTAATTTATTTTTAAAAGATCGGATCCACGAAGCACCACGTTATTCTTTTAAGAAAATTCAAAATGAAAATTCAAAAGAAAAACACAAACTAGTCAAAAAATTGAACAGGGTACAATGTTCACATCACTGGAATGAAGAGGAATACGAACAAGAATCTGTTGCCTTCGATTTATCACTAAGGGGCCGTCCGTTAATTACGTGAGGTGTTTTTTTTAAAAATTTGGCCCGCCCTCCCCCTTGGTGAGATATGGTGGGACTCCCCCCCCCCCCCCTCACGTGAGATTTCAAAAAAGTTCAAAAAGTCAATATTAAAAAATTTTGTAATCTATTATAATACGTATATTCTCTGAATGAAAAAGTTGACGTGCGATTTTCATTGACCCCTCCCCTTGGCGAGATTTTGCCGGACCCCCCCCCCCTTTTGACCTTACGTAATTAATGGACGACCCCTAAACTATGAAATTCGTACTGCTATCTCTCTGCCTATACGTTACCTTTGTATTTCATGTATAAATCATAACAGCCACAAACGATTGTTTTGATATCCAGAGAAGAGCTTAGGTCAGTGTATCCCAAGCTTGTGCTGTGCCCCACCTAAAGTATCTAAAGTATGCTATGCCCCACCAAACTTTCAAAAAGAAAAAAATAAAAAAAAACTTTTTTAACTTTTACAACCAAAAAAAAATAACATTGCTCCATTTTTGAATTCCCCCCCCCCCCCCCCGTGGGCCGTGCGCCCCACGTTGGGAAACAGGGGCTTAGATAAATAATGGAATCAAGTCGTGGATATGTTCTGCCTCTGTTTAAGAAAGAAATACCATACAAAATGATTTGGCGTCTACAAGGGACAACATACATCCAAATATCCACGCTACCCTTATCAGCATTTCGCTCAGTAAGTTGATAACCGTAAAACTTACAAGTTGTTATAAAATAGAATTACACACTTTAATTATTAATCGAACTATTGAGGTATTAAGACACTGCAAGCGTATAACGATAACTATACTGCAAATCGTGGGCCTAAACAATATTTAAATGTTTATTGTCCCTTTCATACTTCACAGGTTATGCACCTGTTTTTGATTGTTTCTCAGTCTAACCGTATATCTAAATGATTTATGAATTCCCAGAGCTCTATACATAGGCTACTATGCAGTTCTGCTTCTGGAACCCATTATTAGTCGTGCTATTGAAAAATGCTTCCTCTCATTATTATTATTATATAACTTCTGTCTTCAATGTAGATGTATCGGAATGAATTAAATGAATTCATTTATCATTCTTGTGCTAAAATTTTGTTTTATGATGACTGGAAAACAAATTCAAAATGTTATTAGGCAACTTTAAAAAAAAAAAAAAAAGATAACTTTACCATACATATTTTTGAAAACAAAATATTTTACAAATCAAAAATATGGTTAATTTTGAAATTCTAGTTATTTATAATTACGAGGGTCATTAAATAACTATGCAACAAATTTCTTTCCTGTGCTACTATTTGATAAAAAAACGTGAAATTTTCTATACAGGTCTATCTTCAAACATTCCCGCACTTTCTCGAATTGTTTCATCATTCTGCGCTGTGCGGCAGCACTGTAGGTAGCGTTTAAGATGGCGTCTGTGAATGAGATGCGTTCCAAACAAAGAGTAGTTGTTGAATTTCTCTTAGCGGAACAGGGAACCGTGACAAATATTCACAAGCGCTTACAGAATGTCGATGGGGACCATGCAGTTGATAAAAGCACTGGGCGAATTGTCTGTCATCGTCGGAAGAAGGAAAAGTGAAGACTTTAAGAAACTGAGGAAACGATTCCAGCGTGTTCGTGGCCACAAAGACGTGAACAAACTTCTTCTGCTCCACGACAACGCCAGACTACACTCAAGTCTGTATACCCACGAGGAGAACTCAAAACTTCACTGGACTGATCTCTCTCATCCACTCTACAGCCCTGATGTTGCACCTTCGGACTTCTACCTCTAAAGGATGCAAACCGCGGGAAGCGATATGGTAATGATCAGGAAGAAAGAAGTTGGCTGAGACCAGAAGAGTGGTACCGTCAAGGCATAAAAGATCTGATATCTCGGAGGCGTAAGGTCATAGACTTGAACGAAGATTGTGTTGAAAAATAGTTTTTTGTAGCTAAAGAATTGAGGAAGAAGGTGAAGTATTTAAAACGATAATAAAAACAAATCTATTTTGAGAAAAAAAAATGTTACTAAACGACCCTCGTATTTTCTGTAATCCCTGATATTTTTCATCATTTCCGTCTAAATGATGTAAACACGAAAACCGAAGTAAGTAGATGAAGGATGTAGAAGAATCGAGTTCAGATTCACTGCTATGGTTTCCATAATTATATCCCTTTCTTGATATTACTCAGTTTCTTCTGTACACTTCTTAAAAAAAGATAAATTACAAAGGGTCTTCCTTTTTCTCTTCTGTTTTGAACCGTTGGGTAAAAGGGTTAGAATCAGTTTATCTTTCTTTGTTTTCAATTCGCGTAATAATCTTTGAATACGAAGGATGAGTGTTACGTGTTTGAGTATTAATTTATGATGTTCCTACAACCGAAGTTCCCGTTTTTCTTTTTAAATATATCTCCATAAACTCATCATTTGATTTTGATGTTTCTACTTTACAGAACCTCAGCGAGATAAGTAACCAAATAATCAGGTTCACGCAACTAATGTGAGTGTTATTGAAAAACACCCATTGGTTCTGATTTAACCCTCCTACACTTCTTTCATCGAGGATTCTCGTCATTATCACAAGGACACGAAGCTTTAGAATTTAAAATTCATTTTATTTACCAAGTTATCAAGTTTTATTTATCAAGTTAATTAATCAAGAAAATTAATTATGTCAATTGAAAATGGACTTTGTACATGAAGATCCGAAAAATCTACTTTATATTAGAACATGCATATATTCTAATTTCAGGAACTTTAGAATACGTTAATGAGACTATTGGGTCAGATCCTGATTTTATAATGAATAATTTTTATGGTTGAACTAATAGATGGTTGAAAGATAATGTAAAAAAGCAATAAGTGAGCAGATGAAAGGCAGAGGCTTTCATATATTTACAGAAGTCACGACACCTTCGACATTTAATCGATGTTTGAGATTGGTGATGTCAAGGATTTTTATCGCTATCAAAACCATTGATGACGAATCATCTGATTTTAATTGGCAAGCGTAACAGTTCTATTCTGATGTAAGTTGAAGATTTGGAAACAGTGAAATACAGTAGAGCCCCGATTATCCGCGAAATTGGGTGGCAAGGGCTTCGCGGATAACGAAAATTGCGGATGACCTGAAAAAAGACTAAAGATGAGGTGTAAACACGAAAAAAAATATTTCACCATTAAAAACTACGTTTTATTGTACAAAAAACATAATGTGTAAACTTTTAAAAATATGTACAGTAAAGCAGAAACCTTTGCTCTACGTTTGCATCCCCAAATTCCGAGAAGGCCTATAGGATCACAATGCACAATAAACCTGGCAGTAATTTTTGACCTTCCACTGTAGGGCCTATTGCATTTTCCCTGTTGTTGGCTTGGATTAAAATTGTTTTTTTTTGAGGTTCGTAATTCGGGGCTCTACAGTATTGCAGAATCAGACTTCGTAATTTGTTAAATGTGACTCAGCTAAATATCCGTGTAGATAACTGAATTACTAAACGATCGGAAAGTCTTTGTCAGTGTAAATATTTTAAACCAGGAGCTTCTTGGCTCCCATGGGAGGATCAACAGCAGGAATTGGGAGGATTTCGGTCATAAATTAAACGTTCCTTCAGTGCTATTATTTTTAATTATTATTTGTATAATTTTAAGTTGATATTTTTTTATAATTAATAAGAATTACTTGTATAATAATTGAACGTATGTTCTTCGTATTACAAAGGGTTGTTCATGCTACAGCACATTAATCAAACGTTAAAAATTAAGTTATATATAATAAAATTTACTGTAACAGTTTCCCGAGGTCATTACTTTTACCCGCTTCCTCAGACACCTGACGAAATTGGCAAAATTATTGAGCTCGGGAAACCGGTACTGAATTTTTTTGTATTATAACTTTATTTTTAACCTTTGATTAATGTGTGGTGGCTTAAACATACCGTTTTAATACGAAGAACACACCTTAACTTATTAATGTATAAACATAAAATTACGCGATTTTTATACACAAGGATTATTTTAGCCAGGGAGGTCGGGAGAAGTCTGATACTGCTAAGGGAGGAATTAGTGATTGAGAAACACTGGTCTAACGTGTTTGAACACCGTTTACAAGACATCAGAGAGAAAAATAATGATAGAACCATAAGTTTAGTAAAACCTATCTTTGAATCAAAATATGTAAGTCTGTCCATTGTCAACATCAGAGCCAAAAACCTAGTTATCGTAAGATGCTGAAACTTTGGTTGGTTTGTTAGATCATTCAAAACGAACATCCTATTGATTGTCTTATTAGATATGGGATTGTCAGGTTATTAGATACGGAGTAGATCCTAAAAATCTCCAACATACTTTGCAGTCACACTATTTCTCGAAATCTATTAACCATAAAAAACTGAAATTAAAAATTAGGTAAACATTACTCCTGTGATGGCGATTTTGGCACATATTGAATCTAAAAAAAAAGTCAACAAATAAATCACGGTTTAATCGCTAGAATAACTGAAAGTTTACACTGAATAACAATCTTAGTGCGCAGATATTCGAAAGTTGCGATGCAGATTAAACTTTGTATTTTCAATTGCATTTGGTTTCCAAGAATTGTTAAGAGAGGATGGCAATGCTCTCAAACTACTTCCACGATTTTCTTATATCGTGTGAATTTCGTCTGGATCTCTTGATCCTATGAATTGAACGTCGGACGTTTGCTCCCTGCAGGAATGCTCATTTGTTGAAGAAGGCCTAGGTCAGTCGCTGGCGGTTGCCGTGGAGTTGTTTGACCGCGTGACCCAATTGAAACACACGAGGTAAATTGCCTCGGAAGGAAACGAAAGTCGACGTCGAAAGCAGAAATTCACGTTTATGATTTGTTTAGCCATTCATTCCTTTCCATTTCATCGGAAAGGAAAAATAATTAAAATAAAATTTCGTTACTTCTCTTTTGAACGCTTTTTAATTTTAATATTTAACTCTGATTTGCCCAAAAAAAGCTTCAGAGATGCGGAAATAATCATGTCTACCTTAAATGTCAGTAATGCAAAAGTTTAATAATAATAATAATATACAACAGGAAACTGAATTATTACGATCTCAAAAATTAAGCCATTTCAAACTGATCCCT
The DNA here is from genome assembly GCA_023159025.1 of Thereuonema tuberculata. Classification (NCBI taxonomy): domain Eukaryota; kingdom Metazoa; phylum Arthropoda; class Chilopoda; order Scutigeromorpha; family Scutigeridae; genus Thereuonema; species Thereuonema tuberculata. The sequence goes on along the minus strand of JAFIDM010012231.1, from coordinate 13,846,830 downwards.
CAGCTTTAGGAACCAGTCAGATGGTTAGGCCCTGATAGGACTTTATATTTTTTATTGTGTGTAGCACAGATTTATCCTTGTTATGAAGTGAAATACTTTAAAAAAAAATACTTTTTAAAAAAGAAAAAAAAAAAAAAAAGAAGAATTTATATATACAGTAGAACCTTATTTTAATAACGGACAGTTTTAAAAAAAATTGGCAGTCTACAACTAAGGTGAGTGAAGTGAAAGGCCATTTAAATTTAGTTATTCAATATGTTGAACAATCGGCAAATGAAAATGTGTTTGCATATTATGAACACTTACGGCACCTCCGTCAGTTATTAACTGAAGAAATAAGCGGCAAATAAACCCAGCAGAAAATAAATTATTTTTTTCAAACCAATGAATATAAGCAATCAACATGAACCAGGACCTTCTTGTTCTAAAAATTAATGCAGTATATACGTACACATCTTTTTCAATTCAACCTACTATGTTGAGGACTGTTTTTTATTTAATATATAATAAACACTTTTTAAAGCTAACTATTGTACTTTCATTGATGTACAACCTGCTGCATTACGCACCTATAAGAATTATTTGTTATAAACCGGACTTTCATTAAAACGGACAACCTTCAGCCACTATTAGTCCGTTATAATGAGGTTCTACTGTATATATAAATTCTTTTTTTTTTCTGTAGTTTATTCTATTCTTTTATTAAGTATAAAGCAATTGAGAAGTTATGAATGAATTAAAAAAAATCCTCGCTTACTATAGTTTTTTTCCTGTTGTAATAATTTTTTTAGCCTGTTTTCCTTACAAAAACTAGAATTGTTGTAAAATGAAGATTTTATGTGACCGTGTGGTTCTCCTAATAAGTTGAACCAGAGAATGAATCTTCTTAGAACTTAGCGGGAATGTTTACGGAAAGACACGATGTACCTTTGTTATATTTAAAAGTCTCTCCGTTAGGATTGGTAGGGAGAAATTTGCTCTTGAAATGACAGTAAGGCAGAAATGAGCAGATCGATTGAACGATCGAACAAATCTGCGGAGTCCACTGGGCCTTCCATCAGATAATAAAAGCGATGAACACTTTCCTGAAATCAGCAATCAAAACAGTTTGTGGCAACACATGTTTGTTTTCACATTGCAGAACACATGACGACAGTGATCTGATGTGATGAGCTGAATAACATCCACATTTTCTTAATGACTTGTTTATTTTTATTATTTGGAAGCTATTGTGATAGCGACCAAAATCGGTAGCTATTGCGTTTGTCCTGTCCGTCCATGTTTGTCCACCCCTAACAACTCCCGAACGGCAGAGCGGATCGACAAACGGATTTCACCATCGTGTTCAGAGGCCCAAAGACTGTAGGAATAGGGTACTTTCAGATGTCATTTCCCCCCCCCCCCCCCTTATGATGAAGGTTGTTGGCACGAATCCTATATCTACTATTGTTGCCTTTTTTTTCTTTTTTTTTTTTTTCTTATTTTCCTAATTTTTTTTTTATTTTTCCTTACGTTACTTTACTTCTTTTTTTTTATTATTATTATGGGTCGCCCTTAAATTAATGCTTTAGCACAAAACTATATTCACTTTTGATTTGTTTTAATTGGAAAAAAAAGGTTGTTTTTTTATAAAAAAAAAAATGTTTAAAATATTCTCAAAGGAAAGATCTACTAACAATCTTACACCTATCTTGTTAATCACGTGATGAGTAAATTAATACTCCTTGGCATTTTGGATGCTTTGATTCGAGTTGTTGCAAATTACACGAATGTTTCCTGTATTTTCTGTTACATTATAATTATTTTTATCTTTGATAACATACGTAAATGCTGAGGAAACGTAAATTACGAAGCACCTGATGAAAGGGAAAACCCCATTCATAGCTTTCCTGGTTTGTTCACTTCAAATGAGCTTTGGACTATGATCTCAGTGTTCCTTTTAAAGGAACAATATATTAAAGACTTAAATACTACGCAATAAGTTTAGAAAGTATTTAGTCTAACAAAAAAACAAAAAAGCGAGAAGTTTATAAAAGAACTTTTCTTATTTTTTTTTTCTTCAAGTCGTGAAATAACATCTGCTGAATAAAAACTGGCAAAAGGATTAAAAAATAATTCGTTGTGTTTTTCGTTTGATTCCAAAAAGTGCTTTCGTTTTTAGTTACTCTAAAATCTAAGTTTCGTTTACCTTTAACGTTGTAACGAAAGCTTGAAGTAAGATAAGGTAATATTTATTTGTTCAGCTCATATAGTTTTCCAGCTCTTGTCTGTGCGCAACGCAGTTTCTCTGTGTTTGAAAAATAATTTTAATTCCCTGTGAAAATAGAAATAGTTTCTGCAATGAAACGTCCGCGGCAGGAATCAAACCTGCAACCTTCTGATCCGAACTCGGACGTCTTATCCATTAGGACACAAGGACTACATTCAAATTATGATTAAATATCTCTTTATCACTCCGTCTGTGTGTGATGCAATGAGAGAAGAGCCAGAAAAAAAAATATGCTATTTACCCTAGATTAAAATTTAAATTTCATTTGTTTAGCCACTACAAGCGCAGGCTAGAAGCGCATTAGATGCAGCAGCTCTCCCTCAGCAACGAACTGAAGATTCGTTAGAAACATTTTTCGAAATGAATGAAGAAAGTAAAAATAATACTTAAACACAGAAAAACTTCTACTCCATCTCAACTAAATTCCGTCACATTGCTCTCCTGTCATTGTTGACGGGACATATACGCTAGTTATAAATAATTTACTTAAAATGCAAATATTAGATATATCTAATGTACATTACATAAACAATATTATTTACATAATTTTTTTACATGTATTTAATTTTTGTCAATCCACCCCCAAATACGACATTGTTCGGACGTACATGTAAATAAGCGTCTTATGTAGTATATAAGTAATCCTAAATATGAATGACAAAATTTATCTACATATATAAAAAGAGAAGTCCTGACTCATCAACGCCGAGCGCTTGGACCTAGAAAGCTAAAATGTTACAAAGAGGTTCCCGAAACGAATAAGCCCCGATTTTTCGAAATTCCCACGGGATAAGGAATAAAGAGGATTTATATTTTCGCTTTAAAGTTGCATTATCGATATGTAGGTGTGTGGCGCCAACCCGCAATACATCTGAGTTATCCGGAGAAGGCCACAATTTGCTAAATAAATTATTGTTGTTTTGTTTTTTTTTATGCTGTGTGCGCAAGGTACCCGACTAGTTTACTTATAAAAATAATAACACTTATTATGAATAAATTAATTTTAATTTATAAATATAATGTATAAGTAATTATTACTATATACTACTGTAATGTAAATATGTCTGAATTTCTATTACAAGATATATTTTTACAAACATATTATGCTTATAAATTAAAAATACTTTATTTATTATCTGTAATAATAACTTAATATTTTCAATGATGATAATTATTTTCTTATTGAGTTTTTTTATTACATATCTTTATTATATTTATATATATTTTATATTCCTTGCTGGGAGGGAGGGGCAAGCTACTAATTATTTTAATTCATTACGCAAATAATTTTATATTAATTGACATAAATGTTATTATTGCAGTAATATTCGTTCAATTAATGATGGCGATTCATAATTTATTAAAAATGTTTTATTTATTTATTTATTTTTGGTTTGTTTTTTTTTTCTCAGCGAGGGGGCGCCTCATTCGCGAAAGGTGAAGAAGACACAGGAGGGAAAGGAATTAATTTTCTTTGAAACTCCGAATTTTTCGTTTTGTTACGTTTTCTCGTAGAACTATTCTAGACATTTCATTACGTATTACCTTTTTGCACTGATAAAAAAATAGAAACTTTCCATTTGCTAAAGGAATTAATTTAAATTTGTTATTTACTAAAGCTGCTTTAATCTGATGAATTTAATTTAATCACATCAGATCATTAGTGGATTAGCTTAAAGGATTAAAATCCAATGTTTGATATCATTGTATTTGGTTTTAAAGCTGAAAGGGGGATTTTTGTTATCTTCGCCTTTGATTCTCGAAAAGGACCCGCACAGAAAAAAAACAAAAATCAAATTAAAAGTTTGATTATTTCTTGTCCTTTAACAGGCACGCCAGGTTCCAAGAAGATCCACCCGGCAGCTCCAGAGTTATTAGGAAGAACACATACAAACCTAGTTATTTAATGTTCCCCCCTTTCCTAGGAAGTAGGAAAAATCAATACGTTTTGTATTGTTGGATAGGCGTACAAAGAATACTTATATTCGATATATATATATTATATATTCGAGATAATACTTATATTCGAGAGTTTTGGCTAAAACCGTGTAAAAGTTTCTGTTGATGTTGGATGATAATCAAGTATCAGATAATCTCTGGATTAATTACTTAAGCTTACAGCTCTCTATCATTATACTTAAAATATCATCAGCAAACTGAAATATTTTCTTGAATCAAGTTCTTAATTGGATTTGCAGTGAAGTAATAATAAATCTCTTTTCCTTAACCCTTTATTCAAAGTCTTTTCTTACAGGAGGATTCCGTCAAGTGAAGTGTAAGTCACTATTTAGTGACCTTGAGATGTTATTTTAGACTAACGCTGGATTTTAACGATAGGCCTTGAGATCCGAAATTGAATAATATTAGGCTAAACGTTAGGCTAATAGCTTGGAACACTGTCATAAGGAGAGGAATTTAAACTACCTTCCCAAGGACATTATAGGATTCTGTTTCGACCAACTGATGGAGCAGATTCCAATAGTAAAAAGAAGAAGGTCTCCTAAATTTTGGGGGTGGGGATCGCCAAGATTCTCTCAGATGATCATCCATCTCAAAAACAGAAAGAATGAAAAAGGCCTATCCTGTATATTTCGTGGGGAAAATGGCCCCTCGGTCCTTTCCTTAAATTCGTCTATACTCCTTCCCCATGTCCATCTGAAAAGAAAAACAAATCCTTCATTTGGATTGGTAAGCCGTCGTTTTATTAACCCTGCCTCATCCTGAAAATGATTTTTTTGTGTTGAACGGATAGAATCATCATAACACTCCCCGCCTTTTCAAATTTCTGGAGACTCTTCTAGAACACAGTCACATTTCGTATTTAGAAGTTCGCTTATAGTAAATTCATTATATCTCTGAAGACACGTGACAACTCATATATGGTAAAACGATTGTGCATTAGTTGCTCCGTATATTTCCGTTTTAAACATGGCGGCTGCTCAACGCCACCGCTGATCGTTTGTGCCAACAAAACTTTGAAGGATCAATCGAGAGGAATTTGGAATGTTATTTTTTACTTCAAGTCGTCTATCTATCATGAAACTGCTGAAGCAACAGGTATTTCATCTCATTCAATGTTGTTAAGGAAACCGAAGACTCGCTTACCACTAAGCCAAGCCCATTGTTTGAAACGTCGGGCAAGAAAAGAGAGCAGCCAGCATCGATTACAGAAATGGACGACTAACAACAAACTTTTTATATAATCGAAAATCAATAAATAAATATAAAAAAAATATTATTAATATTAAAAAACCAACAATAATAATAAAAATTAAACATTTGATGTAAACACCGGAAGTAACTTACAACGGCATTCCAGACGCGACCAAGCAATAACTTGAGTGAAGAAAGCAAATGATAATAATTGGTTAACTGAGATCACGTGTCTTCAGATATACAGTGTTACCTCCGAATAACGGACAGTCACGGGACCGGAAGTTTTGTCCGTTGTTGGGAGGTGTCCGCTATTCGGGAGGACTGTCTTTTTTTTTCATTTTTTAGCTTATAGCATGTCATTTAATGAAAAATTGCCTACAATCTTAATTAAATGAAATCAAAATTAACGTGTGTACAATTTTAAGAACATCAAAGAAAAACTTTGAAAAAACTATAAAAAACACACAATAACTAAACAACAAAAATTTCACTGAGCTGATGAGGATGTAGAAACCCGAAACTGCGTCGTCCTCGGTTACCCAGCAAATTAATCTAAAATCAGCTCAGTGAAATTTTTGTTGTTTAGTTATTGTGTGTTTTTTATAGTTTTTCTTTGATGTTCTTAATCTTAATTAAATTTCTACAATAATCATCGCGATAGGAGAGAATATGACCAATTGCAAATTATTTACTGTATTCCTTTTTAAATGAGTGCTAATCCGTTTGTCTTACTTAAAATAATGACAAAATTAATTACAGTATATAGAAAATTAATTTCTAGCCATCAATTTGATGCCTTAAACGTGTCCAATCCTTAAGTTTGACCGACTTCTCTGGCTTTTTCTTGAAGGAAAACACCGCTTATAAGAATGTTCTTTGCACGAGCAAAGCGGAACCATTTTATCACCACTTCGTCGATTTTGCTTGTTTCAGTTTTACGAAACTTCAAATTCTTCGAATTCTCTTTTGAATGCACCATCCACATTTTTCTATTCTCATCTTTGTCCTTCAAAAGTTCACTTATCTGAGTTTTTCCAACTTTAAAACGTTCAGCAAGACAATGCACACTCAGCTTTTCTTTTTCAGCAACTTCAAGAACTGTGAACAGTTTTTTCTTTCAGTGCCAATCTCTTCCTTTTTGACGCCATTTTAATTCGCACTAAATTTAATCAACACGTTTATAGGATAGCTTTACGAGGGATTGATATTTACAAAGCAACTGCAGTGAAAAAAAAGGGCCTCAGATTCGTGCATTGAATCATGGGACACCGATACAATGTATCAATGTATGGGACACCGATGTAAATACAACCGATGTGTTTGTCGAAATGTTAATCGAAAACAATTTTTTTTTTTTTTTACAGTTAAAATAATTGTCCGCTATTCGGAGTGGATAACATGGAATGTCCTGCTTTAAGGGACTGGGACTCGCAATAATGTCCGCTAATTAGAGGTGTCCGCTATTCAGGGTGTCCGTTAAAGGAGGTAACACTGTATAATGAATTGACTATAGTAAGAGGTGTACCCGTAAGAAGAAAGAATGGTGAACAAGTTTTTCAAGAACTAAAGTTTACGATTCCAAATTACTTTTCTTCATTACTGGGAAACTGGAATAACTAAATTCAAAAGTAATAAGATAAGATAAATTTATTTATCTTGAAGAAACAAGGATTCCTGATTTTACTCCGCTAACAAAAAAAGTACCAATTCAAAGTAATAGAGTCGTTATCCTTGAATTTTAAGACTAATTTCGTTTGCATATTTATTTAGAATATTAATGTCAATCAATTTATTTTTATTTTTTTTTAATAATTAAAATTTAATTTCGGCTAATTATAGCTTAAGAAATTTTAGTTGATTCTCGAAAGTTCTATCTTTTTAAAGAGGCTTGATAATGGGTTTGTTCAAATTTTCCTCGGGAGGAAAAAAAAAATAGCTTCATTAGAAATACTGAGGGGAAAAACCGAAAAAGAAATTGAATAGTGGTATAAAAAGTTGTTCCTTTCGCGGATAATTGTCTCCCTTTTTACCTTCTGAACTGGTTAGCATTTTGGTTTTCCCCATTAATTATAGGGTTGTTTCATTTTTTTATTGCAGACGAGTAACTGAAATGACATCACATAACCTTCCGTCTCTTAACGAACTGTTCTAAAAAAAATCTGTCCTATGATTGGTAGAAAATAATTCCAATCTCCCCAATGAATAAGTTTTGTCACGAAAATTCATTTTATAATTAAAAATATGTTGACTTTCACGCTCTTAATTAAAGTTATTCATCTTACAAACTTTATTTTACAAATTCATTTACAAATTTTACTTTTATTTAATTCTCAAAAGTTGGGCGATTGGAGTTAAATTAATCCTAGTAGGAATCCCAAAAGAATAAAATAAGAAATAATATGTAAAATAAAAACTTAAAAAACACTTAGTTTCAATATCACTATTTTACATAAATAGATCGTTGAACAAAAATATAAAATAGAGACGTTTCGAATCGGCCATGCGAATCTTTGTCAATCTATCCATTACAATTCAAAACATTGGATTAATGTAACACTTGATCATGTGATTGGACAATCCTTTGTTGATAGAGGGGTTACTACAAATATAAAGAAGTAATATGTATATTAATAAATAATAAACTGAGATACTGTAATTCCAATAATGAAAAAGACATACACGCGTCTACAAAAATAGTAGATCCTATCCCATGACATAATTGATATGTTGTAAAACAAAAAGATTGAAACAGCAGTAAGCTAAATATAAAGTAAAGATGAATTCAAATCTATTTTACATTTACACAACAAAAATACTACCCACCCCCCCAATTTTAATCAAACTTAAATACACTGCTTACATAATTTAGGAGATATTGCGAAATGAATATAATACACCCAAAAAACAGAGGCATTTGAGTTTATTTATTAAAGAACATCATCAGAGAAGCAAATGACACGAAAATGGAAGTTGTCTGAATATGCATATGAGGGGCAGAATCCATTTAATGAGGGATTGAGCACAATGACACATGGACGGGGGTAATATTCACATGTCAAACGTGAAACATGTGTCACACAGTGACTGTTCAGTAGGATGAATGGTCACTTGAGACTGCTATAATAGCTGAACCTCCAGATTCCACCTCCACCAAAGGAAAGTCTTTCTTGCACGAAACGTGGATTCTCTCGTGTTCTACGTAGGGCACGATGATTGTCAGGCTGCAGGCTGAATCTTGACTCGTCACTGAAGAGAACCGTGGATCACTCTTTACAGATCCAAGGAAGATGCATTTCAGTCCACCTTCTGCGATTCTGGAACATTAAATCACGTTCAACAGTTAATGGAATGCTTACTCTTGGTCGCCGGGCATGCAGTCCACCGACGGAATCGATTTCGCACGATCTGAGTACATACTCGTCGCGTCGTCCAGTAGCAGCGAGAAACTGTCCCCATAGCTCAATCGCATTGTTTCATGCTATTAGCGTCAAGTAGCGATCATCTCTTGCAATGGTGGCACGTGTGCGACCCTGCCTAGTCTTCTTCGTATGTTCCAGTCTCTCTGTATCGATTCCAGAGTCTGCTAATCGCTTGGGAGTCTGGTAATTGCTTTGGGAGGTTCCAACCCCGCTGCTGCCACTGTCATCTGTGTTTGGCAGCTTCAAGATGCCCTACGACTTTCCATGCTTCAGATTCGGGTAAATCACGTTGCAGGGGCATTTTTCACTTGACACTCAACGATTCTGCCACTTGTTGTTGATCCAGGAAAGTGGAGATAATCCAGCAGTGCCAGCCTCTTTGTACAGGGTTGTGGACAAACATGCAAATTAACGTTTTGCATAACATTTGCGTATTCAGACAACTTCCATTTTCGTGTCATTTGCTTCTCTGATGATGTTCTTTAATAAAGAAACTGAAATGCCTCTGTTTTGGGTGTATTATATACATTTCTCAATACCCTCTAAATTTTGTGAGCAGTGTAATAGACCAGGCCCCCCC
>JAFIDM010012231.1:13806639-13837006 GCA_023159025.1 Thereuonema tuberculata | reverse complement strand
CTGGTACGAAATTTCCAAAAACAGCACAGTGAATCCTTTAAATGTGTACGTTTTTATGCGTATTCTTATTATAAAAAAAAAAAATTACTTAAATCCTTCTCATTATTTCCAGTTTCACAGCTGAAAATTTCCTGGGCTGAAAAGTCCGGTTTTTAACCTTTTAAATGTACGACGATATATTTCGTTAGTAATTTGGATTCAGTTTTTTACTACTAGGATTAAATTATAAATTCATGTGTAATAACTTAAAGTGGGACTATTTTCTTTTTGTGGCATTACAATTCATGAACTACTTTTTGAAATAGAGTTTTGGATGATATCTTCTGAGATATAATGACACCATCTTCCCTCTGATAACGAAATGTCGTTCCTATGATGACGCGCTTCGATGTTAGCCAATCATTTGTGACCTCCTGGTCTTGCTTTCTGGAAAGAGATAGATTGAAGACAAAAATTCTCTCCCATTACTTATGGTTGGGGAAATTAGATTTGGTCAATTGATACGAGCATTTTGTAGGAATTTAAGAAGATTAATCAGCATTTCCTGGAAAAAAATCAATAATCCTATCCCTCAATGTAACTAACAACTACAGGGTTATCCATGGATAGGACACACAACACTTACTCAATCACAGAAATATCTATTCTTTTGAAAACAAAACTATTTTAGTTTTAAATGTTATTCTTGATACTTGTCAGCTGAGAGAAGCGATGGTAAGAAACACCTCAGTTGAATGTATAAAAGAAGAAAGGAAATATAAATCATCGGTATAAAACAATTATGATTTATTTTGATTGGATTACGTTAATCGTTTTTTTTTTATTTAATTAAACAGTTGCATATTTTATCCGTGCTCTTTCCTCCATTCAAATTTCCGGGACCTGATACCTGTTATTAAAACACGATTACTAAAATGAACTGTCTACTACTTTCACATCAAAAGACTTTTTTTTTTTCCTTTCCAAAATTGAATTATAAAAATGTTTGTTTGTTTTTTCTGCCAACACCCGGGCTCTTACAAGTTAGACTTATAACACTTACTTGTTAGTGTTTAACCTATTGGCCTCAACAAGGGGCGAGAAATGTGAGCATTTAGCCTATGGCATTTTAGAGTACACCACAGGAGGCAGCTCACGCTACATCCGCAGAAACGGACGAAACACGGAAGGAGAAAGTAACATCCATGCCGACGCCGGGATTCGAACCTAGGTTCCGACACAACGACCTCACGACAGACCACCGTCTAGAAGGCTCGACCATACTGGAACGGCGAATTATAAAAATGTCAGACCAAAGATTAACAAGAAGTCCTTGAAAGAACTTAAAACTTACTTTCCTTCCGATGCTGTCATTAAAACTTCTTTTTTTTTAAGTTTCTTTGATATTTTTATTTATTTATTTTTTTAAGTCGTGAAAACAACAAAAAATTATTAAATAAAAGTCTTCCATTACGTCATCATCTTCTTCATCTTCTGAATACAAATAACAGAAAAAAAATATTTCCAAAGAAAAATGAATTTAATCCGCTTCATTTTCTTTAAATCCTTGAATGTGCAAGGCAAGCTTCAAAAAGACCCCTACAGCTGTTGAGAACTTATTAAGAGGGAGAACATACACACACCCTGAATGATTTGGTAAGCCTTGCTTTCCTAGGAAATTTAGCTAATAAAATGAGAAGAAATAAACGTTTAATTCGACTCCATTCATATTTTCTTTCTTCCTCTGTTTGTGATTGTTACTGCAATTGAGATCCGAATTCAATCTAATTTCTTCTCCGCTGCACGGAGTGAGCTCTGGTTACTTCTAAATAAACTCTTACTGCAATCGCTGTGTTCCATTGCATCAGCCTCAGCGAAGAAATCACTTGAGGTGTTATTAGAACCGACTTTTCCTTGTCATTCTACCAGTTTTTATCGCTTTGTAACGCCCCAACAATCAACACGACCTTCTGTGAAGGGAACGACAGAATTCCTCGAAACGACAACGAAACCACGACTCCAAGTAAGAACAGGAAAAGTACCGTTCGTGTACAAACGTCCGAATACTGTACCTGATGCTCTTTCCATTTTATAGTGGACACCTACTCCAAAAATTTTTATTATTCTAGGATATATATTCAGTTTTAATCACTTGAGGTGACATAGTCTTATTTAGACTTAGCATCAGAAGGTTGATCGCTTTGTGCTCGTACACCATATTAAGCTGGGAATGTAAGGTCGTACTTGAACGGACATTGTAATTGTGAATAATTATAAATTTGTGATTGTGTGGATGATCGTAGGTTTCCATCTGTAATTCAGAAAAAAATATTACATTAAAATATTTCTGCAATAATTATGTATAGCGTAAAGACAGCATTTACACTTTTCTTCAACAGATTGTGCTTAGAAGACGAAACTGAACAGTTATTTATTAAATACTAGCGAAATTCCAGTTCTTCGTACGGGTTACAATGATGCGGATGAGAAAGAAGTTGAAATCACTTCGAAATTTTCCCAGTTCGTACAAAAATCACGTGACAGGTACAAAATAATGTTATGTTTGAATTTTGTAATTCGATAAACTCTAGATATGAAATTAATATCGAGATCGAATAATATAAGACTTACCAACCCGTTCTTATCTTCTCCCTATCACGGCAAACCTTCCCCAATTCATAAAAACTCAAGTATTCATTACAAATCTATATCCCAAAAACCCTGTAGAAGCATCCTTCAGCAATGTTTGCCCATCCCCTCACCGCCCTCTCATTTACACTCCATGCTTCTAGTTTTTGCCTCTAGATTAGTACGTGACGTTATTATGCAGAACAATATTTTATTTTCAATTGTCGCCTTCAGGCGATCAGGCTAATCTGTTGCATTATTACACACAATAATATTTTAGTTCTAATTATTGAACAACAATATTCTTGTAGTTCCATTTGTCGTCTTCAGATACATACGTGGCGCTTTCAAGATCCCCTCCCCTCCCCGGCTCACACCCCTTAGGACACCAGTATCAAAAATTCGTCGACTATGGGTCGTGTTGATTTTGACAAAGAACACTCATGTCAAATTTCGTGTTTCTAACTGAAACCGTTTCCGAGATATGCATAACCTTCAAGAACTCCCCCCCCCCCACACACACTCATTTACAACCTATAGGAGTGGTATTTTTAAAAATCCTTTATCAGTGAGCGCCTACGTCATAAGGGGAAACCCATCCCGAAAATTTCAAGTTCCTAGGTTCAGTGGTTTTGGTTGTGCGTTGATGAGTGAGTGAGTCAGTGGATTTTGGCTTTTAATTATTATTTTTATTTTTTTTCTAGTGACTATTGTGAAAGAAATTAGTGATTTTTTGGAAATATGCATGGTATTTTAATGCTGAGATGGCAAGATCTGATGTAGATGATCTGATCCAAATGGCTCTACATTTTAGAAACATTCGTTTGCTACAATGATAGCCACAATAATGGAAAAACTTAAGACATTGGCGATGTTTAGAATTCAGAATGAATGTAAGAAATTGAAAATCTTACGGATTTCAGTATATATTGGGTTTGTGTGAGTAAACTGGTTTCCTGATGCTTATTATTTATTTACTTAATTATTTATTTTTGATAGAGGGCTGGGTTGTCTCTGTAGCAACGTTTGGAAATAGATTTAGGTTTAAAAAAAAATATTCGATCCTTAACGACTGAAATTCGTTGACTTTGTATCCAAATGGGTGGAGTGCTACCCGGAAACAGGAAATGGACTAATATACTGTATTACGTTGTGATTTTTAATTTCAATCAAAACAGTTAAAATTCTGAATGTTAAATAATTTCCTTTGTTAAAAAAAAAAAAAAAAAAATCTTCGGTTTTAGTCGATTTTTTAAGAAGTCTCATGAAAATAAAAATTTTCTTTAGTTCTGCCATTGTGCCAATGCACTTCCATAGTTGAGTTAAAAATTTGAATGTATCTGCTTTCACGAAAGAAAATCATACAGATTATGACCTGTAGACTGCACCCACTTATGAAATAAAACCAGAAAAAAAATGACTGGGTAATATTTAGACATTCACAAATGAAAATTTGAGTATTTCTTTTATGTCTACAAAATGATGAAAAAGGACGGGAAGATATAAAACATTAAAAATTAAGCATATTAATATTTTAAAAAGTAAGAAGACAAATAAAAATAATATAGTTTTTCGACACTTTTATTCATTGCTGTGTATTGTTGGTAAAACCTTTGTACTAAGTATAGACTTTAAGAAAGACTTAAGTATTTTTTTTTTCATTCGAAACTCAAACATCCTTTCCGGGTATTAATATGAATCATTTTATGGGATTTGTGAAAACGAATCTTAACCTCGATCAAGGAGCCAGGAACGAAGATGTTTACATAAACAATTTTTATGTTCATTTTCTGAGTGCCATCAACAGCAGAACGGCGTAAATGTTATATAAATTATATTTATATAATTTCTGCAGGTGTTTAAATATCACATAATTCGAGCCCTTTTATTTTTCTTTTGTGAAATAAAAAGTAATGCAGTTCAGACGTCATTGGTCGGTCAAGTCATGCCCAGATAAGTCACAGTCTTAGTGAATGATGCTATTAGGTTGTTCTGCATTGTTGATTTTTAAGAGCACGTGCCTATTAGCTGTCGAGATAATTTTAGAATATGCTCTAAAAAGGGGGAAAAAAAAAAAAAAAGCAATGTTAGATATTAGAATTTTATCCTTGAATTTTTTTTTTTTTTGAGACTCAGAAAGACGGTTAATAAGTAAGCAATTTTATTTTTTGTTGGCTAAACTTTTTTTTCCCCTCCTATGTGAACGCTTTGAACCAGAAAGATCTCGAATTTCTGGGAATTTGTGATTCGTGTGAAATCCCTTGAATTTTATCAAAACAGCCAAAGTCCTTTCCTTGATCAGCTGTTACAAATCCTACGCAATTTTACGTACTTATTAATTTAAGATCACAGATGATAATTGCGAAAGATCAGGCTTCTTTCATTAGACAGGGGTTTTGGGTTGGCCAATATTTCGTAGGGAAAAACCAACTTTTGATTAAAAAAAAAATCATTGATTTTTTTTTTTATTCATTGTTTTATATATTTAATTACATTTAATTTCGATAATTATGAACCAGTGAGAATAAAATTAGCTTCCATAATTATAAAACTTCTAGCCCTGATTTATGTATATTTTGACAGGAAGTTCCTGAAGCTTAGCCTGTAATAATTCCGTATAGTCATTATCTTCAATAAAAATTAACGTGCATGTGATTAATTAAGAAACATCACATCAAAATGCACAATAATAAAAAATTTGCACCACTTTCGGTAGCCGAGGTGTGGTCCTTAATCGTTGCACGCACTCTTGAGCTTATCACCGAGGGTAAATCTGGCTGACGAGTTCTAATAAAGCAGAAACAGCCGTCCCAGATTCCCGTGTGAACGCTCAGGGTGCAAATCTTTTATTACTGTGCAATTTGATTTGATGTTTCTTCATAATCTTTAATTTTGAAGAAAATGCTTCACAAAATAGTTAATGGTTTTAAAAGATGTTTCAATTTACGGAACTTTATATTCCCATTTGAAGTTCAATTGAAAAATTAGCTCTGTTTTTTTTTTTTTAAGATTTGGAGACGGGTTGATAAGCTATTGCAAATACTAATCGGATGTAGTCACTTAGAAATAGCATTTCATATTTCACGAAGATTTCACTGGTTAAAAGTTTTTAAGGGGTCTTTTCTAATTTTAAGAACTTGCCTCAAAATATGCACGTTATTGTACGAGAAATGAAAATGTTCATTGGTAATTTAAGAGTGAGATGAAACAAAGTCGAACATGGAGATCATATAACTCCGTCTATTATGTTTTGATTTTAAATTATTTAATAAAGATAATACATTATCAATATCAGCTATCCTAAATAAACATAAAATGATAATTTATTTAGCCTATTTTGTAAGGAAGGGAGGTTCATAAAAAATCAGTCAATATATGTATGTGTGTGTTACTTTTGAACCTCTGGATAGGTCTTCTTGAAACATGATATACGTATTCATGGGCTAGAGACGAACTAAGTTCTATATTTGAAATATTGTCCAAGTGAATTCTTATTCAGATTTTTGCACCAGAAGGCGATAAAAATGCCCAAAGAAAGGTATTAGAACAAATCACCCATATCTAACAGTGAATGTTGATCCTTAAAGATTATTTCGGAACTGTTCTTTAGAACGGTTAAAATCGGCTTTAGACAATTCAAACAAATGAAGATTATAATTATTTTTTTTTTTTTTCTTCAGAAAATGGAAAAGTTCTGCTGTTTATTTTCAGCCGACATTGTAATTTAAAAATAAATATAGATTGTTAGTATTAAAAATGTAATTTATCTATTTATTCCTGTTCATTAGACTGATTTACAAACGCTATAATCTGCTTTTTAAAATAGAAAAATCTTTTGTTAAACCAAAGTAACAACAAAGAAACTATGGATTAGTTAGTTCTGGGTTGTATTGTTAAGGTGATTGGTTAACTGTTCAGTGAATTGACACAATTAATTCCAGACATAATTCTTTAGTTTTCTGCTTTGCTTGTTGTATACTATACAAAATGAATGACAAAACCACATTCTTAGCTTTTTACCGCCAAATATTTGCAAATTATTTATGAGATTTTCTCTGTGGGAACAAAAATTTCTCAGAATCCTTTATTGTGGATAGAATTTTTTCTGTTCTCTTTTCCAATTGGGGATTTCCAGGCAGGATTTAGACAGTTTGAAGAATGATTCTTGAATTTCATATTTTAATTTGAATATTTCTTTTTTGAAACTGTTTTACTTAAACGTCTTTTCGTGATTAATTTCATTCATCCGTCTGTCCGTATAGACAACCGATTTCTATGAAACTTGATTTGCAGTAGAAGATCTACAATTTTTTCGATTATCTCAAATCGGATGAAAATTAAAGGCGTTTTTGAAAGCCCTTAATGTAATCTTTAAGACATAAAATCACTCTTATTAAAAGAAAAAGAAAAAAAAATAGAGCCAGCTTATTGATTTTTGTTGTTGTTGTTGTTTTGTTTACTTAACCAATTTTTTTCATACTTTTTTAATGAACTTTATGGTAAATAAGATCATCTTTATCAGTAAATAAGATACGGTGTTCAGAAATGATGTTTTATTCTTGGCTGTTAAGGAAAATGAAAATTTGACAACAGTATGAAAGTAGTCGCTTGTACAGGCAACCGTCACTTGTGCCACCTATTGACGAAAAGCGAAAATGCTTTATTTATATTATTGGCAAAATGTTTGCTAGTTCTAATGTCACAGCCTTTTCTGCTAAATTGTAGATGTAAACATCTTACTGTATCATCGATGACAATCAAATGTTTATTTAATTGTTTCGTTGCACCCAGGAGAAGACAAGTGATCAGGTCATGACCACAAAAGGTTAACAACTGAAGGCGCCAATTTTTTTGTAGATTCATTGTAGTTGTCGTTGATTCACCAGGACCAACGATTTTGAATATAAGTGAATAGTTCATAAAATACTATTTTAACTTTTGACATCATTGTCGGGCTTTATATTGCTTAGTGGTATAAGAATAGTCTAAATTGCAAAAGATTGATTGAAATCTTTGCTTCGCGAAACTCGAAGGGCTAACTGTGAATTTTGCCTGTTCGATATAACTATACATTCAAAATTCCCTGTAAAAACTTTAAAGGTAGGTGAGAAATACAAAAACAAACCGTATTCATAGTGGAGCGTTTGTCCGCAAACGCTATCCGAATTCAGAAATAAAAGACAACAAGTAAGGTAGACAACATGTTTATTAGCCAAATGTTTACAATATAACAGTAAGGTCGATCGTTGCCGACCACAATCATGCCTATTTCCGTCGAATGATCCAGTTTCTTATAATCTCTGGTGCAAAAGCGCAAACTTTTGATGATTAGCCATCTGTTGGGTAGCCGTTCACGATATAATCGTACAGCAGCTCGTCCTTTTCCGTTCACTGTCCCATAGGCTAGGTGCATGTCTGCCCTCTCAGCATCAGTGAAACGATACATCCTAAAGACGTTGACTTTGTAAAACTCAAATGACGATGGCTCACACTGTTCAACTAATGTGCCCAACAGCGCCCTCTAGCATGTACGGGTGGCGTTTGTGATATACGTTCCAATATGAATACGATTTGTTTTTGTATTCCTGACCTACCTTTAAAGTATGTACAGGTAATTTTGAATTACCCTGTATGTATTAGCTTCAACTGAAAAAGAAATCGTCATTCATTTCAAAGCAAAAGTAAAAGATCAGTTTGTAATAGAAAACAAAAATGAAATAGACTTTCCTCTTTTTAAAGCTTGCATTTTTGATTATTTGTTTATTTATTTTTTAATCATGAAAATAATACTAAAGCTACCCGCACACGAGGGAGCTTTTTCTGTGCAACTCGAGGAAATTGAGGTGCACAGAAAAAGCTGCATGTGACTATCAGTGCGCAAACGATGCAACATTGTTAGCGCCGCCGTGCGGACAACAAACGAAGCACACTACGAATTTGAATGACATCACTGGACATGACGTCAAGGATACTGCTGTGATATCGTTCCAAAACTAAATATTTGTGATTTATTTTAAACATATGAGAAATATTTTTATAATATTATTAGCCGGTATGTAATCGCAGTTGATGGCAATAATGCGATTCACGAATAACAACGACCAACAGCCAATAATAATCCATTGCTCACTGAAACAATGACGTCACGTGGCAGTTTCCGGAAATGGTGAATGAGCGATACTCCGCTTGCGATGTGAAATATTCAAAAAAACGAGGTTTTTGAAACGTTCTGATACATTCTGCCGCATTAAATTACTGCATTTACATATAAACTGTGTTTATGTGTGAAAGAAACTCGAAATAATCTGATATTTTTCTGTATTCGCGATTCGCCCATCTGAAGCGAAGGAAATCTGTTTCGACGCCATGTTTCTTCCTTGAGCATGACGTCACGCCTGACGTATAAAAACGCTGCACTGTGATTGGGTAATTCCATGCAACTTTCCGTGGTGCACCGCCGTTCTGTGAAGCTTTTTTTCCATGCAACTTGGCCCATGAGCTCAAAAAACCGCTCTAGGCATCAAGTTGCACATGCAACTCGGCCAAAAGCTCCCTCGTGTGCGGGCTACTTTACATTTAGCATTTTTCCGCTTTTGAAAAAAAAAAAAAATCTATTTTTTTATTATTTACTTAAATTGTTAAGTCCGATTAATTTGAATTACTATAACACGAACAGATAGTTAAGAGGTTACTGTTTGTTTAAGGCATCGATGAGAATCTATTGTTTTAGTTGTAATGTGTTTCAATGAGAATTTACGTGACCTTTACGCTCGTATTTCTCGACAAAAACCCATACGGAAAATAATTGTAAATATAAAAGTTAGATTTCCTCTTGCCCTTAAATATGCAAGCCAACTTTCAAACCGATCTATCCAGCGGTTCAACAATCCTCAACACACACATGCAGACTGACTGATTTAATAACACTCAATTTACTAGAAAAATAAACTTCAAATCTGAAAAAAATTTGTTAGTTTTTTTGTTTTACAGCATTCTGAAATAGCTTCCTGCAAAACCTGTTTCAATACTTTGGTTTAAAACTAGAAGTTAGATTCCTATTTTGAATAGCCGCCTTTTCATTCGCTGTACATCATAATGTAATTTGAAATCGATTACATTATTAGCATTGCAAAATGGCGGAATTGATTTTGCGGTTCGTGGTGGCGCTGTTGTGTGAATTTTCTCCCCACAGTTAACGTTTAAGCAACAAATTTTCAAATAAATTACTCGTTTTAATATCGAAGATTCACATCCTTTAGTTCTCTTTAAAAGTCATTCGTGATGCGTTGAATTTAATCTCCATCTTTTTCACGTCAAACGAGATCTAGAAATGTCATTAGTGTCGGATTTGTTCGTTCATTAACAGTTGGTTACCATGGAGATGATCTACTGATTGCGGAATACCGAAGATGTTGTTTATAGCGTTTTTATCGGGTGTTTTATCGCGGTGTCTTTCTTTCGTCGACCGATGCTTTTAGGGAGCTCATTTTGTGGTGAGGTCGCATAACTGTCGAGCCATTGGCATTCCGGGCATTGTCAGATGACAAGCGAGTTCTCCTTCGGACGTGGTTCCATAAATAAACCAACCACAAGTGTTTATAAGGATTCATAATGGAAGTAATAAATTAATTTCAACTTTAATACTTACTATCAATAAGTATATCGTGCATTTCGTACATATACTAGCCGGATAGCAACATAGAATTTGTAAGTTACCAATTCAAAAACCATATTTCTGTTTCGGCAAGGATAATCAAGCTTAGATCATCAGCGGCATCTGATGTTATTTGAAGAATTTAGACTAAAACGCAACATTCAAGGATGTTGCTCTTTTTATTTTTTTTTTATTTCCAGGTTTCACAATGTCTTTGACATCTTCCTGTACCCATTTTATGCCTGTATCACCCTTCTCCATTCCTCTCTATCTTCCCAAGCCCCATCTTCTAATCTTTCTTTCATAACTTCATTTATTCCTTGCATCCATGTCAGTTTTGGTCTTCCTCTCTTCCTTTTTCCTGTTGGTATCCATTCATGTATCTTCTTCGGCAATCTTTCTTCTTTCATCCTCTTCATAAGACCAAACCATCTTAATTATGTATTTTTACAACCTCTACAAGGGATCCTTATAATTTCATTTTTTCTTTTACGACTGTATTTCTAATTTTGTCCCTCCTTGAAATTCTTGCCGATCTCCGCGAGAAATCCATTTCTGTTGACTGTAATTTTGCCTTCGTTCCTGATTTTATGTGCCATGTCTCTGAACCACATGTTATTGTGCTTTTAACAATTGTATTATATAGATATGTGTGTGTGTTTTTGTTTTTACTGTAATATCTTTATCCCATAAAATACTGTTTAATTTTGATATTGCTGATCTTCCTTTGTTAATTCTGTCGTTTATATCATCTTCATGATTTCCGTTTTTATTTATTTTGACTCCTAAATATGGGTATTCAGTGCAATGATTTATAATTCCTTTTCCATTTTCCAAAATGAGATCTTTTGAAGGTGCACCTATTGCCATATAGTTTGTTTTCTTCGGATTAATATTTAGACCCCATTTCTAATATTCCTCTATCAATTTCCTTGCCATGTATTCTATGTCTTCATAATCTTCTGCGATCACCAATTGGTCATCAGCAAATAATAGTGTATAAATGGTTTCATCTGTTAATAACAATCCCATCTGTGAGCATTTCTTTTTCCAAGTGGTTAGGGCATTTTGGAGAAATATTTTAAATAAAATAGGGGATGTAGAACATCCTTGCCGCAGTCCTTTAGTTACAAAAATGATTGTTTATAATCTACTCATTACAATTCAACCTTCTTTTATACAGATTTTAAATTCACTAAATACTTAAATACTACTTCACTTTGGCTTCTCCTCGGCAATATTTCGTTTTAATTAAAAAACTTTTTTTAATTCGTTTTTTAGTGTTTAGGAATGGCTGTATTATGGCTAGACAAAGTTTTTTAATTAAAACGAAATATTGCCGAGGAGAAGCCAAAGTGAAGTAGTAATTAAGTGTTTATTATGTCATTAACGGCATTTTAAGAAGTATTAAATACTTAAATAATTAAAAGGAGCATATTCCTTAATATTGGTTAATAAAGTATTAATAAATTACCGTATATGGTCTAATAGAGGCCCCCGGCGTTTATTTGCAAAACTAGCCTCGGCTCCCGGCGCCTAATAGAGACCGGCTGCTATATTAGAGGCCGGCCATTATTAACAAAAACCTTCAGAACGCAATATTTCTGCACATAAATTCCTGCTAATATTACGAATAGCTACTTTTATTTGAATTTCACTTGCTACATAAGACTGTAAAAGATAAATGACAATGTCTTTCTGTACCTTTCGCCGCTATTCGTCGTCCGAATCTGCAATGACGGGCGGCCGCCTCACCGGATGTTTCTTTGGCGTATTCCATCGCGCGAATGTTAACGGCAATGTCAAATGACCGTTTCGGCGGCATTTTGTAATGCAATGAACCCTAATGTATTATGCACGACTATAAAGATACGGATGCTTACACTAGTACCGGTAGGCAAATATCTAAGACCCGGCTACTATTTGGCCGTGTCCCCTCTGCAGCCCGGCGCTTATTAGAGACCGGCGACAATAAGAGACTCGGCGTTTATTGGAGCATATACGGTAATCTTAATTTTAACAAATACGAGGCGTGTTTTTTAAGTAAGGTCCGTTTTGTTGTAGACACTAGTAGTTCGCGCGCATATCGCAACGAGCGCGTGCGTTGTGTACCGGCATGCTTCGGGAACAACTGTGCTCAGTTTCAGCTCTGTAGCTAACCTGTACGATTCTGTTCTGTGCTTTCAATATGTTTAAGACTATCAACTCGCCCGCCGCGTGTGAGGTTCGGTCAGTAATACGGTTTTGTCAGCAAGGAACCTGTCTGCGCAGAAATTCATCGACAGATTTGCGAAGTGTAGGGTGTTACTGTTATGAGTGAAAGCAAAGTGTGTAAGTGGGTACGACAATTCAAAGATGGCCGTGACAACGTCCATCATGAGGACCGCTCCGGTCGCTCTTTTTTGATTACAGATGATTTGGTGGCTTCAGTTGAAGCGAAGATTCGTGAGAACAGGCGCTTCCCACGACAGGTCTCTCAAACGAATTTCCTGACGTGTCGAGATCAGTGCTTTACAACATTGTTTCTGAACACCTAAAGTTTAGGAAACTGTTGGGTCCCGAAACTCCTAACAGAGGACCACAAAAACCACCCTAAAACTTCCGGGAAGTTTTAGACCACCCACCCTACAGTCCTGATCTTGCGCCGAGCGATTACCATCTGTTCCTCCACCTCAAACATCACCTCAGTGGCAACCATTACAATGATGACGACGACGTGAAAACGGCAGTGAACTCTTGGTTATCCGAGCAGGCGGCAAGTTTCTATGAAGAGGGTATTTTAAAATTGGTTAAGAGGTATGATAAGTGTTTGAACAAACTTGGCAACTATGTCGAAAAATAGAGTGAAGTATGTACTTTCTGAAAATAAATTTACTTTTTTTGAAATAACCTTTCGTTGTGTACTTATGTTCAAACGGACAATTACTTAAAAAACACGCCTCGTATGTACAGGATGATTCAAACCGAAACGTCGTAACGTCAGCACAGCTTTCTGGAGTCATTACATCAGAAAGTCTTTTCTACAACTAATTTCATACTTAAACTTTAAACCGGAAACATCAGTGATCCAATCTTAAATTAGACAATCCCGTCGTACTGCAGACTGTTTCTCCAATTGCTGCATTATAGAGCGAGGACTTGCAAGGAAACTGGAGGCATACAGACTGTACATTTGCTATTTTGATATTTCTTGTGATTTTACTGAAATTAAGGTCTGTTTTTATGTTTTTATTGGTTCCTTCCTTTAAACTTCGACAGCTCCATTCCTTCACGAATCGTAATATACTGATCTAGATTTTCCGACTTATAATTTCCTCCAGAAAGCTGTGTTTGAAGTCACGATGTTTCGTTTTTAATCGCCCTCTGTACAGCGGAAAATAATAGTAGAATCAAACTTCAATGCGACCTTTATCAGATAATGCGACATTTAAAGGAGCATTGCGTCTGATTAAAAAGAAAAGTATTTTAATCAGTATATTTCACAAGTCCTTGTGTATGAATTTGAGACATGGGCATTGTCTAAGAAAACAAATGAAATTAGAAAATGCACAAAGTATGGAAAGATGTATGTTAAAAATTACAAGATATGAGTGCAGACGAAATATTTTGAATGAGACTACTGATGAATGTAAACTCTGTGAAAAGGAATGAACAGGACACGTAGGAAGATGAAATAATCATAGATGAACAAGGATTCTGAGAAAGGAAGGTCATGTAGAGTAGGCCTATATCTATACAGAGAGAATGAGTAATGATAGATTTTATATTATTCTAATACGAAGATACGTAAAACGTACTATTAAGCCCATTGCACATGGATCCGAAAATCGGTCGTTCGGATCCATGTGTAATGAGCTTAAGGGGAGCGTTTGAGACCAAAATTATCATATTGAAATGAAAAAAAGGTAAGGTGAATAAAGGTGTTTTCAATATGTGGATTTTCGACTGAACCATCCTATACGTAAATTGTGTTCCAAACACCCTCATTCACCTTACCTTTTTTCATTTCAATGTGATAATTTTGGTCTCAAACGCTCCCCTTAAGCCCATTACACATGGATCCAACCGACCGATTTTCGGATCCATGTGCAATGGGCTTTAGTTTTATCCTCAAAAGAATGCTATAAAAGTACTTTTTTATTTGATTATTCAGTAGAAAACGCTGTTTTGTTTCCAATCAAATCTACATAATTTTAAATAATTCTTGTTACAAAACTAACACTAGAGACTTTAATATTAACTCTAGACAGTTGCTTCGCTCCGGAAGCTTTTCATATATGTAGCAGTTAATGAATGAAAAACATTTTATTTATTCAAAAACCAAATTACTTCAAAGTAAACTAAACTTACAACTACAACGAAAAATATAGTAAAGTTTAGCTTCTAACAAATACATGCAATACATTATTTATAATTCTAAACAATTTTTCTATTTACAATATTTTGTGTTACATCCTGAAGTATTTTCGTTATCTAAAAGACACTGATGAGTTGACCATGCAACAATACTCCTGTTGCC
This sequence comes from Thereuonema tuberculata, assembly GCA_023159025.1. Lineage (NCBI taxonomy): Eukaryota > Metazoa > Arthropoda > Chilopoda > Scutigeromorpha > Scutigeridae > Thereuonema > Thereuonema tuberculata. The sequence goes on along the minus strand of JAFIDM010012231.1, from coordinate 13,822,226 downwards.
TAGCAACGTTTCCAATGTTGCGGACATAAGAATGCGCGAGCGCACACGCAGTTTTTTAGTCTTCTGATCTAGATTAGCAGACTAATATTCCCGTTTTGTCTGTCCGTCTGTGAACAAGTATCATTAAAATCTCATTAAATTTTAATGATTAAATTGTTATGATTGCACAAAAATCATAACAATCGCAACAATTGCGTCTTTTGCATTCGCAACAATCACATTTATAGGAAATTAAAGCAATATCAATGATCAGAAGACGTTGCGAAGCATTGTGATTGGTTTACTAATCGCTTTCCCTACCTTGTTTTTAATAATATAGAATTGCTAACAACAAATGCATGTATTGTTATAAGAAAGAAGTTTATGAATAAAATATCCAATACTATCTTCTGTTTCACTAAGATGTCGGAGGAATGTACAGTCGAACCTCCATATATCGAAGTAGCAAATTGCCAGAAAAAAATTCGATATATAGAAATTTCGATATATAGAATTTTATTATAATTACTCCTAAAACATTAAAATTAAAGCTAATTTTCATATACGAAACTCAATTTCTATTTTATATGCGAATCACGTTAAATGAAAGTTAATACAGATAATTAAAAAATGAATTAATATGAAAGATTTATTGAGTACTACATACCTTTAAAAAAAAACAATAATCCAGACAGAGGTTACAATGATCATATTTACATTTTTTTTAAAAAAAACTTCGAATATCTTTCTGAACAGCCAGTTTTGCGGAAAGTTCATCAAAGAAATGTTAACTTTTATTCAGTCCACTAAAAACTTCATAGGAACATTTTCCGCGAATTGAAGTCCACTACGTATTGTTTCAAACGCTTTTCGCATTTCTTTTTCCGATGGCTTGGAGATGTTTTCAGATTCATTCACTTCCTCTGGTTCTTCGACTTCTTTTTCAGTTTCATGAAACGAACTCAGTATGTCTTCGTCTGTAGGATAATCAGCAACGACATTCCGATTTTTTATAATAGTCGACACTGTGCTTGCGGGAATACCGAATTTAGCTAAAATGTCTTTTTTGCGGATTCCGCTATCTACATTCTTCAGCAATTCAACTTTATCCACACTTTTATCCCAATAAGTCTTGAAAAAAAATTTCGATATATAGAGATTTTTTCGATATATAGAAACAGTTTTTCTATGTAATGAACATTGAAATTTGCTAAGAGTTCGATATATAGAAAATTTCGATATGGGGAAGTTCGATATATGGAGGTTCGACTGTACGTTTTTGTATGATTCCGCCAACAAAATAGTTCTAATTCAGATCTTAAAATGGAGTTTTTACTTAGGATGTACGTGATTCATTCGTACTTTTATGCAGAACCTGAAGTCGACTTTCGTTTCATTGATTATTAATAATGAAATTTTCAATTTCTTTTCTGCCAATAATAGGACGAGAAACTTTAGAACCGGTTAACTTAGAAGGCGGAAGGATATATGATATCATTTAAGTAAACAGACTGATTTCCTTACAATATTAATTCCTTAACACTTGTTTACAAGAGAGTCAGACAATCTAATTTGTATAAACATGATATCCTTTATACGGATCTTAACCAGATTTTTTAAATTTAAAGATAAAAAGTTTTGCTAAAACGAATGCTGCTAATAAAAGTTCAAATACGATAGTTTCAATTTTGTAAGAATTAAAGAGAAATAAAAAGAAAATAAAAAATACCAAAAATTAGTAAACAAAATAAATAAACTCAAAAATTATTTATTATTATTTTTGATCATTGATTTTCGTTTAACTTGAAACGGGGAGGATTTAATTAGTCGTATTGAGCTGAATGATTAATTGAATTGCTCTTTTTCCATTCTTAAACTACATCCGATGTGTTGAAATGGTCTCTTGAAGGATCTCAAAGTGCATTTGGCAGATTTCTTTCTTGATTTCTCTGGAGGGGTTGGCGAGAGTCATTCAGCTTCGATCGTTGTCATGGCAACTAAAGCGTCATCCCCCTCTGAACGAGCGAGGCTTAGAATTGCCCACTCAGCCACACTTCTTTAGAGGTTTACAATTAATATAGATGATCAGCATCATAACCGAATCAATATCATTCCGTCTTTGAATAATTCTACCATTTTTTTTTCTCTCTTTTTATCTGGACTAAAACATAGAAAATGACAAATAATATCGGGGGGGGGGGGGGGATGTTACCAAAGTGTGAAATATAAAATTATCATTTTTTTTTCTAATAAATTCAAAGAAATGGGCGCTTGTTAAAATTCGCATATTATAAAGCTTTAGAATTCCTACTTAGTTAAGTAAAATTTCTAAAATGTTAATGAAATGTTCGAGTTTTGATTAGAAAAATGATAGTAGTTTATTAAGATACCGAAATGTGAATAATCTAACTTTTTAAAAAAAACTGAAAGTGATTGTCTTTGTCTATTGTAAAGAAATAGAATATTTTTTATAATAATTTTTAAGTGCGTTGAAAGTTAATAAGATACAATGTCCAAGCCGACGCACCTGTTTAAACTAACTCACTTAATTTACTACATAATAAAAGGAATTATAACTTATTTTAAAAAACTATTTACAATTAAAATTAATTTTTAATGTAAACTTTTTTAATTGTAAATAGTTTTTTAAAATAAGTTATAATTCCTTTTATTATGTATTAAATTAAGTGAGTTAGTTTAAACAGGTGCGTCGGCTTGGACATTGTACCGTATTAGAATATTTTTTATTGTTTGAAGTTTTTTAAATCATTATCGTTAATGAATTAAGCAATACATATGAATCTGTCTGTTTTGATATTAAAGTTCAAATTTGAATTTCATTGATAGGATTAATATTATAAACAACGTGGGAACCCATCTAAGATGTTAACAGTGATTCTAGAATGATCTTCGTATTTTAGGGTCTTAGTTAGCTTAGGTTATATTTTTGCAAGTCAGTAATAGATAGAATTTTATAAAAGTTGTCGAATTCAGTGTTGGAATTTTTACACTACGAGATGTAAGAAAGGAAAGAAAAAAATCAAATTTCTTAATTTTCTATCATATCCTACATATCCTACAAGTGTATCTCATTGAGATCGGATATGGTGACGTCATTTCTCAACATTACCTGTGTTGATTTGAAACTGAGTGATCCGAACATATATTAACAGCTAACCTCAGTTCACTTAAATTAGTATCGTCAGCTACGACCAAACTCTGATTAAATATGTGTCGACCGCGAAAACATTTAAATTTGGCCAAATATGTCGTGAATTCACATCAACGGAAACAAAGTGATGCAAAAAGGTGTTGAGAGAAGTTGGTAACAAAGTGTGAATTTGTGAATATTTGAAGTTAAAAAAGAAATATCTGACTTGAAAATATTGCCTGCAATTAGTTATTGAGACACGAAAATAAATAGAAATGTTTGCAAGTGATATGAACAGCATCATTTAAACGAAAGGGAACAGTTAACAATTGAAACGTTACTGTTAAAAGTGGCAGAGGTTACAACGTGTAACACAATATTATTGTAACAATAAACAAGTAACATGAAAGTATGATATTGTTACTCTTAAAAAAGAAGTATTGAATTGAAGCCTTAATTCGGTACGAATGTATAGAAGACATGGTTAATTTATTTCTTCTAAAGTAAAATTATAGAGAAATAAATACTGGTTTTAGCAATGCAGCCATTAACAGACATCTGTAATCCAGTAAAAACGTCCAGTGATTTGTGTTAGAATTTTTTCCGTTCATTGAACTTGGCTACCAGGCAATGGAACATGATGGGCTTCAGAAGAACGAAAGAACGCCTATTTAGCCGAATAACGGATTTGAGGGATTCTAAGTAAAGCACCAAAGTTACCGAGAAAATCTACAACTAATTAATAAGTCCCCTTAAGTAAAAGAAATAATAAACATTAAAAGAATATTCAAGGAATCGATCCTGACGTGAAAAAGATTAAAAAAGATATTCGTAGAACTTTTAATCTATAATTTTAGGAAAAAAGTATTTAACTTAATCAAATCAAGAACTTAGTGATATTAGTTTCCCTGAAGCAATTTATTTATTCTTAAGAGATTAAGGAACTAAGACTAGTCAATCAAGATTAAATTGTAAATGTCATATTGTATCCAGAATATATTAAGTTTTATTGATTCAAGATCATGAGCTCGTATTAATTTATTTCAACTGAAGTTTACTCTTTTACTTAGTTCAATCCTTAAACAGCTACAAGTAAACATTCTTCCGTGTGGAGAAGTAAACACATTACGTTAAATTACTGAATAACTTAAGCTTCATTTTAAGCTACTTGGAAGATTTGAGCTCTATACAGTACTATCTGAATTCACTCTTTAGGCTGATAGAAATAACACTAATACTGTCCGTTTTTATTTACGAGAACCTTCAGGGCTTATACGCATGCGTCAGGTCTCCTTCGATTTCATTAAATTTGGGGTGAGGAGAAATAAAGAGAGGATATTTACTTTTTATCAGTGTTAGTTTACTAGTAGCTGCGTTCTATTTTTGCGCTTTTCGGGAAAGAATTATGGAAAGAATAAATACTACTGCAAAAATACTCCTCCGTTATTTTTTTCTTAAAAGCAAAAATGTCCAAAAGAATTTCTTAGAAAAGTGCCCATCTAAGCGTATCACCCCTCTGCGGAGTAAAATCGTCCGCCAGTGGTGGGTCTGTTTTTCGAAAACGAACAGTACACGTATCATTTGTTGTTGGTAATCATGGTGTTAAGACCCAGCGCAGTTTTTTTTTTTTTTTTTTTTTAAATTCCAGATCTTTATTACAGGATATCTGTACATATTCCAAATCTTTTGTAATCTTTTGAACCAAATAAACTGACAGATGGTCGTGAAGTTAGTTGTTAGCATCCGGAGTCCTTCGCTACCTTAATAAATCCGTTTGTCTCTTAGCTTTCTTAAGGGTCTGTCTGCCTTACTGGCGTTCTTCCGCGTGCACACGAACCCCCCAAAAAAGCCATTGGCGATTCTTATTGATTTATTACGAAGCATAAGCGAGGATTTTATAAGTAATGTATAAAAGCATCAGTCGTTCATTTTAAAAGCCAATTATTTTCCAAAACTGTTATTTCCTGATTCTACTTAATTTCCTCATTCGGTTAAGATTAAGCTTTACTTTTAAAATATGTGAAATATATTTTCTTAATTAGAATTCCTAACTTTTCCCCCCTTCTTTTCAGATGTTATTAATGACGCCATCTTTGATGAAGATCACGACGAAATGGTTTTAGTGAAAGACATTGAGATGTTCTCTCTATGCGAACACCATCTGGTGCCATTTATTGGAAAGGTAAGAGTTCTGCAATCAAATAGTTTAAGAGAATGTTAATAGATGTAGGCAATTTATTTGATCACCAGTAATTTTAAACATTTCGGCGGTAAAAAAAAAATAAAGCACTTATTCTTTAATAACTTCTTTAAAAACTCCAACCTTACAACGACTGACGATATTTCGTAGGCCTCACCAGCCCACTTTATCAAGCCTTTTTAATATTCTCTTTTCCCTTGAGGGAAGAGTTTAAAAAAAAAGTCTTGATAAAGTGGCCGGTAAGTCCTACAAAATATCGTCAGTCGTTGTAAGGTTGGAGTTTTTAAAGAAGTTATTAAAGAGTTTATTTATGATGTTTTAAGAAGAGTTTGTTTAAAGCACTTATTGTATATAGGTCTTCTAGTGAATGGACGTTCTCTTTTTCAATATTTTAAGACCACTATTAAGTCAGCTTTTTTTAAAACAAACAATATATAAAAGTAACTAACTTGTAGTAACAAATAGATTTAAAAATTATTATCGATATTTGTTTTCCTACGCTTACAGGAAAAGATTAGAATTGAATAACTATTTTATGAAACTAACTAGAAGAGAGTGGGCCGATAACCAAGTGCTAATGCGGTTGGCTGCGGGCCGGAGGAGCCGGGCTCAATCCCAGTCGGAGGTTTTTTTCCAACGCTATATTCTCCTTCAGACGGGTCCTTGATCCATCAATGGGTACCAGGTTTCTTTCCTGGGGTTAAAGACGGGTGTGCGTCGGGCTGACCACCCGAGTCTCAACTTCGTCTTGTTGGTCAGAAGGAGCCTTACTTCCACGCGACCCGAAGATCCGAATACTTCCTTCTCCTCGTGGTCCTGACAAATTAGTTTTCGCCACATGTTTTATTTATTTTTTTGATAATCTGATGAAATACAATGAGCATTGATATCACAGTGAATTTTATAATTTTACTAACTGATTTCAACATACTTGTCTACAACAATAACACAGTTAGAACAATATTATTATATCAGTCCCGGAATATTCTGTAGAAATTTTGATCTTTATAAGCCCATGCTAAGTAGCATAAATAGATTCATATGTACTTTGTTAATTTTCTTACAATCATCTATTATAAATTGAAATCTATTATTGTTGCTTCAAACTCCCTCTGGCGACCAACTGTTAAATTAGCAGACAATCTTTTTATTACCAAACTAGTTGATAATAATGAAACCTTAATTGATTTCATTAAAGGAAATACTTGTAAAGAATTTCGATAACATAATTTAACTTGAAATTTCAAAATATTTCGTTATTCATGTTGGAATTAATGCCTAAAAATAAAGTTAAAAGATAGGCCTAAGTTTTTCTCTCGTCAGTGGAGGTAACAGACAAAATGGAACATAGAACACAAGGTTATTAGGATAGTGGGACACAGGGAAGACAAATGAAAATATTTGTACAGTATTTGAGGAGAAAAGTAACACTACTTTAAACTTAAAAATAAATAAATAAAGATTTGATTTTAGAAACTGTATTTTCGAAACATGCAATTTTTTTTACCCATGTATTTCAATTAGATATTTAAAAATTCAAAAGTGTATATGAAAATGATTAGATTGATGCTTTTAATTTATTTATTTTTTTAGATCGGTTCCGCATTTTAATAGGAGGGGGAAACATCAACCTTTTAGGAGGGGAGATCTCAAATGTGATTTTCGTTCATTTTCATGAAACAACTCTTTAACTAGTACTAATATTGTAGCCGTTGTAATTATATAATAAACAAAAATTAACAAAAACCTGATTGTATAAATAGAAAAAGAAAAAAAGATATTGTACAAAATATTTCAGTCGATAAATAAATTCTGCTTTTAAAATTTTAACAATAAAAATTTATCAGTAAGTTTTAACAGCTGATGCTACCACTACGTAGAATGTAGCACACAGTGACTGTTTTTAGAATTTTTTATTGATACTTTAGGATGGCGCCTAATGAGTACTACTGTTTACTGTACATGTTCTTGTTTTGTATATTTGTATCATTCATATATTAATTAAACATATTCTTTTCCATATAGACAGTGTGTATTTAAATGTTATATTAAATTCAGTGATATTTTTTTATGTATGAAATTATATTTTTAAGTATTTATATTACACTAGTATATACGACCCTTCAACAATGACGGGATAACAATGTGACGTCTTTTAGTGGATATAGAAATTACGCCATTTGTAATTTCTTCATTCATATCGAGAAATGTCTCTTACGACATTTCTAGCCGGTCTCCATAAGGCTAGAAAACCCTAGGGCTTGTCTATAGAAGAATTCAACGGATTGAACCCGCCTCCTCTAGTCTGGAATCAAGCGCCTTTTCACTGAACCAAAAAAAATATGATAGTAAGAAAAGAATCATAAGATCCAGAGGATTTTATTGAAAAGTAAATTATGTAGTTCACAAAAATAAGATCTTAAACTAATTTATGTCTTTCCATGGGTATCATTTCTTCTGAATCAGTGAAATTCGGAAACAAAACAAATGAAAAATCACAATGTTTTAAGAAAACATTTTCAATCACTTAGTTAAGTTAACTTAAAAGGTAACCATTCCTCTAGTTTATTTTTTGAAAAACTATTTCAGGCAAAAGATTCTACAGGCTTACCTTAATTTTAATTATAGGTTAGATAATATTAAAAGGAAATACGGTTATATAATAATAACAAATACATTAATGTTATAGAAGCAGAGCCATTTCATCCCCATCCCCACATCTCGAGACCAATTCGTTAATTTTAATTCTTAAACAAGAAAATGTTTCAGAGAAATCTTCATGATAGTAGGACAAAATATGACACCTCCACAAATCTAAACTAAAATAAAAATACATATTAAAAATAAAATAAAGGAAATCCCTGTGCTGTTCTCCAACGGCCTCTGTGAATTTTCTAAGCGCATTTAACGAAAGAAAAAGCGCCTAAAAATGTCTAAACACATTAAAAGGGTGAAACCAGTGTTTACAAGTGACATCTCAAAATAGCAGTTTCGCTCTTACTTGGGCTCATCAGTTGAGAGTAGTCACTGTAAACAGCCAAGGTCTCAATAAAGACTTACGACTCTTCAGTTCGTCGCTGAGGGAGAGCTCCTGCATCTAATGCTCGTCTGACCTTCGCTTGTAGTAGGCTAAAAAAATGAACATTGAAATTTAAATTTTAATCTATTAGGCTAAAATCAATGAGTTATTTTTAATTTCTCTGGCTCTTCTCTCATTGCGTCTCACACACACGCAGAGGGAGTGATAAGAGATATTTAATAAGAATAATTAGAATGTAGTCCCGTGGCCTAATGGATAAGAGTCTGACTTCGGATCAAAAGGTAGTAGGTTCGATTCCTGCCGCGGACGTTTCATTGAAGAAATTATTTCTATTTTCACAAGATATTGAAATTATTTTTCAAATACAGAGGAAGTGCGTTATCTGGAAGACTATATAAGATATTAGTTAATTTGCTTATGTAATACAGAGTGATATACTTTATAAATGTACATATATACTAATGATGATAGTTGTTTTCTAAATAAATAGCTTTTTTATATTGATCCAGATATTCTTTAGAGATCATTGTTATTAATTCTATCTTTTTTTTTTGTAGGTGTCAATTGGTTATCTTCCTAACAAGAGAGTATTAGGACTGAGTAAACTAGCCAGGTAACTATTCATTTAACAATTACAAAAACAAGATCATTTCTAAAATCTTCAGGTGATAATATATTCTACTTTCATTCTGCAGGAAGTCACAGCTCCATATTCTGATGCCAAAGAAAATAGATCCACTTTCGTGTCTTACAAAAGAGCTTAATATTAAAAAAAAAAAAAAAAAATTAGAAGCTTATAAGAATAATTTCTTTTCTCAGATCGTAATACATTAAAAACTCGTTTATCCGAAAATCTGGTTTATCTGAAACGATTTTTAGCAAATTTTAAAAAATACACTACAACCTCGTTTATCCGGACTAACTGGGACCAAAGGCAATCCGGAAAATCGAAAATCCGGGTAATATGGGTATTAAGCAAAACAAATCCTTAAATAAGCAGACTTACCGTTAATTACGATAAAAAAAACTATGTTTGTAAAAAAATTACTCTAGTAAAGCTTTCTTAAACTCAACAAAAAGCATTTTATTACCATAATTTATTTTACAATCTATGCAGGAACTGTAGATTTAATCAAAATAAAAAGCGAATGTACTTATAGTTACGTTCTTGCTATTTTAGTTAAAAATTATTATCTATGTGAACATTAAATACAAAAAAAAGTCTACAAATCTGATCATTGATGATACAAATCCGGATCAATGAGGGCCGGATAAACGAGATTGTAGTGTATATAGAAACATTTTTCAACTGCTGTAATCAATATTTAATAGAGTACACAAGTGACTATGACTAACTCTATTAATAACATTATTCAGAACAATGATCCATAGTGAAAAGGGTTGAAAACTTGTTGTATCTTGATAACAATACTGTAGCTGCACTCTAACAACGTTAATAGTTTTAGCGCCTCCTATGTTCACTGTAATTTTTTTTAATATACACTACATGTTTAATACAATAAACTCCGGATTATCCGAAATGGGCGCTGTTCCATCAAATTCAGATAGACCAGTTTTAGTGTATTTTAATGTTAAGTCTTAGTCGTGAATTAGGTTAATTTCAAACTCAAATGCAGGATTAGCCGAATACACCTACCCATTTTCGACCCATTAATTAAATTCGCATTACTTACGAAATTTATCGAAATTAACTTTAATTATAAGAAACCACGCGCTAATTAATATTTTGATTAAAAAAATTAATATTCATTATTCAAGACAAAAATGAAATAGGATATGAAACAATTGCATCGATTGGTCAAACTGGATTAGAGTACGAGGACATCTAGTGGAAAGAAAAAGAACCTGCTTTGGATTGTGAACATTAGGACCTGAAAATGAAAAAGCAAGAATAACAAACAGCTCCTCAATAAATAAATTTCCTTTCTGAATCAATTATCGGAAGGAACTGGGAACGGCCGTTTCGTCCTTCTAGGGACTCATCAGTTGTGCCTTTCTGAGTTTAATCTGGGAAGGCGGATTGGGCTGATGAGTTATTTACTTATTCAGGTGCTGTCTTATTCTTGCTTTTTCTCTTTCATGTTACAATCACAGCGTGTTAAATTTTTTTTTTATTAACACTAGGCCATCTCCCGTGTACAGATTGTTCGTTATAGATATTTGAAGAAGAGATTTATTTAGATGGACGTTGGTTGATATAGATGTTAAATGAAGATCATAGCTTATATACGATACTCCTGGCGACGAATTGATTATGACTATTCTTTCGAGTGAAGATAACCAAATTCTGATGACTTGTGAATCTAGACAAATTTTCCTCTTTGGCGGAGACTTCAGACAAATTTTACCTGTAGTCAAGAATGGCCGAGATTACGACATTATTAACAGTTCTTTGAAAAGATCTCATCCTTTCTCTCGTTGTCCATTTCGATACTAATTGATTATCGATGGTTTATATGAGATAATCCAAGAATAATCGATTCCAATGAAAGGGGTTAAAGCAACATTTTTAAGTTTTGAAGACTCTTTTCAAGCCATCTTTTTTCAAGCATAATAAAATTGGAATAAGTACAACAAAACAAAATAGTTGGAAGTTAAACAAATTTCAAAAACATGTGAATCAATAAGTTTAGTAGTTTTTACAAAAATATATTAATAAGGTACAATTCAATTATTAAAAGTAATAATAAGAAGAAAATAAAATTTAAGATAATCTAACAAAACTCGATTCCAAAGAAAGCAGTTAACGCAACATTTTGAAGTTCAATAATGCTCATTTTGAATTTGTCGACTTCCTCGTGACAATAAAAAATGAAAAACCGTTTTCCATTGTTGCACTAATATTGGGGCACAACAACAACACAACAATTGCGGAGATACAAGTCAAAAACAATATGAAAAGAGTTGTAGTCCCTATGGTCTAATGGATAACACATCCGACTTCGGATCAGAAGGTTGCAGGTTTAATTCCCGTCGCGGAAATTTCATTGTAAAAATTATTTCTATTTTCCATTCGCACAGAAAATTGCGCCGGACAGACAGACACACAGACAGACAGAGAAATAAAAGATTTTAGTAATATAGATTAGGACCTCTTGGCGATGGGCTGAGCCAGTGGCTCTCAATGTTCTACCACCAAAGAGCATATATAGATTTCTTTGCTACCCCGACTCTAGGTGGTTGAGATCCTATCAGCACTCTTCAGGCAATCGTTGTCCTACATAATTTTTTTTTTTTTTTTAAATGAAATCTGTAATTATTTACTGGCAAATAAATAAATAATGATTCGTTTTTCGTTTCAGACAAAAATGTAATTTCGTTTACCTTAACGCTTAACGAAATAAGAAAAGATATTATTTATTATAGATAATTTACTTAAAAATTCAAATAGATATATTGAATAAAATATTTGTGTAAATATACAATATTATTTATACAATGTTTTTAAAATGGCTTCAGTTTTAAACGTGTTTTCTTTTGGAGGGGAACACAACCGGGCGCGAGAGTTGTTTTCCTTATCATTTCTGCACTAATTGAACTTTTAATCTGGTGAGCGGGTTTGGCTGACGAGTCCACAAAAGGACGAAACGGCCGTCCCAGACTCTCACCGATGAAAGCTCAGATATTTTTCATTTTCTGTGTCATTTCTTTATGATTTAATGAAAAGGGGATTTGTTGCTTTGTGTTTTTCTTAATAATTGATATTCTCGCATTCCAATATTAATTTTTGTTGTTGCTTTTCTTTTATTTTTAAGTGATAATAATTGAAAATAATTTTTTTTTTTTTTTTTCAGAATCGTTGAAGTTTTCAGCAGAAGATTACAAGGTAAGAAAATCAAATTAAGATTAAATACATTAATTTTAAAATCAATTTTTGTTGCTTAATTAAAAAATGCATACGGTATTTTTTTCTTTCAATTTTTTTTTTTTTTTTTTTTCGTGATACGATTTTCTCGACCTACACCATCACAACATATGGATTATACAAGTACTCCATAAATGCTGTGTATGTTTTGCTTCATTATTTCCCGTGTATATTCACGTTATTCAGACGGACTTTAAAAAGTCAAAACAAATTGTAGCATTAGTCCAAACAGCTGCAGATGAATTGATCCACTTTCTTGAAATAGGAATGTTTAAATTATTTCATCTATTAATTATTACAATTTCCAGAGCTGTCCTTACATTTGCGAGAGACTGTAACAATTTTGGTGGTGGAGGTTGCTAACCGTATTATTTTTATTTCCGTTAAAATGACGAGATGTCTGATGGTTTGCCATTTTCTCTGTAATGTATTTTATACAGCTTCAGACCTCAATAGAATCTGGTTCTTCCGGTAACCTCGTCCCAATCTCTTCCGGAAAAAAACAAACGAAAATATTTCTTGTATTTTTGTTTTATTCTCTGAATTCATGCTACATTATTGTGTATTAGCCAGGAACAAAAATTGACTTACTTAAGAAGAAAAGGAGAAAAAACCCTTTAAGCTCGAGTATTTCATTTTTCTTTGTTTGCTTTCGCGCCCTTAGGCACCGTGCACAGATGGCCGATTTCGACTACAGCTCCATTGGCGGCTATTGCAGTCCCAACTGTTGGGACGCGGCAGCCATATTTCCTTTTCTAAAATATAGCTTGTTGTTACCCTTCTACTTTTACAAATCTTTTTCAAAGTAATTTATAGCCGAATCGATTCTCAAGAATGGCACTTGTTTTCGTTTATATACATTGGGAAAAATAGTTGGTAAATAACTTGGACGAAGTAGGTGCATTGACTTTTCATTTCCAATGAACTGCTGACTGCATAATTTTGAATTTTTAGTTGGTTCCAAGGTGGAACCATTTGGCCTAAAAAACAATTTGAAAGAGATATACTGGTAATGATATAAAATTTTGTTTCTGTAAAGATTCTGTAAAGATGTAAAAAGTTAGATTATTTACAAATAATAAAAATAAAAAATTCAAATGGTCTTGCAGGAAAAGAATAAAAGTGAACGTTTTCTGTATTTTATAAGTACTATTGCATCCAACAACGCAGCAATTAATGCTGCCTTTGCCCATTATTGAAATTTTTTGCAAGAATGGGCATGCAACCTTTCGTAAGCGAGTTATTGTTAGAAGCTCTCCTTACAATATTTCCAATTTCTGCCGCCACTGGCAGCACCAGTCACATGCACGGTCCCTATCAAGTAAAGTGACTCTATTGTTTTAATTCAATTTTGCTGTTGGGTTTATTTGTTTGTTCTTTTATTTTATTTCGCTTTGAAATTAATTAGATTTCTGGTTGAATTGTTTATATTTTTTATAGATACTAATATGTAATTTGTAGAGTTTCGGGATGAAATGACGTCACATAACCTTTTGTCTTTATCTTTAAATTGTTTCACAGATTCCTTAAGAAAAGAAAAAAAATACTATGAAATTCATTTTCTTAAAGTATAAACGAAGCATTTCCATACAGTAAATTCACCAACAGTAGTTCGTTTGTAAGCTATGAATTATGATTATTTTATTTGCGACATTTATTATAAATGATGATACATTGCAAATTCCTTTAATAGGCTTGTCACTGATCAAAGATGGAGGGATATATTGGAAGTTTACTTTCTTCGTTGGATTTAAGTAATTTCTAAGTTAGTTTAATGTGCACGATTTCGTTAAGTAAATGTGGGTAATAATAATAAATGTTTTATTTTAAAATTTTTGTAATCTCCGTTTCAGTTGAAAATGATTTTCGCGGAGAAAATCGAAAGACTACAATTTTTAGTGCGTATGTTTATTATTTATTATTATTATTTATTATTGTATTTATTAATGTTATAAATACAACTCCATTAATCAAATGTTTGTGCATAGGCTCTATTATTACCAATATTAATTTCTAAGTTCTTCAAACTTTTCCAAGTTATTCAATCGAACCCAAAAGTTATCTATAATTTTAGGTTTTTAAGTGCGTACGTAGCAGGGCACTCAGGATTATGGTTTGGGGAAGAGCTGTGATGGTATTTGAAACTACTTGAGGGAGGAGATACATTTAAAAAGTAGGCCTACTTAAAAACAAGTTGTTTCAAAGATCACTTTTCAAAATAATAAGATACAGACAAGTCATTGCTTGAATAAAGGTTTTCTTCTCGTTCTTTCTCTCCTTTCTTTTTCTATCTTTATTATTTTTTTTTTTGGGGGGGGGTGGGGGGGTTGATGCGCCACTATGCGTACAAACATTTTCTTCATAATAAACAAACTGGTCGAATATGGTTAATTCATTGAGCTCTTAGATTTCACGTTCTATTCCAGTCTTTATTAAAGGCTATGGGTTCTCCTGCTTGTACCTTGTGAAAGCAGACAACGCAATGAGCCTTCTTTTTACGCGTTCTTTGGTGCAATCCTGAAAATGACTACAGACAGCCAGATAAGAGAGAGAACACAACGGGAAGGAAGGTACATCTACACCAGACCCAGATTCAGACATTTCTGCCAGATCAGGAGGTCAGATCGTTCGACTGTGTCAGAACTGCATTATTTCTCTTTTGTTTTCCGGCTACAAAATAATTATTATCTCAGAATTAGTTTAGAAATATAGCATTAAGTACGCAATATAAGAGAAAATAAATATATACAAAATATAAGAAAAGAAGTTCATGAAAAACGTTAATGTTGTTTCTTAAATTCATTTTTTTTTTAAAGTTTTGAAAGTGACACTTTTAACGGGTGTTACGATGCTACCTGTTGAAAATTGCTTAAATCCTGATACTGTAATTATAAACATCAGAGCGCGCGCAAAATAATGGATTGGTTAAAAGGATTCATATCAATTGTTTACGACATCGATAGATATCTTTTTTTTTTATTCTAAATATTTTTCTTTTGAGAATTTGTATCTTCACACGTTGATCAAATATACAAGTTACATCACCTGTTTTCTTATGCATACTAAGTTACAGGAAGATCCAATGCCGCAGTTCAAAAGAGGGTGACACATAGACTGACTTGATAAGCCTTCTTGTAGGTTTACGCATGTCCGGTGGCGTACTAATGCCTTTGGGGGCCCGGGGCGGGAGTTGTTGTGGATGGGGGCCCCCTAGTCTGACTTTTACAACCAAAAAAAAAAAAAAAAGTCCTCTTGTCTAACTGGGGGCCCCCTCCAAGGTGGGGGCCCGGGGCGGACCGCCCCCCCCCCCCCCCCCCCCCCCCCCCCCCCC
>JAFIDM010012231.1:13756010-13806539 GCA_023159025.1 Thereuonema tuberculata | reverse complement strand
CCCCCCCCCCCCCCCCCCCCCCCCCTTGGTACGCTATTGCGCATGTCTATATTATTATTAGGCACAATATCCCATTGTCGAAAAACATTTCTGCAACATTAGTTGCATGCTCGCCATAAAAAGACAAATATTTTGCTGATGTTTTCCCGCCGACGTTTTGGTCAATTATAAACGAGAAATGGGATGTTTTATCGTTGCTGTACTTGTTTTTAACCCCTGAAGTTAAATCGACTTTGGTAATTTTTCGAATCCCAGAAAAACAAATATTTAGGCCTAAAGCAAACAATACAGTCTGGTTTGCTTTTCTCAGTGGATGAAGAATGAATGAACAGGCTTTGTTTTAGCTTTTTATTTATTTATTTATTTTTACAGAGTCATTCGTAGAAAGAACGAAAGGATTGGCTTTGCATGTTATACAAAATGAAGAACTAAAAGTCATACTTCTGTAATTAGGCCTAATTAAAAATAGGTTAATCGAGTGTCCCGGATATTAAAAGATAAGAAACACATTGTAGTTTATGTACTGTGTTATTCACTAAAAAATGTAAATAGTATTTTTATTAAAAGTAGGTTTCCTTTCGTTTTTCTTTTTTTGAAGCTTAAACAAGCCTTCAGTTAAGCGTTAGAGGAGCTTTGAATATAAGTATTTTACTTTTTTATTATCATTAAAGTGCACTTATATAAAAATTCTGCAGAAAATAGTCGTAGCTTCTTGTTGGCGTTAATAATTGCTTGTAAACGTGTTTTCGTATTATTATTATTTTTTTATTGCAAAAATCCTGTATGTCTTTATCCATAATTATTTACGATGACAAATTTTACGATCAAGAAAAACAAACAAACCGATTGGTTCTGTGGTCGTAGCAAGACTTAATGGATCTTCGAATCTGAATGAGATTTCTACTACCCTCCCACACAGTATTTATAAAAACATATTAAACTATTATTAAGTGTATTTTAAATAGCATCACGAACGCTAATTTTCAGTCTGGTATTTAAAAACTTACAATTTGCTATCATGAACCCGTACTTTTTTTTTTTTTTTTTTTTTCTGACCTTTGTACTTGCAAAGTCTCTTATTTTAAAGTTCAATTTCGTTGTTGCTTAGTACTTACAGCCAGAATAACAAGACCATGTAGTTTAGATGGTTTTATTCATTTATTTATTTATTTTTCCTTTTTTTAACGTTTTATTTTTAATTTATTAAACTTATTCAATCTTTAAAAAGATCTTTTAAAAGAAAACGATGAACTAAATTGACTAAAAAGGGAGAAAAAAAGATAAAACAAAATATTAAACACCTTATTTGATTAACGTTAACTATTTTTTTTTATTATTATTATTTTAGCATTAAATTTTGATAATTTATTGTGAGACCAGTTCCATGAGTCTCCTGTAATTTTTGGTCTTTTAAAATGTTCACTCATGCTATACGAAAGCTACTAAATTGTTCATGTTGTATTAGTTAAATATTTCTGATTTTTTTTTTTTTTTACTTACTTATTTATTTTCCTATTCTTTCCGTTTTAGTTCAAGAGAGGCTAACTAAACAAATTGCAGTAGCCCTGACTCAGGCGATTCAGCCCAACGGAGTAGGAGTTGTCATAGAAGCAACGTAAGTAACTGAGACAGTGGCGCCATCGTTTGAGAAAAACAATAACTAAAATTAAACTGTATATTGAAGTTTTGGTAGGAGGGAATTCTAATAAAAAAGATTAGGAATTATAAGGCTAGGAAATGTTATTTTTTTTTTTTTAAACTAAATAACTATTTTTTTTTTCTTTTAGAAAATTAAAACTTAAATTTATAAACGAACATTTATACACAGCTAACACAAAATATTAAGGTTTTGTATTGTTATTAACGTACTGTAATATGAAGCTTACGGAAAATAGCTTATAAAATATACTTTCCTCGCAATATACATACATGGAAACTTTAACATCGTCTTGTTAATATCATGTTGGGGCAAAAAAAAAGTTGTCGGTTCCCGTCTCCCAGTTCACTTTGGTACAATTGGGTGTATAAAGTAACTATTTTGGGAAAAGAAAGCCACCATTTTACGATAACGGTTAACAAACAAATATTCGAAAATTGGCATTTATATATAATTTCTTGTAATATTAGTGTTTTATTTATTTCAGGCACATGTGTATGGTGATGCGAGGGGTGCAGAAGTTGTCAAGTAAGACAACCACTAGTTGCATGCTGGGAGTTTTTCGGGAAGATCCTAAGACGCGGGAAGAGTTCCTGTCCCTCATACGGCATTGAACCCACGTCCATCATCATTGAAACCAACGAAGTCATCATTGACTGCATCAATTAGAGCTCACCAATCATTACAAAAAGAAAAAAAAAAAATCGCATTGATTATGATGATTATTGGGATCTAACTTTTTTTTTAACTTATTACTTTTTTTAAAAAAAAAGCTGTTTTAAAATTGCTCGTGCAAAAATCTTTTAATTAAAGGAACGGATATTCTGTTATTCTAAATGAGAACGGACTAAAATCCTGGCGTTAGTTCCTACTTTCCGTCTGACCGCTGACCTCTTCATTCGTCACTCGGCAACAAAGAGTTCCAGGATCAACTAAGTGATCAGATTTTTTCCATATATGGAATTACTTCTGTTTTTGAGGCTACTGTTAAGTAGGAAGTTTTTGTCACTTATGTTGGTCTAAATTGGCAAATCAGAAGAATGCGATCAACAAAAGCATAGATGGCAAACCAATGCTAAAAAGCAAAATAAAATTCTAATTTATAAAATTATAAGAAACAACTTTAACTTTCATCATAAAGCCTGATAACTATTTAGATTTTAAGTTAATGAATCTGCCTTGAAAAGATCTTTGAAAGAATTGAATTATTGTAGATCTTGCTTCCTGTTTAGGAAAAAAAAAATTAAACTTTTTAAAGCGATTTTCTTTGTTTTGTATTTGATGCTGCAGAGCAGGGGTTTTTAAATTGTGGTTGCGAATCGACCAGCAGATTAATCAGATATATGTAAAAAAACAAAACTATAAGCAATTTTTTTTTTTTTTTAATTTGAGACTGAAGATCACACTGCAGTGGTTTAAGACACTGCTGGTTTCAGTATTACATTCCATCTTCAGTATTTTGTTGATCGTTGTCACGTGACTAAAAGTTGAAGTTGTCTTACTTCTACATATAAAAGCCGACTACATTGGCACTAAAAAATTATCAAATAAAAAAAATTAAAATAACCTATGCGACGCACGTTTCCAAACCCCTATCCATTTTCAAGCATTAAAAATCCTCTACCACGATAAAAATAATAAAAATATTCCCCCTTTTATATCTGGAATCGTCGTTCATGAGAGAAGGCGTATCATTAGCTGGGATCTTATATGTAGAAATTATCCCTGGTGGACGGGCATTCAAACACAACGGAAACAGCTGTCTGTTTATAAAGCGTCCGATGCTGCTAATCTTCTGAATCCCCTTCTCCTAGTAATTCATAATCCATATTCCAAGACATTTTTGGTTGAGAGATCCTGATTATAACTGCCTCTAGTTCTAATCATTCCTGATTCGTAAAACTCGCGCAAATATCTGGGTTTTTTTATTTCCTAAAGCCTCCACATTTTTGATATCCAGGAAATGTCCCGTTGCCAAACAATGCGCTGCGGTACCGTACGCTATATTAATAATATATAATAAATTTATATTATAATAATAATATATATTATTGTAAAAGACACGTTAAACATTTTTAATTGTCTTACTTCTATTAAATCAGTATAGTAATTTATTTTTAATTATCCTTATTCATTGTTGTGACGACCTAATAGAAAGAAAAGCATCGGTCAAAGTAAGCCATGTGACAACTCTTCAGAAATCTGAAATAGTCTGTTATTAAATTAGTCATCAAATTTAAAAATTAAAATATTAAAAATGATACCCTCAAGCATTTGTTCTTCAATACTTAATAGCAATAAGCATAATCAATTTTCAAAAATAGAAATGTAAATTTGTTATTATTAAATATTTTAAGTATTTCTTTTTGAACTTTATATAAATGAGACCACAATAGTATTTTAACCTGACTGATGAATGCTGAGCTCTGATTGGTTCATCTTCTTTACGCTTAAACGAACCATCCAATCACTGGGACCAAAAGACCACTTATTCAAAATAGTACTTGCACAACGCTTCTGTTTCTTGTGACATTCCTATCGTAGTGTACATTTTGTAGAGACTTATTACATATATTTATTTACGATCAAATGTAGCTGCTAATTTGTTGTATATAGTATATAAACATTAACATATATATATATATTTTTTGAACTGTATTTACTCAGTTTTAAGCGGATAAATGTGTTTTCTAATTTTTTTCTTTTTGTTTTTCTACAGTTAAATTTTAATTTTTAAACTTCCTTATGGTTATGAATTGTTTTATAGCATGATATACTTATTTATTGTTTGCTTTCTTGTGTTGAACATTTAACGTACGGTTGATTCGTTATATGCGAGAATTGTGCTATGCCTTCAGTAATCCATAAGGCCAAAATTATTCTTCAAGGCACAAATGAAGACTTCCGATAATATTTTCGTTAACAGCTTACTGCTGGAGTAGGAAGTGCTGTGACGGTGTAACGCAATGGCAACAACTTCTTGTAAATACAGAGAACCACAATCGATTTTGCTTAAGTTATGAATAAATAATCTGTTTATATTTCATATCATATTTGATCTTTTTAAGCTTTTTAAAAGAACTTTTAATTAAGAAAGCAAAATAAAGAAGGTATCAGTTTTATTTTCTGTGAATATTAATAATGTGAATCAAAGTAATAAGTCACATAAATGTTTCCTCACATTTCTAAGCCGTCACATTGTAATTCTTAATCAATACTAAGCTGTTTAAGAAAATCCAATCAAAACAACCTTAATTTTCATTATTACATTCAATTTACAAGAAGGCCATTCCAATCTGCGATACACAGGGTGTGTCGTCATCTTCAAAGCCTAAAGTTAGTCGAGATGGTGATATGGCTCAGAAGGCCGTTCATTTAAAATCGCATAAAACGAGACTCATCAACTGTATTTCTGTTTATTTCTTCATTAATTTTCAAATAGTCAAATCTAGCTAAAAAACTTGCCGTAAATCATATGCACTAGAAGAGAAAAAAATCACTTTTATTTTATGATTAGGTGTTTATTATTCAGATAAATCTTCTCCCACAGATTTTT
This sequence comes from Thereuonema tuberculata, assembly GCA_023159025.1. Classification (NCBI taxonomy): domain Eukaryota; kingdom Metazoa; phylum Arthropoda; class Chilopoda; order Scutigeromorpha; family Scutigeridae; genus Thereuonema; species Thereuonema tuberculata. The sequence continues at coordinate 13,801,326 of JAFIDM010012231.1, read as the reverse complement.
TTTTTAAGTATTTGAGAATTTATGTATATATGTTTTTAATCACTTTTGATTTTCAATTAATTCAGACAAACTTAACTTTCACTGAAGATAATTTGTTGCTTCGTTTTATTCGAATAGCACATTTGTTTTATTGATTTGTTTATAATATAAAAATGTTTTAATTGTAAATGCCTTAATGTGATGTTCTAGGCCTTAACATATACTTAACAAAGGGACCAAAACTTTTACTGTTACCAGTTTGTGTATTAAGAGTTTTAAATGTTTACAGATTGTAATACTATCTCGAGAGTTATATTACTTCCCTGACGTAACGGTAGATGTCGCCTTTAACAAAAGCTGTCAGGACTTACGAAAGTAATTCTAAATTAAGTGCTTTGTCGTAGTTAGAGAGGTAATAACGCTCTCAAGATACTCTCAATGGATCTGTAAGTTGTTATTACTAATTGTTGTAATATAACTTTGTATAATTTGAGTCAAAATGTCAGAATTCCGTTTTTAAAGGTTATTTTAATAACGTTGACATCTAAATACGAATTTTCGTAAAAGATTTAGTATCAGTCACGAAATATTTGACAGCCATATTCAGTATTTTTTCGCCTTACATTCGTTATTACGCTGTTATTTTAAAAACATTTATTTGTTTTTAAACAGTATTCCTAAATATTTTTCTGTCTCAGATAATATTTTATTGTTGATCAAATCTGAGTTGGAATTGACTTAATTAACTTAGGCAGTTATTGACTTAATTTATTCCAAAACAATTCAGTTTCTGGAGTAATAAAAAAAAAAAGACAATATGACAACTATGATTCGTAACAATACACTTAATAGATAGAAGAAAAAATATGTCCAGGAAAAAAAGTTATCGGGATACAATCAGTAATAAAATTGATATCGTCATTTTGTATTAATCAATACAAAAGTTCAAGACATATCATCTTCATTTTATTGTAGTCCGAAAACACACACGATTAATCTAAAAACAGATTCTAAATTGTAACCCCACAGAGTTTCAGAGCTCCCAGAAATGGAGAACCGCTTTACATCGGGAGATGTACAGAATCTGTTTAGAATCTGTTTAATGTCTTTATTTTTATTTATTCAATTTGTAAGTTAAACATTATATTATGATTTCCTTTTTCTTCAGAAGTATTTGACTGGAGAATACTTTAAGTTACTGTAGTATAGATAATATTTTTTGTATATCATCGTTAGTTCTTTGTGTAAATATATATGGAATGTGAATGAAAATGGTGTTGAAAGCAATATGCAAATAAACGTTCTTGTTCAATTATCATTTGTCAACTGTTTACTTCTGAAATAAATAATATAATAATTATTTTAAAACTTTTAATTAAAAACTAATTAATAGTTTGTTCTTTGGTCGTCGTACAATCATCGTTATTCTTGAAGTAATCAATCAACGGATTTTGCTGTTACGTCTCCCCAGTCGTCATATTATTATTCTTTGTAACTCAATTGTTGAAAGTTAAAATTTTATAAACCAGAAAATTTGGACAATTTTGATCTTATTTATTGAACTTGGAAATAAGTAGTAAATATACTACATGATCAATAATATCCAGACACCCATCTGCAATTGTGAACTGAAGCCTAGATGGCACGACACGTCCCCTACCAGTATAATAGGAGGCAGGAAGTAGTGTGTTGCTTGATACGAAGTAACAGCAGAATGGATTCGATCATCAGAGTTTAGTAGCTGAACTTGGACTGGTCATTGGTTGCCATTTTACAAGGGCTGAAATATCCCTGAATTACTCGTCTTTCAAGGACATTTCAGGCGTTGTAAAGTTGTCGAAATAGACCATTGATGACGTGATTGTAAGTACAAACGGGAAGGAGCAACCGCGACTGGGTTGGCTGCGTACACAGACAGGGATCGTGGAATTAGTGCACATAACCAGACATCAATTGAAATACCCCCCTCCCCGTATGTTTCGCTGTAGTACTAACACTAGCCAACACCAAGACTGTTCGTCAAGAGTCAAGGGAGCGAGGTTTCATGGTCGAGCAGCTGTCACAAATCAAACATTTCCCCTGTCTACTGTAGCAATGTAAAGAGCGATACCTGTGTAGAGTGAAAACGTATGATGTGGAATAATGAATCACGCTGTACCATATTGGGATTGCTGGGTGGGTTTGGTTGTGATGAATGCCCTGAAAACGATTCATGCCAACAGTGAAGTTTGGAGAACGCGTGGTCGATATTTTATGGTGTTTTTCATGGAATGGACTCGGTCCTCTTGTATCACTGCTCGACAATCTAAATCTGAAATGGTACAAGGACGTTGTGATCAGTTACGTATTGCATAGGGTAGAGGATCACTTCACTGATGACTATTGCCTCTACTAGCATGAGAACGCTCCGTGTCATAAAGCGAAGTACGCGACAGAATGGTTTGTGGACTTTAAGTTTAAGGAAATGGATTGACCTACCTCGAGTCCCTAGCTGAACCCTGTTTCAGGACCTATGGGAGAAATTACGTAGAAAGCAGACCTCTCTTCAGATCCCAACATATTGGGGCCGGAGATGTTTTCATTGGCTGTTTGGTTTTTCGTTGGCTCTGAAACACGCTTAAAGCCCCGCGAACACCATCCAACTTTGCACCAACTTAGTCGGCCGATTTTGACGTCACGAGTCGGTAGAGACAGTTTTGAGTCAGTTTTTCACCGACTTGCCACCAACTTTAGTCCCAACACGACTCGAGTTGCTTGTGCACGGGCAACTCGGAAAGTCGGTCGGAATTACCCAATCACAGGGCAGCGTTGGAACACGTCAGTCGTGACGTCACCCCATGGAAAGAATGGCGTCTAAAACGAGTTTACCGATTCGATTCAAGCGCATACACAATGAATATCAGGGTATTGCGAGTTTCTTTCATGCGTAAATAAAGTTTATTCTGAAATGCCGTAATTCTATGCGGCAGAATTTATCAGAGAGGTTTCAAAACCTCGATTTTTTTCGGATTTTCCACAGCTGCTGGGGGAAACGCATTGCATTATGGGATTCCTGTTATCATGGCCGACTCATTTGCGAGTTGGATGGTGTGCGGGGCTGACAAAAAGTTGGTGGACTCGAAGTCTGCCGACTAAAGTTGGTGCAAAGTTGGATGGTGTTCGCGGGGCTTAAGACTACATAGATTATCAAACAAGAGTTGAAACTTATTAAAAAGCTTTACGCCAACACACACAATTACATTAACTAATAACACATTAAAATATTAAAAAGCGACCGGTTTCTCCAGCGACATCTGTCTGGTTTACTCAAATCTTCTTTATTTTCATCATAATATTTTTGATGACGATAGATTGAAATTGCATAAGTAATCTCTCGTTATCCACCGGGTTTACGTTCCGGCAAGAATCCCGGATAATAAAAAGGCGATTAGACAAAACCACGAGTTGTGTATATAAATTGTGTGCATGCATAGTGTTACTATTGATGAGGAAGATAGAATATTATCCAACGAAATAGTTTGCTTCCAACATGTTGACAACCAATCCAATCAATTAGAATGAAGGATTGAAGCACATTATTGATATACATATTTTGCTGCTTTTGCTCCGCTGATAGTTTTCAATTCAACTGCACTGAAAACCACTATAAATTTATTATTACAAAAATAAGATCAATATTCGAAAGGAAACAATCTGTTTATTAAAAACTTTGCATTACAAACACCCACCTAATAATGCATTCTTTCACCTTTCTGTTCAATCGCGGCTTGTGGACGTCTAGGAACAGGCTTACAAGGCGTCACACATCATTGTTGTGTAACTCGACCCATTGCCGCTGCAGCAACTCCGTAATTTTATGATCATGGAGGATCAGCAGTTGTCACTGCTAGCATATTTCACACTTCACAATTGGGTTGGAGTTCGGAGAGCCAAGGCAATGCGGCGAATTCGGGGGATAGGCCAAGAGGCCCTGGAGTCTGCGTTTCTTTTTCGTTTGGATGGTCGATTGAGAGGACCCTGCCCGATGACGTTTGATTTATTTTTTGTTTGTTTGTTGAAAGTTGGTTTCCCAATTAGGCCAACAACGAAATAATATCTATATACGCCGCTGCTATGGTTTGTATCTTATTAATGAAACTGGCAAAACAGACGACTCTGTTAAGAATCAGGCGAGCTATCAAAAATAGATCTCATGGTTTTTGTTTCCAAGGTAGTGGGTAAACAAATACTCTGCTAGATATAAAGGGTGTTTCAGAATTACCTCCGGGATTTCGGAGGTCTGTAGCTCACAGACAAACTCGCTCATACGAACGAGAGCACTGCAGTGAAAAGAGTGCATAATCAAGTTTTCTTTTGTCAAAAAGCCACGGCTTAGTTACCCGTTTCTCCAATAGGAGACAATAGTGTATAAACATGGCGTTTTCAGACGAACATAAATCATTTTGTGTTTTGCAACCGAGTCAATTGTAAGAGTGCAACATAGTTTTAGAACCAGGTATAATATAGAGCCACCAATGGACAAAACAATAAGAGGGTGGTATAGGAAATTAGACGAAATGGGCTGTTTGTGTGGCGCAAAACGAACAGGTAGGCCAGGGCCATCGCCTGTGACTGTGGACCACGTACGAAAATCCTTTACCAGAAGTCCTCAAAAATCAATATGTCACGCAAGCCGAGAATTACAAATGTCTCACATGACTGTTTGGCGCATCCTGCGTAAGACTTAGTTGTTAACCATACCGGTTGCAGCTGCTTCAGGCTCTCACTTCTGAAGATAACAATCTCCATCACGAATTCTGTTTGCAATTTCAAGAACGTCTACTGGAGGAAAATGCAACAGTTCAACACATCCGTGATTCCGCCAAAGTTAATGTATTTTGTGCAATTTAATCTCGGAAAGTGTACAGACTATTTTTCTTTGCCGATAAATGTATTTATGGCTTTGTTTACTTAGAGATGTTAAGGCAATGGCTATTGCCTCGCTTACATGAGAATAGCGACAATTTCATTTTGCAACAGGCTGGAGCTCTTCCACATTTTTATTTGGACGTTCACCGTCACCTCAATAACTCTTTACCTTACTGTTGGATTGAATGTACATCGAACGAAGACTCCGCACTTATTCCATGGCCTCCAAGATCGCCCTACCTCACTCCATGTGACTTTTTCCTCTGGGGCTATGTTAAAGATAAAGTTTACTTGCTCCCTTTACCACGTGATTTACCAGAGCTTCGACGAAGAATCGTGGCTGCAGTTCCTACCATCGATGTTGATATATTATATCATGTGTGGCAAAGAGCTAGATTACAGAATTGATGTCTGTCGAGTTAGCAGAGGATGACGTATCGAACATTAAAAACTTCTTTATGTACTCTTTTCACTACCACGCTCTCGTTCCTGTGGACAGTTTGTCTGTGAGCTACAGAATCCCGGAAGGAATTCTGAAACATCCTGTACAAGTTTTTTTTCTGTTTTTTTTTTTTTTTCCTATGAAAGGAACCATTTGTTGTGATACAAATTGGGACTTTACAATGAAGAAACAAAAAAACAAAACATTTGTATATAATGTTCCAGGTACTGAAGGATGTTCTGGAAGCACTGTTCCGAAGTAGTATCCTTCAGGTGCTGCGTCATTCTCCTCGGGATGACCTTAATGTCGTAGAAACATCTTTTGTGGTCCTCTTTAATTTTCAAGAACGAACAAATAAGCAAAAAGAAAGTTCTCTGATATCAAATCTAGTGGATGGATGGATTCTCGATTGTTTTAATCGCTTTCTTTTTTAGTCTTACGTCTATTGTCTCAACAGACTATTAATGTGCGTACAGATGTTCAGACCATCAAGAATTTGCTGAAGGTCGAACAAGGTAAACACTTATCTTCACGAACCTTTTAACTTTCTCGACCTTTACCTACGGTAAGTTGATGAATTCACGTAGTCCTATTTTTATACTTTTGACTCAGTGTCCCACTAGTCTTGTTGCAACAGCTGTAGTTCGAGTGATACGAACACATGTAATCGAAACGGCTCATAAGAGCTGTGTAGTGAATTCCTATTATAGCATTTTATTGTGTTCAAAAATTCAATACGGAGTTCTTGATAGACTACAGTTATTAAAAATTTTTAATTTGTTTTTTGTTTTTTTTATTCAGCAAATCTAATTTAAACTGTATAGTTTTTTTTTTAATTTTTCTGAAAAAATAATTAAATCTGCAAACACTTTCGTAAGATCTCTGAATTCGATTAATTTTAATAATGTTAATGCTCGTGTAGATGTTAAGAGGATTAACAAGCGGATTAATCTCCTTTGTTTACGACATCATAGAAATTTATTTTTTCAATTTTAATAATTTTTTTTTTATTATCTTCTCGCACTAAAAAAGTTTAAATATAAAAGATTGTTCGTCTCCGTCCTTAAATGGGCCTATCAAGTTTCAAGAAGATTCAACCGATAGTTCAAAAGTTATTAGTGGACAGATTAATTTAAAGCGCCTCACTTTCGTAGGGAAGTAAGGTAATCAATAAATACTCTCAATAACTAAAGGGATCTTGTATTTGCTGGGAGACGTAGTTCTGCCATTGGTAATAATGACCTGTTTGTTTGGATGAGAAATAGGAAATTTTAAAATCAGAAAATAACACATTTGTCATATTTTATAATGAAACTATTAAAAAGAAATTGGATATTGTACGTTTTAGGCATTTCTGTGTCACAGTTTGCCTACATTCCCAGAAGCTGATTAGGCCCAAAAGAAACATGAACACGCGTCCTATTATTTAAAAGAACGAAACTTACATGTATAAGTTTAAGCAATAGCACGAGACCCTCACAACTGGAATCTATGGCATAAAATGTTTTATCATCTAGAACATATCAGCATAATAGTACTGCATCTTGGTTACAGCAGATGATAAACAACTTTTGCAGTTCTTTCTAAGGGTAGGTGAAAGTTTTCTCCTTCTCTTCTTGAAGGTAAATGAAGGGTTTATCTGAATAGTAAAAAAATAATATAATTCAAGCATAATATACGGAATTGTTCTGAATAACTCTAATTTTCTTATTAGGAATGAAATAAAAAACATGTTTTTAACATAATGCTAAAGATCTTTTCTATGTTTTTCTGTTTAAATGAACTTGATATTGTGAAAATTAACTTTACCTACATTTTCTTTTTTTCTTTTTTTTTTTTGCTAATTGAATTCTAGATAATAAAATTGTCTTTTTAGCTGAACTGTGTAAGAATTGACAGTCCACATCCAATACGCTTTTATTCATTCCTAATTCTGATAATTTCCGCTATTGGCGCTGCTTCTATCTCTGGCAGACGAATTTCAACTAAATTTTTCTTCTACAATTCCTATTGACTTTTGTTGTTATTTTAATACAAGAATGGAAAAAAAATTAGTTGCAGATTCATACAGATCAAGAAATTACATTTTTAAATACTAGAATGCTTTGAAATTTTAACTACGATTAATTTATTAATAAGAGATTAATTTTTTTTCTGGAAAATAAATAATTTCTTTCATTCCCCGCTCTTTGTTTTTTCTTGAGCTTCTGAAATTTTTATTGAAAAATTTGATAGTGTCATATCTTTATTTATATTCACAACATATCTTTGTTTCTTATATATTGTTATATCCAAAGAAAGGACTATTTTTTTATTTATTAAAAATCTTCGTATATAAATAATGATATATTCCTTTAAAAAAAAGTCATTAGACTTTGAAACTAATTTATTATAATACAGTAAAACCTCTCAAATCCGGCCTGGTCTTGAGTAAATTTGTTTTTTTTTAATAACTAAATTTGTTTCCCTATCCGCGTGTATTCATTATGAGTGAAAAAAGAAAGAAAAACTTTTGTCACTATGGAACAGAAGCTTAATGCGTTAAGGAGATTGGATGCAGGGGAATCTGCAAAACAAATATCACTACAGCTTGGTGTCGGAAAAAGCACAGTTGAATTGTTTTTATTAAACATTTTAGTGCAAAAATTATGAAAATGGGGTTAATTTAATTAAACCTGGCATTATGTCTTCACAAAAATTGAACTATTGAGTTATTTAAGGACACACTCGGTAGTCCGGCTTTTCTGTAATCCGGCCTACTGGCGCCACATTAGGCCGGATTTGAGAGGTTTTACTGTACTATAATAAATACCACTTTCCAAGGTAATTTGTTTCTTAGCATAAACGCCTCGTCAACAATGACGGGATAGCACTGCGACGACTTTTATATTTTTAGATAAGAGTATTTACCCTTCATATATTACGACGGATAGAAAATTAAAATGAATGCATTGCTAGGAACAGAAATGAATTTGTTTCTATTGAAAGGCTTGATTACAAGTGACATTGCGAGTAAAAATTCGAGCATCATTTAGCAAATAACCTTGACCATCGTTTTTTTTTTTTTGATTAGTATTTTGATGTTTTTTCGTAAATGAGGCAATGTAACTTAAAGCTGGCTATGTGAAAATATCGGTTCGCTCAAAAAAAAAATTCCCATGATTGCGAGTGGGCATTGTTGCGTAACACAGATAGATCTGCGCTATAGTACATGTGAGACTTGCAGGACAGCTCTCCTGCGTTATACAAGAGGGATTCACAGAACCGGAAAACTATAGAAGAGCTTCCTTTGTTATTTCATCTGGTCTTATATTAATATTAAATTATTTTTGTAATTAAGACATTAAACATTATCTGGGATAATAATAATAATAATAATAATAATAATAACAATGACAGTTATTTCCTTCATTTTTTAAGACTTAAGAGTGATGCAGAACTCTTAAATATTAATTGAAAGCTACAGATAAATAAGACTTCAGATTTATAATAACAAAAGAAATATAATTACAAAAAAATGTATTCTTTTTCAATAAATCATTGTTTCCATCTGATAAGCGTTATCATGCTTAAAAATATATCATTTATTTTGATAAATAAATGTTGAAAAGAAAAAAAAAATCGTTAAAATACATTGCATATTTGTAGAATAAAAGCATGCAATTTATTTATTGATGATATTTAAGAAATAGAGGTAAAATTAGACTGATTTGTATCATTTGTTGGTGTTTTTAACACTAGTTTTTACAGAATTCGCCGACGACTCCGAAGACCGGTGGCTCCCTCTATAAACACAATTTGGGCATCCACCACATTATTTATTGTTTTTAGTTTATGTTCGGAAGATAAAGAAGATTTATAAGGTCAGGCTGTCTTAGTTTGTATTTTTATTAATAACTAGAGGCAATTTCAGTAATAGTTAACCGCAGTTTTTAACTAGAGACTCTCTTGTATGGTGTGAGATCAATTAGTTTTTATCTTAGTTTATTTAAGGGTATTACAAGCAAATCCACACTTGTCTAGACCTTGCACAATTTTAAAATCGTTCCAGTTAATAAATTTTGATACTAGCGAATAAATTTGGTATGAGGATTTTGAACCGGAAACTACCTTTTCTTTGTCTGAAGAACAGTGAAAATCATAGTTTGCTGTCTATGGTAAACAGAAGTGTCTTCAGTTTCTGAATCCATTCTTATATAAAAGTCGGTTCTATGTCCTTTGAAGAACATGTTTCATTTGTAATTAATATAAAAACAACAATTTTTAAACAAAAAAAAAATGTTTATTACAATATTTACAGGAACGAATGATAAACAAAATCATTCTTATTATTAATTATATATATAAAAAAAATATATTAACATTTATTGAGCAGAGTTAGAAACAACCTCGATGAACCACAAACCAGAAGTCATAAACCAAAAGACAATGTTTTCGTTATTTTAAAAGAACCAGTTTTACAATGAGATTGAAGAAGTTCATCGCTAGACTCCAACGAGTGTTTTTACGCTTGTTATTATTCCCAGCAAACATGTGATTAAAAGAAAATTCGAAATTACAATATTGAAATTCAATGATTGTACTAATAACAAGCGATTTAAGTTATTTTTAAAATGCTTCACCGTTACCATACAAATGGTTGGCAGAAAATAGACCACAGTCGCAGGCAGATAAGACAATAAGAAAAGAAAGAAAAAAATAACTGAGTTTAAAGTATTTTAATTTAAAACTGAACGCGACATGAAAAATCTACTGAATAGTCCAGGAGTGTACTGCTGAAGTTGAATTACCTGGACGTCCCGAAATTTAAGGAAGTCTAGAATTGACTGATTTTTTTTGTTTTTTGGTTGGCTGGCCTGTTAGGACTTTAGCCCTTCTTACAATAAATAAATGTCATGTCTCCTAGATACAATTTATGAACAGTCTTCGGATGAATTATGAACTTCAACCCCGAGAAGAATAAAAGAATTATTAATTTCAACTTTCTAGTGGCCTCGTAATTCACGGGTTAATGCACCAGAAGACACGTTCGAATCCAGAAGAATTGGGAAGTTTTTTCCCTGTATTTCTTCTGCAGACGAGTTCTAGGTTCACCTAATCCATTTTTCAAAAGGGTAGCGGTTTTCTAATTGGATGTTAAGGCGGGTGAGCGGCAGACTGGCCTTTCCTCCATCTCTTGGCATTAGGATGGCGATTGCAGGAGTGTCCACCTCTTAATTTGCATTAAATTTATATATATATCTTTTTCATATCATGCTCAGTAAATTTTAAGAAAAATCCCATATACTTAAATGGAAATATATAATTAACATTTTGGAAAATAACTGCCTTACGCTGAACGAAAAAAAAAGCAGCTAATTAGAATTGAACCAATAAAACCAAAGCGAAGGCTTATGTACAATATTCCTTTAAAAACCAGTTTTGATCATTAAAATATTTACAAATTATTTTCTTATTTAGGAACAGAATTAAAAGGAATCTTTTCCATTCGGAGTCGAACTGACTTGTGAATAGAAATGAGAAGCTGTAACTTGTAAACATTGCACGTGACTGCAAGCGTAATAATGCAATTGGATTACTTCATTTTCGAGCTTCTTTCTTCAAGAACAACATGAAAAAACAAAACTGAAGTTATAAAAATATGTATAAAAAGAATAATCCATTTTCATTTCCATTCGTTTTCTATACAACCAAGGTATTCTGTCGCAGTAAGGAATCGTCAGTTTTAATTTCCGGAAACCATTGCTAATGATCAACAATGAAAATGGCGTCATGCTTTCTTTATAATACATCAACATATTAATGAATCAATTAAAAAATATCAATGTATTCATTATTACGATGGTCTAATAGAAAGAAAGCCACTTAGGAATGGTCTACAAAAATTTTAAAGGACTGTATCTCCTACAAATCCTTTGTTAGGTACGATTTAATAAATAAAAACTTCCTTCCTGTATTCTGGGAGCAGATAGGATTTGTGGGTCTTAAGGACGGTTGAAAAATGAAATTCCCAATCCTAATTTTCAGTAACTCATTTTAGTGTTCTAAACCACTACTGTCAGATATTTACGTACAAAAGCTATTTTAGAACACTTATACAGAAACTAAGTCCATTTTGACAGTAACTAAAATCTGCTAGGTTCTTTAGCCAATTAAAATAAAAATCTTATATAATCGAATATTATCTATTTCTTGTTTTATTGATGTTGTTGTCGCTTCGTTGACAGTCCCTGTATCTTGCAGATTCTTTGCTACGTCCCACCTTTTCTGTCATGTGGTTGTTGTTCTTATGTTCACAATGAATCACAATTTGAAAGCTTTTGAGATTTCATTGAAGATTTTACTCAGTTTTCTATTGTTGAAGTTGTTATGCAGTTAGTATTGTTGTTTACTTATGTCAGTGGAAAACATCGTTATGTAGTTCTTACGAAGCCTTCAGATGTTTATAAATCGTCACACTAAAACGTGGTAATCGATTCACTGACGGAGATTGGCTCCTTCTTCAAGAATGAAGAACTTCCAGAACATTCTTTTCTGTCGTTCAACTGAAAGTTTCGTCAGGTTTCTTGTTTTCAAAGTGGAATCCACCATATTTGAGGGCGGAATGACTTTCCTCTTTGTTTATGATGGTTTATTTTGTACTTAATTCGGAAGCCGTGAGGAGGTCCTTCGAAGAAATGCGGTCGGTGATGAGGTCGGTGGCCGCCATCACCCTTGTGGTGGTGCATGGGGCGGTGGTGGTGCATGGGACGATGATGATGATCATGGTCGTCGTGATGGTGATGCATGGGACGGTGAAAATGGTGGGGTTCTTCGTCCTTGTAACTCTGCTTTCGTTTAGACTTCCAAGGGGATACATCCAACTTTGGTAGGTAGGGATCATTGCAGTCCACCACGGGAGAACTATAAAACAAGACAGAAAAAGAATTATTTTTTTAGCTTTAAGACAATTCTTTTATTGCTAGCATTCTTTTCTTTAAATACATTCGGTTTTTGTGAAGGAGAAAGTTTTTGCGTGTGCTCATTAATTCATACTGAAGAAATAAGTATCAGCCAACACACAAATAACTTAAAAAAATAACAAATTATAATTAATAATATCAAAAACATATATACATATTCTGGAGCTTGCGAGCTGCCTTTGCGGAGCTCATTTTCAACAAATTTACAAAAGTGCTTACCTCTCTGTCTCTCTCTCTCTCTTATATATATATATATATATACACATATACAGTGTTACCTCCGAATAACCGACAGTCACGGGACCGGAACTTTCGTCGGTTATTGGGAGGTGTCCGCTATTGGGGAGGACTATCTTTTTTTCATTTTTTAGCTTATAGCATGTCATTTAATGAAAAATTACGTACAATCTTAATTAAATTTCTACAATTACCATTGCGATATGAGAGAATATGAATAATTGCAAATTATTTACTATATTTTTAAATGAGTGCTAATCCGTTTGTCTTACTTAAAATAATGACAAAATTAATTACAGTATATAGAAAATTAATTTCTAGCCATCCATTTGATGCCTTAAACGTGTCCAATCCTAAAGTTTGACCGAATTCTCTGGCTTTTTCTTGAAGCAAAACACCGCTTATAGGAATGTTCTTTGCATGAGCAGAGCGGAACCATTTTATGACTACTTCGTCGATTTTGCTTGTTTCAGTTTTACGATACATCAAATTCTTCGAATTTTCGTTTGAATTCACCATCCACATTTTTCTAATCTCTTCTTTGTCCTTCAAAAGTTCACTTATCTGAGTTTTTCCAACTTTAAAATGTTCAGCAAGACAACGAACACTCAGCTTTTCTTTTTCAGCAACTTCAAGAACATCAATTTTTTCTTTCAGTGCCAATCTCTTCCTTTTTGACGCCATTTTAATTCGCACTAAATTTAATCAACACATTTATAGGATAGCTTTAGGAGGTATTGACATTTACAAAGCAACTGCAGTGAAAAAAAAAGAAAAGATCGTGCAAAACCCTTTTTAAATAAGCATTCTACTGTTTACTAGTTAATTGTTCGTTTCACATTATCCGACATCTTCAAACAGTACCATGGCCACCGGCTATTTGGCGGCCATTGGTGGTACCGTATTCTGCAATCTTACCAAACAGTTGCTTTGTTTATCTCGTAATTCAACCTTATTTTTTTGTTTCTTTTCTTTTCTTCGTAAAATAATTCCCAAATACTTACTCATGAGGGTCCTTCATAACTTCTAGTTGAATTTTAGTAATTTTCTTTGTGTTGTCGCAAATAATTCTTGCCAGACTCACTTTTCGAATCTCTGCTAATTGATCTGTGAAATAAAAGAATCAATGCTTCATTTATAATACGGTAACAACTTAATCGTCAAATCTGTTGGTAATTTTAAAGGTATATAAAAAATTTTTAAAAAAAATCTAATATTTATTTTAAAAAGTCGTAATTTACTCAGCTTCTGAACAAAAAGTCATTTTACAAGATAAATATTCCTCAATTTCCGGAGGACCAGGTTTTAACAACTAGTGGATATTAAATGTTCTTATTACAGTATTTATAAATTTACTTTTTTCATACTGTAAATTTACTTTTTTTCTCATAAATCTGTTGAAACTTTTCTAAAAAATTATCAAATCTTTTCTTTTAAGCGAATAAATTATTTATGATCTTTAAAATAACTATTTTAATAATTCAAAATAAATAAAGTTCTTCGTTTTAAAGTTCTGCGCCTGTGAAGAAATCAAAAAAAAAAAAAATATTAATCAGCTGTGCCCTCACTTGCTAATGGTTGTCGAACCTTAGTTCCTGTTTACAAACTTATATCCTATAATCATATCTTGTAATCATAAGATCTTTATTTCACCTACCTGGTGTAAAGGCTCCTTTGTGGTCTCCATTTTCATACCAAAACCTGTCTCCTCTTCGAAGGTGATTGAATTGTTTCGCAATGATACAACCGAACGTCGGACCTACTAAACCACCAGGTACTTTATATTCAGACACCCCCGCAGGGTATAAATCGATATCATCCACATGCCTTCAGAAAAAAATAAAATGTAATATCAGAAATGAGAAAAATATTTGATCTTCTTCAATGACTATATTTTTATATTTAATAAAAGAATTTTTCCATTCTAATTGCTTCTAATTACGGAAGTAGACGACTAAAATCAAATATTAGACATAATGGAATGAAGAAAGAAAATAAACAAAATACTAACTTTCTTTATTGAAACAGGATTATAGAAATATACTTTCTTTCTTTTTTCTGTTTTCTCCTATCAATCAACATTATAACTTAAAAAATAAATACATAAATAAATCACAAAATTACAGGTTAAGAGACATTTTAAAATAAGCTACAACCAGAAGCAATTGAATATGAATATATGAATAGAAAAAGTATACTTTCAAGTGATTGTTATAGTTTTACTTTAAAATTAAATAGAAAACCTTTCTTTAATGTGGATACTTCGAAATGTGGTTTAGAGCTTTAGAACATTTCGGTCTTAAAGCCTATAAGTTTCGACAACAATGTTCTAGTTAAGGAACGAAGTGAATTAGTTGTGATTCAGAAGAAGACAGTTCCGGTGTTGAGTTGGTATTTGAGATGGTTTTGCCTTTAGAAATTACACATTACCATGACTCACTCGAAAAACAAAGAAACAAGGATAAGATTTTGCTAATCTTTAAGAAAAATTCATTGCATTTAAATTCACATAACAAGGTCTGCACTTCAAAGACTATTCATTGGAAATGATAATTGCGTCTATTAGCTAATGAGTGAAGTTGATTCATGTCGTCCTAGAACACATCTGTTTGAAATGTGAAACTCCTTCTTGTGTGAATAGAAGTGACTGAGCGATTGCCATAGCCTTGACTTCTCTTAAAGACAAGATCACATTCTCAGTTTATGTTTGTTCACCTTTAAAACAGACTAAACAACTAAAATCTTCAACATATCACACAAGTATTTAAATAAATTTATTTAAATACTGAAAGCAGCAAATTTTCCAGAAGCATACATCTTCTCTTTATCAATCCAGAATACAATGATTAGAATAAAATAATAAACATAGAATCGGAATATGAACATTACACAGTATTAAAATCATGAAATGTCAACAATGGCAATTGTTTTTTACAAAGCTATGCTAACTCAAATGAATATCAATTGTGAAACAAAAAATTAGCATCAATTTTTAATTATTCAATCAAAATATATATTATTGATAATTTTATATATCAAATGTGGCTATTATTTTAACATCAATATTTAAAAATTCTTTAATATTTTAGATCTGGTCGTTTGTGCAAATATTGTTACCATAATTTTCACAGTAAAATGTTTACAGTCACAATTGACGGTTTTTCACTCTTTTTTTGTTCTAACATCAACTTTTGCAATGCAGGGAAATCCACTCCGTCCATAATTCTCTTTATGTTTCACTTATTATTTGCTTTTAGCTCATCAGACTTTATAACTCTCAAATACTCAAGACTATTGCTTTCCGCTTCATTCAGTCAACAAACTTAAACTTTACTAGTAATCCGAACAGCCTTTCATTGAACAACTTCCTCAGTGAAGTATTCACGGTTGTTTTCACGGAATAGTTTTGTGGTTATCTTTCAGTTTTGGGTTGCAAATAACAATCAGATAGAAATAGTCAAAATCACTTAAAGGGCAGTGTAAAACAATAAAAACTTTAATAAGTTTCTTTTTATATGTCAAATTAATATTACTCTTACCTCACCACAAAGCTAGAAGAAAATATAGATATGAGTAAGCAAATGAAGGCACAACTCTACAAGAAAGGATTCGCACCCTGAGTTGTGAACGGGAAGAGACTGGGATGGACAGTTTCGTCCTTTTTTAGGACTCATCAGCCAGTCAAACTCCACCGATGACAGACTCAGAAGGGGCGAGAGGCGAATATCCCTCGCACCTTCTGAGTCCGTCATCGGTGGAGTTTGGCTGGCTGATAAGTCCTAAAAAGGACGAAACGGTCCGTCTCAGTCTCTTCCCGACGACAACTCAGGGTGCGAATCCTATCTTGTAACGTTGTGCCTTCGTTTGTTTACTCATTTCTTTGAATCATCGTTAAATTTCTCCTCATTTTAAATAAAATATAGATATTACCACTGAGAATGCCTTACTCATAATGTTCTTTAAGGGCTTCCATGACATCTGGTGGTACAACTCCCATAAAATCCTTAAATTCACGTATTGGTTCCAGGTTGCAGTATTTCCTCCAGAAGTTATAAGCTGGTAAACCATTGTCACGGCCTCTCTGGATATTAATGGCGAACAGATCCTGACCTGATCCTGGTTTCGTTTTGTTCTCAAACAAGTGGTTGGTTAACTATAAAATAAAAACAGAAGTTAGAAAGCAAAAAGAAAACAACAAGGTTATTAAATTAAACAAAGATTAAACATTTCTTAAAATTAATAAGAAAAAAAAATACCAACATTACTTTTTAAATGCAAATGAATCGTACACTCACAAAATTTATTCTGAGATATGGTTCCTACATTTGAAATTATGCTAATAATAAATTCATGGCTCGATAATACGAATATTCTTAGCTACCATCCAGCAAAATCTCAATCGTTCATGTAAAACAATATACAGTTGATTAAAATAATATAAATTAATTGAAAACAGCAAAAAAATAATAATAAATAAAGGAATAAATCGGCATCATTTTAAAGAGCAAATGATCCTTCGTACTCCAATCCCATTATTTTGAAGAATGAAGTTTGATTGACAGATCTTAGTAAATCCCAGTTCGATAGTAATTCTTACTTTTTAATTCAGAATTCTCTTAAGATTTAATAAAATTCGTGCTTTTGCATTGGAATCTATGATTTTTTTTTCCAATATTTTTTTTATAAAAGATTTATAATAAAGTTATTAGAAAAGCGTTAATTTTACTTCTAAATGATCTCAGAAATAATTATCAACGCTTTTCATAATTTCAAAAAGAAAAACAAAAACAAAAAACATAACCAAATAGAATAAGGGAAAGAAAAAGAAATCCCAATCTTCCATCTAAATCTTGTTACCTGTTTACTGAAGTACTGATCCCTTTCTCTTGTATGTTGTGTAACAAGACCACGAACAATGGAATCCAATTCAAAGTTATAGAGAGAGTCTGTGTGATCAAATTCATCGGAAAGCCAAGGAGAAGGTAACTCATGATAATCAGCATCCAATCTATACATACAAAGAAATAAGAAAGAATTTCAAGTAAAAGTTAGTCAAGTAAAAGTAATAGAATATAAAAGTTGCTTAATTAAAGTACACTGCCCAAATAACGCCACCTTAACATTTAAATTATTGTATGTCTGGAAATAAGGTGTATCGAAACACGAAAATTATGACCAAGAAAGTTTAATCTTCTGTTTGAAGCATACCATAATGAAACATATAATAATTTTTACTGGAGAAGTATGAGAACTCAAATAAGAAAACTTTGCAAACTGGCGTTATTAGGAACACCAGGTCCAATTAACGCCACCTACTTTCTAGTAACTTAACTTACTTAAAATTAAGAATTATTCCGTCATTGTAAACATTATTTGTACAAAATTACAGTAAAAAGCAACTAAATTTGACTTTCTGTAAAAAAATCACTTGAAATTAACACAGTCTTTCTAATCTGTAGCTAAACCAAAAGAGGAAATGTAAAAATTAATTTGAATATCCCCTCCTTTTAAATGAAATGAGACAATAAGACAGAATACCACAAAAAAACACTTTTCAGTTAACTCAAAAAGCTTTAGAAAAGTAAGCTTACAAAAAATAAAAAGTTTATTAGTGGCGTTAAAGCGCTACTGAGCACATGGATCACATGATACATTTGTTTGTCTACAATTTCCGAATTTTAAAAATACCTATCTTATCTACATAGAAGAATCTTCAAGAATCAAGAAAATATATAGTTTTATATAGTTAATCTTTGCTGAACATTAAAAAAGCTATATTTTATCTTACGTTGATATAGTAGCAGTCTTTCAGAACCAGTCCTCAACACGAAATAGTCGAAATGTAATTTCACTCGAAAATGTTGGCGGTCTGCTAGTAACTCACTTCAACACTAGATGGCATGTCAATGCAAACTACTTTAGTGCAGTACCGCCATCTCTTATGTTTATGAAGAGGTGGCGTTAAAGGTATACATGGCGTTACATGGCTCAGGTACCTTTTAGTCCCACAAAATCAGTAGCTGTGTTTGTACGAGTGCGTCCCCTGTAAACTTCTCAACCACTTCTCAAAAGTGAGGAAGTGGTCTCTTGAAATTTGGCATGCATATTTAAGAATAAAAGGCTAAGATTGTATTTGAAAATTTCTCTGGGAGGATTTTGACGGAAAATCCTTATCAAAAAAAATGCATTGAAGATGAAACAACTCACTGGTAGCTATGGCAACGAATTTCTGTAGACGTTGAACAACGCATTCTTTGGCTTTTTTTATATTAAGCACATATTAAAGATCTTTTAAACAAATTATGATCAGAATATTTAAATTCAATCACCATGTGTTAACTTTTTTTTGTAGGTCAACTTTTTACACAAACTGAAAACATCTTCTAAATCTATGATCACTTTTTTGTTTGACATTTCATGAAAGACATTGTGAAGGAACTGTTATTAGAAATATAGAGACTTCTGCTCGTGCTAATTCATTTTACAACGAACAAATAGTAACATCAATGTTCGAGTGGATAAATGCAATTGCATTTGCCTGTCATTTGCTACAGAATTAGCTACGTAATGATGGAGCATTTTTATATAAGATCTAAGGTACAACCAATAGGATCTCGCATTGCTTAAAGTAATTTTTTTTTCTCCAAAAGGAGAGATTTATAAATGTTATATTCAATTAGCTATTTTAGTGATTCAGTAACTTGTTTTACTTTACTATATTTTGTGAGTGGTTCCAGGAAATAGGAACATTCTGCACTGTATTTGCTACTTGCTAAGTGTATATCTTCAGAATGTCTTAATACGTTATTTTTCCACCCTCTCAGCAGATGCTTCAACTATTTTGGAGTTTAAAGCCAATTGATGTCAATTTTTTGAAATACTAGTCATTTTCTTACCAATATTTGAAACTCAATAAAGACTAATTTCGAACTTTTTTTTTTAAATTTTCAAAGAAATATACATATATGAAATAATAGTGTTTAAATTCAAAAGTCTTTCGAATTTATCTTTAAAAGGAACAGTAACATTATGAAATTTCTTTAAAAAAATGCGGATTATAAATTGTTTTAATGTGATAAAGAATGACCTAAGGGTCAAGATTCCCTGTAAACGAAAGTAACAAATAAATAAATAAATAAATAAATTATAAAATTAAGTATATCTAATTTCATGCAAGAATATTTCTTTCTAGAAACTTTTGGGATGTTGAATTACTATAGTATTAGTCAATTAACTGGATCTTAATTTGAGATGCAATTAATGTTTACCTGAGAAATTTAGGTTGGACCAGACTGTGACCAAAACGGAATGCAGCCGAAGAAAAGGAAGCAGCTATGTTAGGGTTGATCGTATGATCATAGCCAACATAATAACCATCATAGGATAACTCAAGGCCCCAATGCTTAATTAAATTAGAACCCAATACAAGTGGCAGGAATTCTTTATAAGTGATATGTTGCAATTCTGCTCCTAGTATCTTACGTGCTTCCTGAAATGAAAAAGAAAATATTAGGGTAACAGATTATAAGAATTTCTTTTCATACAACGTCATCCACCTTTTAAGCTAAAGACAATGAAATATTTGATATTTGTTTCTGTTACTATTTGTATTTATTACTATCATTATTTTTTTACTATTACAAAACCCGAACAGATATAAGATATATAGAAACACCAGATTTTAAAAGCTTGCCAAAATTAGAGAAATGTTTTTTGTTTTTTTTGAATGAAGCTAATGTCAAAACCCGACAAAATTAATAAATATTCATACGTAAAATAGTTAAATATAAAAAGTTCAAAAGTTTTCAAATTATGATAAAAAGTAAAAAAAAATCGAAATCGCCGATTTGAAAAAATGGTATCTAATATAGGCCTAGAACATCTAGGGAATTTATAAAAAAAAGTAATTTGATTTTTTTTTTATAATTCAAATACCATTTTATAATTTATTTAATTCAAAGATACAAATAACAAATATCTTTTATTTTTGTAAGGACATCTGAAATGCAGAAATAAAATTTTCCCCCTAGGAAAATGAACTTTTTCTATGGATAATTACACAATCAAAACTTTCGAATTCATAACAATCATGTTTAACATATCTTCCTGGTCGACATAACTTAATCTTTTCCACAGCCATTAGGAATTCATCATTCTCCATTAACGTTCTAAATATTCACAGTCCCTTACCTGATAAATTCGCTCGTCTTTCCAATGAGGATTGAGTTTACAAAGATGATAAGATAAACGATTGTGTTCTCGAAGCCACAGGGTATGAATAGTCGTCAAAGCAGGAAACATATTGGCTCGGAAATCACCTACAAACAGTAAAAGTTAAATGATATTGTATTAAAATATTTTGAAATTCTAATTGCAATTTGGAAAAGAGGACAGAATAGCAATTAATGAAACTTGGCCGGCATCTATAACATACCAAATGGCACAAGACATCAAAAACTACCATATAGATATGATTATAGTCCGTTCACTATATCTCTCTAGAGGCACGTGACAGCTCCCTATATGATGAACAGCTGAGCATTAGTTACTCGGTGTAGTTCCGTTTCTTTTGAACATGGCGGCTGCTGAAAACAGATCTTTGTTCGTTTGTGCCAACAAAACCTTGAAAATCAATCTAGAGGAATCATTTGCAATGTTTATTGTTATTTCAAGTAGATGTAAACAACGACATTTCAGAAGCGACCAAGCAATAACTTAGTAAAAAAGGAAATGAAAACGATTGGTTCGCTGTGATCACGTGTCTCCACATATATAGTGAACGGACTATAATAGACCTGTATCTATTAAGGCTAGATGACGAATCCATTTTTGTACAATTACCTTGGCTGTCCATAGAATCGCCGTTAGCAATCACTCATACATTACCATCCAAGATAATTTTGTTTTTGTTTTTTGTATTTTTAAATATCTTAAAAGAGTTGAAGTTATGAAAGTAACGTAGTATTAAATCTGACGTGTATGAATTATGAAAACTTTCTCTCAAATTTCTGCTACTTAATCCTCGAAATTTGTGGGCTTTTTGTGGTCTTGAGTTATCATCGAAAAAACCAGTCTCCTGGACGCTTTTTCTTAATGGTACAACATAACTCCATCAGTCTCTGACTGCACTTATTTTCAATTGATCACTAACCTCCATATTACAAGAAAAAATGAAGAAAGGTGCACGATTTCTGTTTGGATGCTTCCATAGTAACATCATTACGAGAGAAAAAGTTACTACATAAAGCTCTTCACGAAATGATTGACTGTGTTTGCCACAAAATGTGCCATGGATATGTGTGTTGGAAGATTTCACATATTCAGGTCTACAGCCTCCAAATGGCAAGCGTAGGAGAATTTCACTTAACTGATAAATACCATAACGTTATAGATGAGAAATTTTCTTTTTTACCTGCTTTGAAGCATCTATCTGCCCGACATTCCTTTTTACCAAAGGAAGGGAGAAGTTCCAGACTAGGATGTGGAGTACTACGAAGACGACCTACAGGGGAAGAGAACTGTTACTATTTGCATAAATACACAGTAGCAATTTAATTTACAAACTGAAAGTAAGCATTCAACAGTTAGTTGGTCTGTCACCTACGTTTCTTTGTCCTAAGGCTAAGCGCGCACCTGCGGAAATCAGCCACGCTGAGAGGGTAGAAGTCCATCACAGAACCCTTTTACTGCCTGCCTCCAGCAGTGTAATGATCGCCTTCTATTGTGAGAAACCCCTCTTCTCAACTTCTTGGATGAATCCTGTTTTATTTTCCGAGCTGCTTTTCCGAGCCTCCAGCAAAAAGAGGGTTCTCCAACGAAGCTCTAATGAAGTTCACCCCTCTCAGCATGGCTGAATTTCTCAGGTGCGCGCTAAGCCTAACCATTGGACTTAATCCCTTTGCGATAGCTCTTACCTCGTTTGTAACTTCTTAGACCATCAGCTGATTTTTCATCTGATCCATAAATGGCTGAACCATCAATGTAAGCTGTGTTTTTATTCACATGTTCACGATAGGCTGTAGAGAAAAAAAAGGTTAAAGAAAAGTATTGAAGTTATAAATAGTAAAGATATGCACAGAAATATGAAAGTAAAAAAAAAAAAAAAAAAATAGAGAGAGAATTTTGTTAAATGTTCATCGTGTGACAATATTATAACTTTGGTATAAAATTGTATCTCATCAATTTAATTTACACGATTTACATACAACAAGAAGTTCCTGGAACAACGTGAAACCTATTTGCCTTAAAATCGTACGGTTTCTTTTTGTTTTTAATTAGAATCTCTTCTGAAAATAAAGAGTACAGATTTTTATATTTTCTGCAAAAAATTAATTTAAATCCACAAATGTTTACTTGTGAGTTGTCTGAATTCAATTAACTTTAATCCCATTAAAGCTCGCGCTGATTTTAAGAGGATAAAAAAGCAAATGGAAATCCATTGTTTAGGTGTTCATGATGAACATTGTTTTGCTGCTTTTTAAGATAATGTTTCTGACTTTCTCTCGCTAACGAGGATCCAAAAGGGAAAAAAAATAAAATATAAAAGTTAGATGGTCTCTTACCCTTAAATGTGTAGATCAAGTTTCAACGAGATTCAAAAGTTACTAAGGGATACTTGTAAACATAAACTGACATGATCGTAGGATCGTCACATCAAGTACATTTGTAATTGTCTAATTTGAATCATCACAAGTTTTTCATTAAACTAGAATGTAAATATGTAATATTTTTATTTCTTACTAGCTGTGCCCAGCATGCGTTGCAATGCCACTCAAAGAAAGAAAGGGCTCAGTGAGAAGGGGCCCTAATTATAAGGTGCCGGTGTCGATCGGGGGTGGGACACTTAGGCCCTTGCGTCGCCATTCCCCCATGCAAGTGTGGTGTCCCTGCCCCCCCCCTCCCCCATAGGACAGCGAATTTTTCACTTTACGCAATATTTGTGTAGTTCTCATTGTCACTACCAGGTGGATATTTGGCTATTTCAGGGATTTTATACCTTTTCAATCCCTTGGGGAGAGGGTCCAGGTTCTGAGGTAGCCTATCTTTTCCGCAGGGTCCTAAAGAGTAATTCTGCAGAGTTTGGTCCAGATAGGTCAAAGGGCCTAGGAGTGTATAAAGGACAAAGAAAGAAAGAAAGAAAGAAAGAAAGAAACATTCATTTTTATATACATAGTTTTTTTTTTAGGTAACATGTTTTGTACTTACGTTCTTTGTGGTCTTCCCCATCGTATTCTACTGATCTTGCCATTCCAATACATTTGATTCCAATCTTAGAGTAATAGTAATCGTTTTCGGGGACAGGAATTGCATAACATTCCGGATGTTCCTTATGTTTACCACAACAATCCAATTCCTTCTCTCTTCGATCTGTAGCCAAAGAAATAAACAAATAAATGTTAATTAGACGTAACCATATCGGAAATTCAAAATATCTACATGTTGGGTGTTTTAGAGTTTCCTTGATCTCCCGTCAATTTTCTCCCTTCAATAAAAAAAAAGGAGCAAAGGTGCAGTCCGTTTTTCCTTACCTTTCATTTCCGGCTTGTTTGTCATTTCATGATTAATGAATTGTCCCCATAACATGAGAATGTTGGTTACATGAGGATTATCAATGGGTTTATCATGAGCCATTGCAGTACTTAACAGGCGAGGATTAGGAAGAATCTTCCCTGATTTACTGAGACGTGGCATCTTACGTCCTGTAAATGAATAAGAAAAAAGGGGTTAATTGTAAAAGACATATTTCGTTATTTACATAATAGCTATAGACAGACATACAATGGAAGGAGTTAGGATGATCGTAGTCGTTCAGCCCAGTGGTGTCGTTTCCTGGATTGGGGGTGGAGGGAGATTACAACCAAAGCAAAGGGCAGGGTTCTGACTCCTATCAACCCTCCCCTTGGTACACCAATGATAACAGCTATATATCACGTAAATACTATGAATGTACAGTACGATTTAGGAATGAAAAGTATTGTGCTAAGTAATATGTAAGAATAATGCTTTAATAATATAGTTTACGTAGAGAATTACCTAAAAATGGATAAACACATTGTAATTGTCAAATAATTCCGAAATAGATTCTAACTCAGTGATCGAAAGATCAATTTTTCTCATCCAGTATTAATGTAATTATAGTGGATTTGATAAATATCTCTTGTTCTGATCCTCACGGGAATAATAAAACGTTAGACTCTGGCGTTTCAATCGGAACGAGTGGATATTGGATAATTTAATAGAACTCTAATAAAAAAATGCAGTTCATGTATCTGTTATATTACAATTTTTATTTACCTCGTAATTTTACCTGTGAAGATTTGGCAAGAAAACTTTTTTTTTTTTTTTTTTTTTTAATATTAAGTATCTTATAAATGATATTTATTTAACAATATGAGTTCAACGTTTATTGAACAGTTATTGAACTGCCCTAGGGGGGAGGGGGGTCGGAGGCCCCCCTTTCTTCACTGATGATGTCCTGATCCATTTCCCACCCGAGTTCAACTTCCCTCAAACTCTTCACAGATGAAAAGCAAATTTAACCTCCGTAATTATTCCTAAATAAAGAGAGAAAATCCCAAATTCTGCTGATGATTCCTAATAAGGATGAAACAGCTGTTCAGAATTCCCGTTGATGTTGGCTCAATGTGCGAAGGCATATTTGTTGCCGGTTGTGCTGTTCACAGATACTTTCTAAAAATAATATTTTTTTGGCAGAGATAATATATCAAGATATTTTATTGTTTTTTGCTGATTTTGTGTTGTAAGACTTCTATCATAAGAAATTTATTACTGCCAACCAAATATTGATCTTTCGTATTTCTTTTTGTTTTTGCTTTTGGGGGAAAGGCGGGTTTAAGGTAATAAGAAGAGATGAACAAAACTGACGAAAAGTATGATAAAAAAAAAGGTGTATATTTTATGCGTTAATATGTATAATTAACATGTAAAATATACACATTCAAGAGATCAATATTGATTCGTCCTATCAGTCACGAGATAAAACCAGCTTCACCCAATTAGATGAGTCTTTTTTTTTTTTTTCTAACCTCAGCTTCCCTGCACCAACAGTCACTGGAATTGTCAGATATACCCAAAGACAGAAGAAAAAGTTCAGAAACGCAATACTTCTCTCTTTCTCTTCAAGAGAATATAGAATTTTGGGATCAAGATTGAAAGAAAGCTTATGTACAGTTGCAGTCGAGTAACTACAAAGGAAACCTTTGCTGCTTTGGAAGATCTGAGGGACAATAAGATTCTTCCGCAGTCTTATGGTACAACATTTTATTGTGCATAAGCTGTATTTAAAGGATGACTTTTTTATTAATAATCTTCCGAATCTAGAAGTTCTAGCCTAAGTTCTTGATGATATCGAGACGAAGAGCTATTCATCATCCGTTGCCTAGCAACAGTCCGTACGATTTTTACAGGGTGGGTAGACCAACACCATCAATCGTAAACATTAAAATTTATAGAAATTATAAAATAAAATAAAGACAAATTTACAGAAAAAAAAAATGACGGAAATGGTGTTTCGATAGCATAAAATACTGAATTTTCAGAGAAACCTAAAAATTGGAAAGGGCATTCAGAAATTCAAATTGAAATGTACATAATTGAGAACAGGAAAATTTATTATGAGTTTAGGGAGGAAATAGACTTAAATAAAATTCCTCAAATTCATTTGGATTAAGAAGTATTATCTTTTAAATCTTTCAAGAAAAATCGTAGTTACAGGAAATGAGTATTTAAAGCTGTTCACGAAGCATAAAAAATTAATAACTCTTTAAGTTCTCTTAAGAGAATAGGAAGGTAGATAATATTACTTTAAGTTATGAGTTTTTGATAAAAATTCAATGCATTTATGATAGTATTACAAAACTCCTAGCTACACTATTCCCTATTCTATAAACATTCATATAAATAGCGTGGAATAATAAGTATTAATAATTCACATTTGTAGTGAAACTTTTACATTTCTTAACTGTGAAATGGCAGATAGGATAGGAGTAAATTTCTTATTTAAAGAATTTAGCCGAATTGTGCAACTATTAGACTTTTTTCTATTTATTCTTAGATTAATTTGGTTAATTTTCTTTTCTTTTTTTCCAAATTTACTGGGTTAAACTTTGCATGGGCGTATATAGGGACCTGAACATGCCCCATTTTGAAATCTAGCGTTGTAACTTTATTTTTTTGGTTGGAAGATCATTTATGGGAACTTTGGTCCGTCACGCGAAATTTTGTAAAACACCTTTTCTGTTTTTGAAAGTCGAACCTTTGATCCTCTTCCCGAAATAAAACCTTATAGGCCCAAGAAATTTTATGATCTCGATTTACGTAAAGAGAAGTCTTGCAGTGATTTTATTCGCATTTATTTTAATTAACCTGAAGTTTTAACTTTTTTCAGTCTTTAACTTCTTGAGAATTATTCAAAAATTATTTATTTTCATTAGAATGGTCGTGCAAAATTTACAGAAACTTCGAAATTCATGAAAAAAGAGATTTCCGAATTTTATAATTGTACGTTTAGTTTTGATAGGGCACAATAATTTTAACTAAAGTCAAATTGCAAAATAAAAAATAATTTAGACATTAGTAAAAATGAACATTTCTTATTTATTTAACAAATAAAAATGCAGTGAGAAAAGCCATTGATTATTATAAATGAGCAGACGTCGAGAGCGCTGTTACAGTTCGCCCTCTTGTGACCATTCTTGAAATCAATCCATTGAAATGCTCCAATAAAAACATTCTAAATCTATTCAAAATCTTCACTTCCTTCAACGCCCAAGGAAAAAAAAATGTGGAAGTAGGGGACGTAATTGTGACAATCCAATTAAATACCGCTCAGTTACGCTACCCGAAACAGGGAAAAAAATAAACGAACAACAGCTATTTACGGGTCTTTGTCCGAATAAAAGTAAAAGTCATGTTTAGAGGAAATTATATGACGCTTTTAAGAATAGAAAGTGTTTTTGTTTTATCTCAAGTTTAGTCAAAGACGGATGTTAGGTTATTTTTGTTTTTATTGTTCATTTCTATTTTATTAAGAGACTACTGTTGTAATAAGATGTTAAAACAATTTATCTTGTTAAATTGAAGTATGTAAAAAAACAAATATAAGGAATTTACAGGAAAAGCTCAAATAATTCGAAATATTTTAGTTTTAATAAAGAGAAAATAATCAATCTGTTATTGTTGAATATTTAAAATAGGCATTTTTATTATTAAATATTAAAATTTAGTTTAACATGGTGTGGCAGTTTAAAATTTTATATTTCTAAAAATTAAGAATAAAAACACGCCAATTCATATTATAAATTGTATTTAAAGTGAAGAAATAGAAAACTGCACATAAGTAACAAAAGGTTCTCGCACCCTGAGCTATCATGTCGGGAATCTGGAACAGCTGATTCAGCCTTATTAAGCTGTTTCAGCCTTATTATGCTGGGACAATTTATCATTGTTGCGTTGACTTTGCTCGAGGGCTGAAATGGTTTTCGCATATTTGTTCGGCACTCTGAGCTATCATCAAGGGTATATCTGGCTGAAGAAGCCTAATAAGTCTGAAACAGCTGTCCCAGATTCACGACATGATAGCTCAGGGTGCGAGAACCTTTTGTTTACTTATGTGCAGCCTAGTATTTCTTCACTTTATTATATGCCTGCACGTTAATCTTTTTTTTACTTAAATTGTATTTAAAAATTAAAAAATTGCTGGAGTATATACATTATATTGTCTTCGATTCAATGTAATACATAACAGCAATTTTTTAATGTTTTAAATCCAATTTTTAATATTTATAAATTGATGTATTTTTATTATTAATTTTTAGAAATATTATTAAGTATTAGAAAAAAAAACCGTGTTTGTAATTATTGAACAGATAATCCATAGGTATCACTTACTTATAATTAATGTTCATACATGTTTCGTACATGAACATGTGAGTATGGATATTATCATGAACGAAACATATCAGAAAAGTAATAAATTATTATATTTAAGGGATACTATTTTATAATTTTTATTTTTTACTATTAAGGCTGTATTGTTTATTAAGATGGGAGAATTTTAAACAAGTTCCTAATAATTTTATGGATATAATCAGATTTTACAAATGTACATAGTGAAAAGATCACAACTGGACAGTACCTTCATTGAACTTATGATGTTTCTTATTTTTAATTAAATTCCTTAGTGCCTTTCAGTGAAAGGACAAGGGATTAATACAGTGGATTTCACAGGATTATTTTTTATTTGATTGATTTTATCTCGTCGGCCCATTCCCGGGACCGAGAATGCTTTTACATAAAGCTTTCGAGCAACTGAGCCAAACATCAAGGGTAAATTCTGCTGATGATTCCTAATGAAGATGAAACAGCTGTTCAGAATTCCCGTTGATGTTGGCTCAATGTGCGAAGGCCTATTTGTTGTCCGGTTGTGATTTTTTTTTCTCTATCTGCGAATTATTAGGGACGTTAAATTTGCTTTTCATTGAACTTAAAATGCTTATAGTCTGAAGCCGTTACAACCATCTGACGAGAGCCCTATATCGAAGCACAACTGGAGAGAAAATTAAGTGAAACAGACTCATTGAAAAGAAATAAAGTTCTTGAAATATAAAATGTTGAAAACTAATATTTAAATGGACGTTTTGTTAAAAGGGGTGTTTACTTAATATATGATGTAACACTAAGTTAATTTTAAAATCTTGATTTTAACTCACCGTCTCCATAATCTGGCACTAAGAATCGGACGTAAGGTCCACTTGTTTTGCCGTAATCTGACTTCTCTAAATTATTACAGCTGCCGTCAATGGAACGGAATTTGGTTTGTCGACACTTTTTAGGCATCAGGTCATGAAAATCAGCTGAAAAAGAATAGGACTTCTTATTTTTTTCATTTTTTTATCAGATTGCTTTAAGTGCTATTAAGATTAATCATTTGGTTAAATATAAAATTGAAATCTCTTCATAAAATTACACACAAAAAAAAAAAGAGCCTTGAAGATAATATATTAATATTAGCATATACGCCCCCATCAACAATGACGGGAGAACAATGTGACGTCTTTTAGTTGAGATGGAGTATTTTAAGTAGAGGTTAATTTCTATGTTTCAATATTTTTAATTTCTTCATTCGTCACTGAGGGAGAGCGTCTGCATCAATGCTCGTCTGGCCTGCGCTTATAATAGCCTATAAAAAATAAACATTGAAATTTATCTAGTAGGCTAAAATTAAAGAATTTTGTTTTTGTTTTTTTGGCTCTTCTTTCATTGCGTCACATATACGCAGAGGAAGAGATAAGAGATATTTAAAATAACAATTTGAATGTAGTCCACGTGGCCTAATGGCTAAGACGTCTGACTCTCAGATCAGAAGGCTGCAGGTTAGATTCCTATCGCATTGTAGAAATTATTCCTGTTTTCACAGGGCATTAAAATTATTTTCCAAACACAGAGGAAGTGCGTTAGACACAGACAGATATAAAAAACCATATAAGGAATTGCTACAAAAACGAGATTTCTTTTTCTACAAGAATTTAACGAATACCTGAGGAAAAAAAATGTCAATGCTTATAATTTTTGTAATATAGATTTCTACTAATCTTTGAGTTCATGAACTTTGATAACTGAATTCATTCAAATTGATTTTAGTTTTATATATATACAAAACAAAGAAAAAGACAAATAAAAAGTGTTTTCGTGTATTTATATTCCACTTAATCTACCTTGAGATTAGTAATGAAGGAATACAAGAGAATGCACAAGGTGGACAATAAAGACATATATAATAAAAAAAATGATTAATTTACCACCGACGGTTTCAGTCTCCCACGGGAAACCATCTTCAAGATGAGGACATGACACAAGAGAACAGAAAATGACACTAACATATGGGTGAGGGAACAAAGGGAGAAATATTACATGTGCTTCTTATTAAAATGCGTTTTTTGAAATTACGTTTCTAATGCTATTATTAACATCAATATTACAGATATAAAGTATTAAATTCTGAGAGCACCCATCATGTCGAAGGAATACGATGTGAGAGCAACGATAATTTCTGGACCGCGCGCAGGGCGAACTGCTAAGAAAATTACGGACTTCAATAACATCCCTTTACGTACAGTTTACAACGTGAAGAAGTTGTATGATGTTGATCCAGTAGTCTCACCAGCAAGAAAAACACATAAGGTACGCAAGGATCGCGATTGACGTTTTAAGAGAAGTAGTTGTACCGTGGGTGACGCAAATGGGCGTCATTTTATCTTCAATAAGATGCTACACCAGCACATAGCGCCAAAAAGGTGCAAGAATTTCTCAGTGAGTTCTGGTCAAAGGATATCTGGCCGCCTAGTTCACCGGATGCAATTCATCTAGTAAAATTTTACCAATGTATCGCTTTACTATTATTATCCACCTTGTGCATTCTCGTGTTTTCCCTCATTTAGTAATTTTTACTCATTGAACTTTAAACTACTTATAAATAGAAAATTTTTGGAAGGTAACTAAAAATATTATAGTCGTAATCTTTTTTTCTAATAGGACATCCTAATAAATTTCAAGAGACCTAATTATTCATTAGAAATTTTGTGTTTTTTTTATCTGATTAAAATCGACTCAGGAAAAATTTCTTTGTAGCAATCCTAAATTAGCAGATACAGACTATTACTGATATTTCTGATTCTGTCCTTTTTTCATTTATTTTTTTTAGTTTTTTTTTATAAGAGTAATTTATGCTAATAATGAAAAGGGATTGTAAAAGTTATTATAAAAAGTTTTATAGGAATCCAACAGGAAAGAAATGAAGATCTTCTTAAAGCCAATTAACAACAAAATGAAGATATTTTAAACAAAGTATTAATACATTTCCTAGGTTTTCAATTGAATTTCTATTCATCTTTTATTGGTTAAAGAAAAAAAAAACAAAACAAAACAAAAAAACAACTGTCAGCAGATAAGACACCCACACTTCACCTTGACATCTGTGTCTCAGACTTTTTCTTTCGATTTTTCTTTCCTTTTGTCTTTTTTGGTAAATGAGCCAATTTCCTTTCGTTTCTGTCAATTTCCTTTTCGTTCCAAAGAAGTAAACACAATCGTAAAAATCCTCCCAAGAATGCAAAGGAAAAGTGTGAGTAATTTGTTGGGATGTGATTCTTTTAAGCATAGCTTATTGCATTTGTTGGTTCACTGTTTTAGTAAATCTATCAGTGGTTTTTTCCTCTTTGTTATGCTTTTAACGCTTTGTTCAACCACAAAATCACCTAACAGCGCTTTTAATGGACGTCACTGTGGCCAATGGATGCCGAGCAGAAACTGAAATAAAATCACTTAACAATAAAAGAGAAAGGTTACTTACTTCTTGCGCTCATCATGAAATCTGTCACTAAAATTAAGAAAAAGAAAAAATTTAGACAAATTAATTTTAAAGATATCTCAGTTATAATAAAATTCAAGCATTAAATTACAATCATATATTGCATTAGAAATGGCTTTCATTTCATTACAAATATTCGTGCATAGCTCAAACCGATCTTGATATTAGAAAACAGTCAGGAAAGCAGCTTGTAATTATCACAAATAAATTGAATATTTTTCTTTATCAATAAAACAATAGAATAATGTGAAAGTTCGTTACAAACCTTATTACAATTCGGTAAGTTTGTAAAACATAGTTCTCGGTATATTTATAACTAAGAAGATGGTATTTGGTACATTTTATTTTTCTTTCTATAAAAGTATAAGTAATAATGCAAAACTTTCTTCTTATCTAATTTAAAATTTCTAGTTGTTCAACTTATAAAGCTTTAAGTTCCTAAACAGAAAAACCTTAGTATTTACAAAATACACATGCATTATAAACACACCAACTCTATAATCACGTCTCTACTATATTCTTTGACTATACAGTTGACTCGCGATAATCCGACAGTTATGGGACCGAAGGGGTATCGGATTATCAAAAATGTCGGATTACCAAAGGTTGATTTTTTAAAACTGAATTTTGACTTCTAAGGCAAGAAAATTTAAGTTATGTATGTACAGTACTGTACGTACTATAATAGGTATATTGTTACAATACATATTGAGTACATATTTTACGGCCATTGAGGATATAAAAAAAAACCTCATTAGGCATAGTTTTACACAAATGAATACGTATGTATGTAATACTAATTTATTACAGTATTTATGTCTTAAAAAATAATTTTACAGTGTATAATGTAAAATATAATTTTATGTCTTAAAATAAAAAATAAAAAACGTACATATGTATTCAAGGCTTAAAAAAATCGTAATCGTTTTTGTTTCTTCTTACGTAAAGAGTCTGTCATGGCTTTTTCTTGGATATCTTTTAACGTTAAACTGTTCTCGTAGTCGAGTTCCCTCTCCTCACACCAACGTATCAAAGTGTTTGCAGCCGACGCGGCGTCGGACTACCGAGCGTGTCGGACTGTCAAATGTCGGATTATCGCGAATCAACTGTATTTTTAAGTGTGGAATTTAATCTATAGGCCTATCACTCTGTTTAGTTGAACTACAAAAGAAGCTATGAATGTCGCATTTTTATTTAGAAACTCTTTATTCAAAAGCAAAACAAAGAAGAAGAAGAAAAAAGATCCAGCTTTTGTAACTAAATTTGAATGTTAACTTAGGAGATGAAGTGGCTGATAGTTAGTAGATAATATATAATGGACCAAAACCTATCAGAAATAAGCAAACAAAATGATATGAAACTTACAACTTTCATATCAAAAGAACGTAAGTGCCATTTCGTACAGTGGTCTCTAAGATGGGACTGTAGTAGTTTTCAAAAAAGAAGGGTTTACCATATATGGTCATTGCGTAGCGATCGATTATATCTGGAACAAATGTCACCAGTCATGACGTCATCAACGTGATCTCCGAGCAGTCAGTCCAAGATGGCGTCGTTTTGTGATCGCATAAGCGTGACCAAAAAAAGACAAACTTGCTTTGCATAGCCAAGCAAGGGGAATAGTGTGGAATAATGTTTGTAATTTCTTCAATTTGAATTATTATTATGTATTCGTAACTGTAGGAAATACAATAACCAGAATGTTTTCGTAATATTTCTAAGATTCAGTTATGGATTTTTAGCAATAGATGGCGGTGTAACATCAATTCTGGAAACATCGGATTGATGGCGTCCTGGAAACATCAATCTATAAAGAAATTACGTCATCAAAAGCTCTTCTTTCATGAACTGAACTGTAAAAGGTAATCAGGGCAGGGCAAAAAGACGACTCTTAAGACAAAAACATTTGAAGTAGTTTACTTACAGATCAGCTAATAATTAGCTATTGAAAAAATGGGCCATTAATTCCGGAAGAAAATTGGAAACTTCTTATGGGTTCTTTGATCGAAAAGGTTTTTATATCTTCCTTCTTTTTATTTTTGAGAAAACATGAGCCTCTTATTTTTTAGATTGGATAGTAGCTGGCAGAATGTGTTTTGCTACAAATCGGTTGCACAGTTTTTAGGACTCGGTACATCATTAACATTATTGTTCTTTGAATTTAAGATGTAATGTTTTAAGATCAGATGTAAAACGATTTATAAGATTTCTTTACAATCTCAAAAATTCAATAGAACATTTAACGTTAAACTAAGTAAATATTCAAATGTGAAGTTCGATGTAAATTCGATGCAAGAGAAATCCAATCCACAAAATTTTGATTTTAGTGAATTATCTTATCAATTAATTCAATAGTTCATTCATAGATACTGAGATATTGTGGATTGTATTTCTAAATCGATAGGATAGATAGGATAAAGTAAATGGTAATGAAAAGGAAAAGACCATGAGTGCGTGAGAGGTTTAGGCTCCAACGATTCTCAACGGGACTAATTGAGGCCTGATGTCAGTCTAACTCGAGTAAGAAACTCGATATAGAGCTGGTGAACTCTAGTGTCAGTCTGAAACAACCATGAAAACAATTCTCGATCTCCCCTGGGAATTGAACCCGGTTCCTCGAGTCGTCAGCGCCTAAACCATTGGGCTACCGACAGGGTATTATCTGTAAACACTGGTGCTCAAAAGTTCTGCAACAAGAGCCAAAAAAAAAGTGACTGAAACAAAAACACAGAAGATTTTGTTAATGTTTTGTGTAAGATCCTCCACAGACATCCAATCTGTCAACAAAATTTGCGTAAAACACTGTTGTATGCAGTCTTGTTAGATGAAAGTCGAGGTTTACCGAATTTTTTCCAAACATGAATAGATGACATCAGTTATTTGAAGGAATGTGTTAGGAAACAATAAACAACTAGAGTATGTCAATTAGAGGTAGCGAAATAGTTTAAGTTTAATAGCGTCATAAGCGCCTTTGGGATTCGTTATCAAACAGACCATAATTTATGTTCTCTCGCAGAACTGTTCCTGGATGTCTTAGATCCACAATCCCGAGGCAGGCTTCCCACATCAATTTCAGGACCCAGATACCAAATGCAGTAACGGACTCCCTCCAAAGTTATAATCAAAAATCATAGATTCTTAGTCAAAAATATCTCGGAAACTCCACACGATTTCATATTTCACCCTTTTAAACATACCAAGTACAGTTATTAGCATTATTTTTAGAGTAAATTAATTTAAAACTTACATCTACTTTTTCCAGCACTTACCCAAAAGCTAAGAAAAAAAATTCGCTCTATGAAAATATTGTAACGCAAAATAGCTGTAATCAGACGCGAAAAGTAGTTTATACAATTGTAGACTTAATTATATACATAATAACAATATATATACATATAGATAGAGAGATAGATAGTTATATAAAGAAGTGATAGGCTAATTCAAACATTTTTTTTTTCGGTTAAGGCCTCAGTCGGGATGCTTTTACTGCCCCTCCTAGTAATGAGGGGCCAACTATGCCACTCCTCTTGTAGGGGCCCTACTCCGAGATAAGACCTTTACCTATTTCTCAAGACTTCATAGTTAGGACACATAAAAAGATATGTCTGTGTCCACGGTGCAAGAAGTCTCCTGCCAAACTGCGTTCGAAGGTTGCTATGAGTTTGTAAATTATTAACCGTCCTTTATTTCGCCGATAATCATTCTCATGTAAATTCCAAGAGATTCATCCTTTATCCATTGATATATAGATATAGTTAATATATAGATATCGTTAATATATAGATATAGTTAATATATAGATATAGTTAATATATAGATATCGTTAATGTATAGATATAGTTAATATATAGATATCGTTAATATATAGATATAGTTAATATATAGATATAGTTATGATATAAATGTAATTAATTTAGAGGGATGTTAATATATAGTTATAGATTAATATATAGATAAGTCCATCCCTTACAATCAATCTATTGTGTATCAGTGAGTGAAGCTTTGGACTTATGATGTGAAAACTTTTAATATTTAAATATCTTTCTCGTAAAAAAATTATTTTTACAAACAAAAAGTCCTTACCATTATCAGATAAAATTGGCAGACAGTGAATTAAGACTAGAAAGGATATAAGAACCAGGCTGCAATGCCTTATCCTCAGGCAAAACACCCAAATACGAGTCCTAGAACATACAAAAAAGAACAGAATAATTAATATAAGGTATGTAATTATTAATGATATAAATTATAAAAATAAAAATAATATAAAACCTATCCAATGTCTCTTTCTCAAATAAAGAGGATTAATAAAGAATCTTATCAATATTATTAGGAAAACTGTTCTATTAGTCAACAAAAATCACAATAGAATCAATTGTGAATATAATTATTGTTTCATTGACTATATAAAATTCGTCATATTTTGAATAACCAAAATGACGTCGTATATCCTTCTGCTTCTATAACAATCACCGCCATATTGGATTGAATTTCAAGGAGGAAATATATCTTAATTTTCCTTTAAAAAAAATAAAGAGTCTACGAAATATCAAAAGGGAAGAAAATCTATAAAATGCACATCCCTTTTCATATTACATAATGCACATTAATACCTTCTTTATTATTAAGTCTACGAAATAATTTTTAAATTTCGAGGAGAATTAAAATGAAGATTAAACTTATGGAGGCCTTTGATTGCTCCTGATCTTCATTTCAAAAAGAAAAAAATGAATATTTCAGTAGCAATTGGAATGGTTTTAAAACATTGCTTTAAGTAAATCACAGATGAATATTTCAGAAAAAACGATTCAAATTGTGATACTCAGTTTATTTCAGCGAAAACTGTTAGTTTAGTTTTTATTTATGTATTTTCAAGATCAGGATCACATAAAGTGGGGAAAGGGAAAGTGCCAGAAATTAGTCCGCCTCTGTCCTCTCTCAGACGATGTTTCCTTCTTATGTAGCTTAAACACTGTGGTGGACCACCTCCTGCTGGCGGTTTTCTTTTCCCTTCACTCGTGTGCCCTTCCGTTGTTTCTTGGTTTATATCACTGGGCTTCGTCTTCTGTCCAAAACTCTTGGACATCGGGACTTGACTATCCACCCCAGCGCCATAAGCTAATTAAAGAAACAATGGAAGGACACGCAACAAAATGGGGAAAGCAAAGGAGATAGTCCGAAACTGTGTAAGCAACTAGTTCGGGTGGTCAGCTCAACGCCCGCCCGCCTTTAACACGTAGGAAAGAAATTCGACACCCATTCTTCAGAGAATCAACATAGAATAATCCCTTTCGTCGTCTCCTTTCGCGGAAGTTGGGAGTGAGGGGTTCTAACCCCAGCAACCCCTCGGAACGCAATATTCAGGCTTCCATTATTTAAATGATAAGTTATTGTACAATACGAAAACTATTGGTTTTATTTACAGAAACCGAGTGTATAAGCAGTATATCACAATGGTAATTTAAATCTATGCATTATTATTAACATTAAGTTATAAATGAATTTCAAATTTATAAAAAATACAAAACTGATAATATTATCTTAATTTATGAAACTGTTTATCATTAGTATCCTCATTATAAATAAATTTCATCTAGAAATATCTTATGACAATTTATGATTAAATTCTTTCTTTAGAAAGAAGTTACAAGTTTGATTTGATATCTTTTAGGCCTATATTTTTGTTCTCCAGAGTTATTGTTGTTAATTTATTTTGTCACGAAGACTTTAAAAAATACGTCTTTGAATAAAATTGGATAAATTGTTGTTTTTAAAAATGTTAATAGAGAAAAAGTCCTGTAGTTTTGTTTAATTTCATAATTTCTTACAAATGTTTTCCAATAAATCAAATCATTTTAGCTTTTTAAAACTTGCATTTTAAGGATATTAATTTTACTAAAAATCCTTGTCCCGATTTTAACGGAAATTCACGCCATTTGTTCCCTGAATAAATTTGGTCTGTTTTGTGAGTGATGTCTGTTATTGAGAATGTTAACCATGAATCTATCGACACCAAACTTCGTATTTAAGAGTTTAATGTTTTTGTCTAGCCCTGATTAGATTTTAGTTGTTTGTAGTCCCTGTTTATAGGCACAAAATCACAATAAGGGCCATATACTGTGCCCTTAAGCAAACGTAATGAGTAATGCATCAACATCAAAAATAACTTAATTTAAACGTGTTTTTTTTTTTTTAATCTACTTCTTTTTAATTTTAATTAAGGTTAATAATTTAGAATCGAAGCTAAAAAGGCGCAATTACGAAAAAGCATTTAGAATAAATGAAATTCCGGGATTTATTGAGTAACCGGAATTTCAGAGCAATTATTTTCTGAAATATATTCCTTTCAATAAAATACTTCAGGTTGCTTTTTTTTATTATTATCTTACTTTGTTGGCGCCAGATACTTGAGATGTTTCTCATCAAATATTAGCTTACATGACAAATTGGCCCAAATTAGCCAAATAAAAAATTAAGACCTTAAAATTCCATCCAAAAAAATAAATCAAAACGCTCTCACCATTTCTCGTCCAAACATTAAAAAAATAATGGTCTCACCAGCTAAAAGACATCGTATTATTCTTGAATAATATATATTTCTTCATCAAGACCAAAGTATGGTCCAAATTATAAATATGGCCGAAACAGAAAACTCGTGACCAAACGTATTTGAAAAAGGTTAAAATTGTTAAAGGTCATAAATGGTAATCCTGGTTGGAGTTATTATGAGTTATTGTTACTATTATTATTGTTCTTAGTTAGGACATTGGTTTACCTCGTTATTCACGTGTACGATTTTTAATTATTAACCTGAAGGCTTGGTTGCCCTTCAGAGCTGCCTCCTACAACGATAATTAAAACAACAACCACTCTTTATTGGTATTAATTTGTGGATTTTAAACCAAAGATAGGTTTATTCACCCAAATAATGGGTAAATAAACGTTCAAAACAAACCTCGCTAGGAATTTAAATGGATGAAAGAACGAAGGAAAGAATAGAAAAAAATGGTTTATGGAAAGTAATAATCAAAGAAATATAGCAATCATAGGAAATTCATTCACCCGTTTTACTACAAGCTAGCTAATAGAAAACAAAGTGAGAAATGGAAGAGACTTAGTTATTTAAAATAGAACTTCAACCTACATAAAAATCTTCACGAATCTAAATGTGTTTCAAAAGAAAAGTAATAAAAGTTTTTACATTTTGATCAGAAGACAGAGTACAGTAAAATTTATTCAATTTCTACAAGAGTTGTGTTTAAACAAAAAAAAGCTTTTTTCTCAGGTAAATTACACAGATAACGAAAGCTGAAAGAAAGACAGGTTTATTTGCAGTTATAACTGAGCTTGGAAATGATTGGAAAGCAAAACTAAATGTATTTTTAGGAGTCCTTAGATTTATAATGATATACATGTGTTACGATAGTATAGAATATTGCAAATAAATAAATATGTTGATCTTTCTTTTTATAGATGCAAGGAATTAGAATCAAGCAATGTTTTCAATGTTCGTCTCCGTTGTGCTTTTAATTCTGCTAAAATAACGTTTTGGAATTTTTATATGAAATTGAAAATAAATATTTCACAGTAATCTATATTACTAAAATCTTTTATTTCTCTGTCGTCTATCCGGCGCAATTGTTAATTTTTAGTTTCCCCTGCTGAGAAAGTCAGATTACAAAATTTTCATTTTTTTTTTCTTTTTCGCCTTGCATATGATTCCAGCCTAGGACCTTAGTCCTCGCTGTCAGGAACGCTAACCATTGGACTACTGCTGTTCCCCCAATATCCAATCCTACTTTTATTTTATTTGTTCGCGCGCTATCAAATAATGAGTTAGTTCAAAAAGGAATAAAATATCACTTTATGCCATAACCGCTTGGAATCGATTCTTTGTGGATTATTTCGTACTTCCCAGGGAGAGACAGGGGAATGGCCAAGTTATGATAAATAAAAATCAATTTAAATGAACGTAATAAAAAGTAGTTATTGTATTTGCAATTGTCAGCAAAGACTACGATACAGAATTATTATTAGACTACATCAGAATCGCAAAGATATCAAAAAGAGAAGAAAACACAATACAAGGTTTATTGGATATCAAAAACCCAATTCCAAATGTTAAATTGAGGAAGATTCAAAATTTCAAAGCAACCACAGATTCTGCCTAAAAAATAAAATAACAATAACAAAGAAGAAAAAAAAACCCAACAAAATTTAAGTAGAAGAAAATAAAAAAGTCCTAAATCATTACTTTGACATGTAAGTGACCTTTAATTTTTTGTTTGTTTTTAATTGGTCAATATTTTACTTGTTTTTCTAAATATCCTTTCCTATAGCGGGGAAGATCATTTTTCTTTAGAAAAACAAATTTTAATAAACGATTATTCTGTGATGAACACTTAGCGCCATCTATTGATGAGAAAAGGAACCATTAAGACAACAAACCGGTATTCTTGTTTTATGATGTTAGAACTGAAAAATCAAAATATTTAGAATTTTTAAATTTAATGTGGCGTAATATTGAAATGAGAAATATAATATTCAGGAAATACTGAAAAGCAAACACGTGAAGTAAAAACGCTTGAAGACCTGATTGTTTTCGCTCAGTGGACCAAATACATTCATCCTATGAAAACCGTAAACGAACTTTATATAACTGTTTTCAGAGGCGTGCCCAGGAATTTGAAATGGGGGAGGGGAGACAAACAAAACATAATAACCGTTCAAAAATAATCGTTCAAAAAAAAAAAAAGAAGTTGAATATTTTTCCCGGAGGGAGAAGGGGGAGGGGGGTTTCCAAATAAAACGATGGCTTTCCAAGCAAAAAAAATTGGCCCCGATTGGATTCCTATCAATGAGGCTTGGTTGGCCCACCTAAAAACTACGCATGATAACTGAAATATTAATGTTAAGGGTTCCGTTGTACTTTCCAATAAACTGACAAATTTAACTTTAATTTAAATATTAGAATTTAACGTTTAAATATGAAGCCAAAATTTAGGATGTATATTAGGACTGTGAACGATCATGAGATTTTGAAATTATGTATACACAAAGAGAGAAATAGAAAAGAAAAACGGTGATGGATGAAAGGAAGGAACCTAAAAGGGGTCACTGAGAAGAACGATACCGTCTCTGATGTCGTTTAGCAAAGAGCAACTGCCTTAAAATAGTCACAGCCAGTATTCCTAATATTTGGTGAATGCTGTGCTTTTTAAACGGTGAATTGAATATACATTAAGATTGGGAACTGTCAATTAGTCTCTTAACAACGCAAAGAGAGACGGCTGCTTATTCTTAATATTTTTATATATTTTTAATATTTATATATGATTTTTTTGTTGCTTATTTTCTTTACATTCCTTCTTATGTATGTTGACTTGGTGATGTGTAACTAACACTGTTGGAAAATTAGTTTTTGGAGCAAAGCCTTTAGCAGAAGTGTCGTACTGAGGTTTAAGATTATTAATGATATTTACTTGCCAACATTGTATATATATTATCTCTCTCAAAGATAAGTAACGGAATAAATGATATGTAAGTCGAATGGAACCTTATAGATTAAACAATGGTTTTCTTTGTGAGAAAATAGAAAGTACTTTTAAGAGTTCTAAAGCACTGCTAATTTTAAAGGTCTTTAAATTCTGCTATTTGTTAAGTATCAAAAAACAAGAAAATAGTTACATCATTGACATTTTCATAAGAGGAACTTGAAGAACTAAATATTTTTTTGACGTAAAATTTTGAAATAATCACAATACTTATTATGATAATTGCTTTATAAAATTATATATCCAAATTATAGTATACTTGGATTTTACTACAACCGCCCTTACGGTTAGAGTTTACAGACGCCGGTGCTGATTGGCTAGAGTAATCGGTTGACTTTAAAGACGGCGTGCTTATACGGAGGGTAGTAACCACAACCGCGATTATCATTTATAAACGCACCCATATTCTTCTTCTTTGCTTTCGATTGTGAAACCAATAGGAAAAAGCAAAATTAAATTTGAGACCCTATGATTCGCTTTTTTTTTACTTAATTTTTTTTTGCGTAAGATATTCGCTTTATTATACCAATTTCTAATTTTTTTCTTTTTAATCGAATGTGATTGACA
This sequence comes from Thereuonema tuberculata, assembly GCA_023159025.1. Taxonomy (NCBI): domain Eukaryota; kingdom Metazoa; phylum Arthropoda; class Chilopoda; order Scutigeromorpha; family Scutigeridae; genus Thereuonema; species Thereuonema tuberculata. Next base: position 13,759,290 of record JAFIDM010012231.1, on the reverse strand, counting down.
ATACAACCAAATGTTTCATTCTTTTCTATAATTTCTTGATTTTATAGAAATTATTTTCTCGAGAGTAAAAGTTTACGAATGGCTGCAATGATAAACATATTCATATAATTTACGTATTACAAAAAGGATCATCTACATTGTTAATACTTACCTGTATTCTTTGTCATATTAATATACAACAGATGTAGTCAGTAATTAGTTCATTCTAGAACTCGTTGATTCAAATCTCACTTTAGAATATGTGAAATGAATTCACTAAAAGATATTAAACATTTCATATCTTCATTCTTGTGTGTTTTCATTTAGCTGTAGCGCCCTTTCGTTTAGTGTTATCTTTCTGATCTCGCCTAGAATTTTCTTCACCATGTTATCCGTCTTTTTTTTTCTTTTTCTTTTTACAATTCACACCAATCATTATTATTATCCGTCAATTTCTTTCATTATTTTCTACCATTTTGAATTTAACTGTATTCTTGAATTTTATCAATTTCAACACAGAATATTATCATTTAAACAGATTTCGTGATAGTTTCAGTTGACGGTGCCGTCATTCTTACATTTCTTACAAAGGAGAATGGGCAAACTATATGGGAATTTCCCCCACCCTGTGTAGTGATAAGATATATACCTACAGAAAGATCTCCATCAATAGAACATTTTTTATCATTAGACTCGTCTCAATTATTTGTCCGATCGGAGTTACTTACGTCTAGATATGACGTTTGAGTCATTGATTGTAATGAATGTGGGTGCAGGGAAGCCAACCTCCCACAGCCAAGCACCCCCCGCCTGTAGGTGGTCGACTTTTCTGCCACCCACGCATTACAATCAATGACTCAAACGTCAAATCTATATGTATATAACTCCGAACGGACTAATAATTGAGACAAATCATAATGATAAATAATGCTCTATTGATGGAGAACTTTCCTTACGTATATATCTTATCGCTATATAGTGGTGGGGCAGATCTGCCCATTCTCCTTTCCTTCACTGTGAATTCGGAAGAATAATACATTTGAAATGAATTACGTAATGTCACTGCGCTAATCTTTTGAGCTTTCTGACATTTATAAAGGAGTTGGGTGTGAACCACAAAGAAGAAGTCAATGTTTGAAATTGTTTCCTGTTTGTAATTTGTATTTGCTCAAGTATAAAATAGACACCTCATCAAAAATTCTTCGGTCTAATTATGAAAAAAATAGTAATTGCAGCATCATTGCAACATATTAATCTACATAACAACGAAAGTATTACGTCTTCTTCCCTAAATGTGCTCGAATCATCCAAGGTAAAAATTGTGTGTTGGAAACTGCCAATTAACGATAGCAGATTCTTCTGATCCAAACAACGAGAATATCGCAGAATCACGTCTCGCTTAAAAGACAAAAAAAAAGAAGAAAAAAAAAAGAACAGCAGCATTTTCACAAACAAGTAGGAAGCATTCATCCTTATTGTAGAACTTATTTTTTTAAGACGAATTTCTAGCAAAAAAAAAAAGGACCATATCTGTATTTGAATGCATCAACAATCAGAGCATTTCACAAAAACAAAGAGATGTAAAGATTCCGTTAGTGAAGTGTCTAACCTGATTCCCTTATCATGAGTTTTCTTTTAGGCCTAACCGATCAGTATTTGCCTCTGTCGTGGTATCATTTATTCTGACTGGATAAATTCAATTCAAATTAAATTACATTCAAAATTTAACTTTTAAGGGAGAATTTTCTATAAGAATTTGAGGCTAATTTTCGTAAAAATGCTGCGTTTATTATTAAGAAATAAATAAACGAATATTATTTAATTATTTAATTATTATTTAGACTTTTAAAAGTCGTGAAATCAAAGTAAACGAAGTCTTCATATTTTGAATTCCTATCTTGAAACGTAGTTGGAGATCATAGGAGGTCGAGGCTTCTGTGATCATCTGACAGACTTTCTCCTTGTTCTCTGAGAATGAAAGTTTCCATTTGAAAGAGAATATTAAAATGCATTACAAAAATAAGATAAAAACTTATATTATTTATCCTTTACAATAAAAAAAAAGAAAGAAAAAATACTGAGAAAAGTAAAATTAGGAATTTCTCTTTAATTTTATATTTGATTTTTTTATTTTCCAAGTGAAATTCAAAAAAAAAAAATATTCAATTTTTCCTCCAATTTTTTAAAAAGACTTAGCTGAATATTTGCCGAATACAATTTTGAATTAAAAAAAAAAAATAATCTCACCACTGAAGTTTATTTCAGTGAAATTAAGCAATTATTTTAATGGAAAAAAAATAAGAAAATAACTTTCAGTTTATAAAGACAGACATTTATTTATTCAGTTGCTTTGATGCTATTGTATTGAAGTTTCAAATGTTTTCTAAAAAGTTACAGTCTTCAAAAATATTAAAAAAAAAGCATCTAGTAAATGTATTGATGCAAACCCTACCAAATATTATCACCACAATGGGAAATTTAAGAAAACAAACAACAACAATAAAAATGTAGGTTTTAGACAGGACTCCCAGACAGAGCTGTTTCTAGGTGTTCTGCCACCCTAGGCGAGAACTGAAAAATGCCGCCCCTTCCCTTTCAAATGCCGCCCCCACCAAAAAAAACAAAAAAAAACGACAATCCTATTTTAACAACCCAAAAAAAAAAACGGAATCCGTCCTTCGGCCGTCCTAAAATCTTGCCGCCCTAGGCGGCCGCCTAGTCTTGCCTAATGGTAGAAACGACCCTGCTCCCAGATAGATATGATTTATTTTTAGTGGATATTTTCAATGTTCTGATTACCGTTCTGCCCAGAAGTAGTATTAGAGTTTTATTTCTGTAGAAATAATAGAGGAACTGTAATTGGTTTTGTCTGAATCTGACACGTTTTTAGCCGTACTAGTAGTCTACAAAAAAAAGAGTTCTCTCCTCTATGTAACAAGCAAGTTTTAAAATTTCTTGAGGTTATTATTTGGTGGCACGCTTTCTTTATGTTACATCACCTTAAACTGAATTTCTACATCCCTAATTATTACTACAATGTCCCTTACAAAAATATCAACACAATAAACAATTATCAAATATCATTTCATCTAACAATGGATCTTAAGAAACGGACTATAGTAATACTGTAGTTTATACTATAGTTAAAAGTTACTAATAGTTAAAATGCGAACATTTTATCTATTATACTATAGTTAAAATGCGAACAATTTATCTATTATACTATAGTTAAAATGCGAACATTTTATCTATTATACTATAGTTAAACTGCGAACATTTTATCTATTATACTATAGTTAAA